>CM038678.1:482054133-482301322 GCA_021605205.1 Aegilops longissima | reverse complement strand
GCCCTGATACTTAGTTTGGTGTTAGAAAAAAAAAGCTGGGTGAGGATCTAAAAAGATATCGTGAGGAGTCTAACATAAGTATGTCAATATGGGAATGCACGGGCTCTGGCTTGACCTCTGCGCCATATGGCTTGGTCGATGCATTGAGCGAGCCTCGAGTGGTCGAGCAGCTCGGCCTTGCCAAAGCAGCTCGAGGACAAGGAAGGTAAGTAATACCTTATTAAAGTAATACCTTATAGAAAGGATTTGGTTGCAAAAATGACAGCACTAACGTGGGTATTGTAGGGGCCCTGAGCAGGTGGCGACCACTGAAAAGCGGTGTCCACGGCCGAAAGCAAAGCGGTCATGGGCGCCCGAGCGAGAAGAAGGAGGCGCTTGGTGGCCAAGATGCAGCAAGAGCTCAGGGCTCGTGGAAAAACATGAGAGTTTGGAGCATGACTCGAACTCGAGTCGAGCTTCGCCTCGGCTCTTGAGAGTGCCAAAGCAGCTAGGCGAAGCCCAAAAAGCCCTCCGGAAATTGAATCATTAAAGAAGATAGCGGCGGGTAAGGCATTCTTTATAAAAGCAAGCTTGTGAAAGTGAATTATCTATTACTTACGAATCAGGAGCTCTCCGGGAGCATTCGTGAATCTGCCCCATAGTGTGTGCGATCTGTCACGTTCTACGCGCGCCCGAGGAGGGCTTAGCCGGAAAGGTGTTCTGGTCTCGGTATCTGAGGCGGACATCAGTGCCCTGACGACCAGCTGAAGCGGCTGGTCGAGCTCCTAAAGGTCATTGAGCAGGCCATGGCAGGCCTCATAATTGGTTTGTGGCCTAAGGAAGCCATGCAGGAGCTACTTGAGCTAGTCTGTGGTGGTGGGCCTTTGTCCATGGATTGAAGTCATCAAAGCGCTCTGTCTACATTGAAGGTGCCGTCGGGCCCCTTGCCCATGCTAAAGTGCTGCTTGGGGCAAGATGGATCTTTGAGAAGCTTGTGGCCAGACGAACCACCGGCTGGGCAAGGAGCATCGCAAGCCCAAAATGTACTATGAGGCGTCTGAAGGTGCCATATATAGCGGTGAATGCTCCAAAGATGTAATTTTTGAATAGACTACGCATTTGTTATCACTGTCGCTGAAAACTTGTTCATATCGCTAAGCAAGCGCTTGTGAATTTAAAATATTACCTTACATGCGGCCGTTTATCGAATTTGAGAGATGGCAAGTCGTTGGCTTCAGCCCCATGCCATGAGTCTTTGGGGTGTTCGGGATAAACTTAGCGCTCTTGTTCCCATTCTTGGGTCCTTGAGGCGCTCAGCATAATGAACAAGGCAAGCGGACTATAGTGCTTGAACACTCTCACTTAGCCATATAATTCTATAATTTTAAATTTGGTGAAGCCCCTAGTATTCGGAAGACCGAGTTAGGCGCTATCACGCCTTGGCAGACAATGCCGACTCCTTGCTCTAAGCGGCATAAGTCTTTAGGGACTCGAAAAACCTCTCGAACAGCGACCGGCTCTCGCCCTATCATGACGGTCAGTTTAGCTTTCTCCAGAGGTGCTCAACCCAGCTCAGCAGGGGCACAATCGCGTTGGTTCTCCCAGCCTTCTTAGCTGATATAGCGGGCGTAAGTACCAAAACATGGGATCGGGCAAACCCAACTATTGACCCAAGACATGATTGAACCGATGCATATAATGCTATAAGTTCGAGGTGCCGCACTTGTGAAAGTGTTGGACTTATCACACCATATCTTTGGGGTACTTAAGCCCTGGTGTATTAGCAGTACCAAAGTGTCATGCAGGTGCAGCGTGTCATAAATGAACATATATATAGATAAAGAAAGGAGTGCAATAATAGGCAAAAGCTATGTATTGTTTATTCAAAAACCTTGCAATGAAAGCAAGCGATACAAATAATGCAATAAGCAAGGGATGGGACTATTTGACATGTCCCCTCGAGGGGTAAGCTGCGGGATGGTATGTAAAACAGGTATAATGCTGCGTAGTAGAGACCACTGGGCACTCGGCGTAACTACGCTTCCACTGGCTGTTGTTAATCGTGAGTTCGGCAATTCTAGAGCGGACGGGGCTTCGAAAGCGGAGTCTGAAAGTAAGAGAAAGAAGAAAGAAAAGAATGACACAATCAGGGCCACAGTGCGGTTGAGCGCGTGCAGGCGTGCCGTGGTCGTGCCCTCCCTTATGCCCATGGTATCTCCAGGCGTAGTTATGTACGCGTAATCTTAACCGCCAATTTTGCGAGGCTGGGGTTGGGGCGGATTACTCTGGCGTGCTTTCGGATCGTGCCGGTCGGTCTTGTTGTAGATTACTCGGCGGCGGCAGCGGTGCCGGACGTTTAATGCGGACTCGAGAATTGCTGTGAGAGGCTGCTTTGCACCTCCGCCGTGAGGACGCCATATGCTCCTCCGTTCAAAGAGTGTTCGGTGTTTCCATTGGTATGATTACTCCTCGAGGGCTGGCATCTTGAGCTTGAGGTATCGTGGTCGGCACGCATTGAACTTTGCGAAGTCGCGGTTCGTCCAGCGATGCATGATAGCCGCTGCGGAATGGGACTATCGAAGATTAACTCTTAAGCCGGAAGTTGTTAGGGGATCGAAGACCACTTGAGTGTGGCGAGCTGTACAATTGGCCTCTACACCGGTATAGCGCCTTTAAAGGTCGTCTTTGTGGGTTTAATCCTTGAGGGTCTATGCCCATTTTGCGCCTTTGTATCACGATAGAGCGGGTTCGAGGCTGCTACCGCCGTCCATCGGGACTCTAGTGAGGTGGAATCCGTCGATGATTGGGTCAGAACCAATGCGGCGAATCCACCGTGGCGGATGTTAGTGGGGTGGTCCCTTGATCAAAGGTGATCAGGCGGAGAACCATGGGTTGAACTTGAGGCGGTGGCTCCATCGCATATCGTCCCTTAGTGCGCTTCCGCTCCCTTTTGGGTATGTGGGTTGCGTATATCATGTTCACCATCCACATTTGTGGGGAAGCCCTTGTCCTCTATTGTTGGCGGCGGGGCTCCCTCGTCATCGCTATGCAGCCCCTTGTCATTGAGTTGACATTTAACTTGCCTGCTGTTTGAAGACCCAACAATCCCTGTTGGTGTGGTTGGCTAGTTTTTGAGGTGACATGTATTTGCACGGCGATCAGTATTCGGTCCAGATTGGGCGGGCCTGAGTATTTATTTTCAGCGGCTTTTCGCTGGCGGGTTTAGAGCCTCTGAATCCGGCATTGGCTGCCGTATCTTGACATTATCACCGTTAATCGGCGCTTGTGCTTATTGCGTAGCGACCTGCCGTTGCTGTCCTTGGTATCCGAACTACCGGGGTTTTGGTCAAGTTGTTACTACGAGCTAGCCAGCTGTCCTCTCCCGCATAAGCGGGTCATGAGCTTTGTGAGGGCTGCCATGGATTTGGCTTTTCTGTCCTAGGTGTCGGGCGAAGCCACTGCGTCGCGGATGTTATGTTTGAAGGCTGCAAGGGCCTCTACATCCAGAGACGATCAACGATTTGATTTTTCTTGGTTAGGAACCGTGTCGAGAATTATCGGCGATTCTTACGGCTGCTGAATTATGTGGCGAGGTCATCGGCGTCTGGTGGTCGCACATATGTGCCCTGGAAGTTATCAAGGAATGCGGCTTCCAGGTCCTCCCAACAACCAATTGATTCTGCTGGCAAGCTGTTAAGCCAATGTCGAGCTGGTCCTTTAAGCTTGAGTGGGAGGTATTTGATGGCTGTAGATCATCACCGCGGGCCATGTGGATATGGAGGAGGTAGTCCTCGATCCAAACCGCAAGATCTGTTGTGCCATCGTATGATTCGATGTTCTGGGTTTGAAACCCTCGGGATTTGATGATCCATCGCCGTCTATGAAGCATAGTCGGTGTCTTGGCGCCTCTGTATTGAGCTATATCACGATGCAGCTCAAATGAGCTTTATCTCTTGTGTTCGGCCCGGCGGAATTGTTGTATCGGCGTGGCGGTTATCATCACGTGTCGTGGGCGCCGCGATTGTTTGCCTTGCCTTGTCCTCAATATGTCTCGCTTGAGTGCAGCGCGTTTCCCGTGCCTTGGTACTTTTTGGCGGCTTGAGTGCGGCTTGAATGGAGGCCTAGAGGCCTCTCTGTCGTGCCAGGGGTGGTGATCGGCCGCATCATCTTGGTGATGTAGGTGTGGGTGCTTCCTCCTCTAATTGGGGTAGCAGCCTGCGTTTAAGTATCTCTTGGAGGCGTTCGAGTTCGTACTCTTGGCTGCAAGGCTTGATCCATCTGTCGGCTAGCAAGTCTTGGTCGGCTCTAAGCTCTGCTTGCTTTTCTTGAGGCTGCTTGCCGTGGCCATAAGCCTGCGTTGGCAGCTCTGTTCAGTGGGATCCTCGAGGCACGACAAATTAAATGCGTCGTCGAGGCTTGCCTCATCTTGGAGGAGGCATATAATTATCGGCCTCCACCTCCTGTCGCCACTCTATCATGAGGCTGGCTTCTCCCTCCTCTGTCTTGAATCTCTTTGGAGGAGGTTGTCTTCATTTCTTGTCTGGGGTGTTATTATCTCCGTGCCGTTATCACCATTTTTCTTGTGGCGGGATTTAGGCGGCGCTTGTTGGCGCGGCGCTTGGGATGTTTCTTGGAGGGTCATCCTCCGCTGATCCATCGCCACTCCCATCTTTTGGGATGTCCACCATGTATATGGTATGGCGAGGTGGCCTTCGATTGCCACATGGCGCGGATCTTGGTGCGTCTCGGCGCGTCGTCCATACCGTCGATGTCTTGGTCGAAGTCGAGCATGTCGGTTAAATCATCGGCAGTGGCTACAAAGTGGGTGGTGGGTGGGCGTTGAATTTCTTCGTCGTCGCATCCCAACCTTCTGGCCATAGTCGGCCGGGGCTCTCTGATAAAGAGAGACTTTAGTGAATTCAGGATGTCGCCAAAGGCGAGTCTTTGAAAGATGTCATGATAGTGAACTCCATGACCCGGCGTAATCGGATTCGATTGGCGGGTATGCGCGGAGGTTGAGTCGGAGAGAGTCGGCACCTTGGAGTCACAGGATTCATAAGGATAGGGATGGTGTTGGCTCAATCGCCGTGAGATCGTAGCCCAGGCGGTGTCCAGCCACTCGTCCTTGATCGGTAGTCGGCTCGAGCTAAGGTCGGGCGGGAGCGCAATGCGACCTCGAGGGCCTTGTTGGTGAGAGCTAGATCATGCCCATCGAGGCAGTCTTGGCGCTTGGCTGTGGCTCGAATCCGTCGAAGATCAAGTCTCCGCGGATGTCGGCCGTGTAGTTCAAACTCCCAAACCTGACACTGATGGCGGGCGTAGCTTCGATCTGCTCGGATGGCCAAGTGAATTGGCCCATGATTGCAAAGCCGCGAATCTGAAGATCTGTCCGGGAGAAAAGTCTCACCACTGGACCATGTCGTTATTGATGATCGAAGGATCCGCCGGGCCTAAAGATGATGACGGAAGGAACTCTCAATGAAAGCACTAATGTCGTTGTCAAAACCGGCGGATCTCGAGTAGGGGTCCCGAACTATGCGTCTAGGCGGATGGCAGCGAGGAGACAAGCGACACGATGTTTTACCCGAGTTGGGCCCTCTCGATGGAGGTAAAACCCTACTCCTTCTTGATTAATATTGATGATATGGGTAGTACAAGAGTGGATCTACCACGAGATCGAGAGGCTAAACCCTAGAAGATAGCCTATGGTATGATTGTTGTTAGTCCTCTGGACTAAAACCCTCAGGTTTATATAGACACGGATAGGGTTAGGGTTACCTGAGTCGGTTACAATGGTAGGAGATCTACATATCCGTGTCAAAGCTTGCCTTCCGCCAAGGAAAGTCCCATCCGGACCGCGGGGCGAAGTCTTCAATCTTGTATCTTCATAGTCGAGTCCGGCCAGCGGTGATAGTTCGGCTATCCGGACACCCCTTAATCCAGGACTCCCTCAGAGGGCTTCAACAAGGAGCGGGCGGATTGGGCCACTGAAAAGGCCGTTTTAACTCAACGGGCAGAGAATGTTGAGGCTGCCCTCAAACCGGTAGTGGGTGGGCTGAGCCGGTGTAAGCGGCAAGTGCATGCCATGACCGCTTGTTGTCTTTGGTAAGCCTTTTGACTTCGGCGTAATGAGGCCTTCTCATGAAATTGCGGTTTATTAACCCTTTGAATGATCTGAGGGACACGTATTGGCCACTTGGGATCAGACGTGCGGAAGAAATTGAAAGCCTCTTATACATTGATTGAGCAACTCTATCTTGGTGCGCAATGGATCATCGACACCGCTTCTCACAACAACCCGGCTCCGACCTTGATCCGAGGACACCATTAAAGGTTGTCAATGCTTCACCCTGTTTGAAGAATTAAAGAAATCTCTTTGGTAGAACCGGTGCCATAAGCATATGTCCGGGCCAAAGCACAGGTGCGGATTTGATCTGTTGAAGCGGCCAGGGCTTCCCAAGCGAAGGAAGGCGGGACAGAATTGATGAAGAGGATATCGAGCTATAAAGCTGGGAAGTCGCCCTTTGGCTTGTCAATTGGTGAAGAGGCAAATCTGTCTCACTATCAAGCCCAATCGATGGCGAGAATAAGCGAGTACTGCATCGATTCCTAAGCGGAGAACCTTATACCTCCAATTAAGTAAGCATACTTACACTCCCGATATTGAGCAGTCGTTGCTGATCAATGATGAAGTTATATTCAAGCATTAATGGGAATCATTGGACAAGCTGTTGATTTCGAGCCTTTGGTATAACGCCCTCGATGCGGCTATATCTCCCGTGTCGAAGACACGACTTAGAAGCATAACCGCATTGAAAGCAATGTGCAAGTGAGGTAATCTTCACACAACCCATGTAATACATAAGGAAAAAGAGATACATAGTTGGCTTACAATCGCCACTTCACACAATACATGAGTAAAGCATTACATCATCGAGATACAATCAAGGTCCGACTACGGAACCAAAATAAAAAGACTACCCCAAATGCTACGGATCCCGATCGTCCCAAGCGGAGCTCCACTCTTGATCAAGCTGAAGCGAAACAACACAAAGAACAAGATCTTCATCGAGCTCCTCCTTGAGCTCGGATCGTCACCTGCATGGTTTCATCGGCTGCAAACTGGTTTTGGAAGTATCCAGTGAGTCACGGGGACTCAACAATCTCACACCGCGAGATCAAGACTATTTAAACTTATGGTAAGGGTAAAGGTATGAGCTGGAGCTGCGACAGCGACTAGCATATATGGTGGCTACCATACGCAAAGAAGGCGAAGAGGAGGCAAAATGCGGTCATGAAGCTAGTAGCGATCAAGAAATGATCACGAAACTACTTCGTCAAACATAACTCCAACACCGTGTTCACTTCCCGGACTCCGAGAAGAGACCATCGCAGTTACACATGATTGGTGTATTTTAATTAAGATCAACCGGGTTTTCTACAACGGACATTAACAAATTCCCATCGCCTCATAACGCGGGCACGGCTTTGAAAGATAATACCTGCGAGGGTGTCCCAACAGCCCATTATAAGCTCTCACGGTCAGCGAAGGATATTCCTTCTCAGGAAGACCAATCGATCTCGAGAATCCGGACTACAAGACATTTCGTGACAATACAACAAGACCAGCAAAGCCGCCGGATGTGCCGACAAATCGATAGGAGCTGCACATATCTCGGTCTCGGGGCACACCGGATGAACACTACGTCTGACAGCAAGCGATACCCCAAGTTTCCTCGAGGCACCGCAAGTGGCTCTAGTTTGGACCAGCTTTTCGGAGGAGAGCTGGCCGGGGTTAAAATAAAGATGACCCTTGAGTTTGCGAGAACCCAAGGGAAAAAAACTTAGGTGGCAAATGGTAAAACCAATGTTGGGCCTTCTTTGGAGAGTCTTATTCAAGCGAACTGTCAAGGGGTCCCATAAATCACCCAACGCGTTAGGGGCATAAAATCCGGGAACATAATACCGATATGGCGGAAACTAGAGGCGGACAAGAGTGGAACAAAACACCGGGCATAAGGCGAGCCTTCCACCCTTTACTAAGTATATAGATGCATTAATTAAATAAGATATATTGTGATATCCCAACAAGTAAACACATTCCAACAAGGAACAACATCTCCATGTTCCAACAAGGAACAAACTTCATCTTCACCTACAACTAACAACGCTATAAGAGGGCTGAGCAAAGCGGTAACATAGCCAATCAGCGGTTTGCTAGGAAAGGATGGTTAGAGGCTTGACATGGCAACATGGGAGGCATGATATAGCAAGTGCTAGGTATCGCAGCATGGGCATAGCAAAGAGCGAGCATCTAGCAAGCAAAGATAGAAGTGATTTCGAGGTATGGTCATCTTGCACGAAATCCATAAGGAAGAAAAGCGAATCCATGAAGAAGACAAGCGAGATGAATCGAGCGAATCCTCACAACTCCGGAGCGAAGCGAAGCTAACGAGAGAAGCAACCGGAAAGAAACAAACAACATAGTAAACAACCATCACATAAACATGGCATGATGCACAACCAAGTATGATGCATGTCGGTTTAAATAGCATGTCATGGCAATATGCACAAACAACACTACAAGTTAAGTGGAGCTCAATATGCAGCAGGTTGCATATTGACAAAACTCCACAACACTTATTTAGTTCTCTCTCGGTTATGTACCCAACAATATTAAATGTTGTTAAACATGGCAAGAGGTGAAGCATAATAAAACAAACTATTTAGGCAAGTTTAAATGAGGCGGAACAACAAACAACAATTCGGTAAAACCCCATATGCATATTTTAGATTTGGAACTGATCTGCCCTGAACACAATTTTAGAGTTGTTAAACATGCAAATAAAGTATACCATGTTAAACTAGGCATTTTCTACCCCATTTACATATATAATTTATTTAAAATGGAGCTACGGTTATTTAGTTATGAAATAAATCATTTTAGCATGGCATTTAAGCAAATTAATGCAAACAACAATTTTAAACATTTAGATGTTGTTATCATGATCACGGATGACATATACAAGTTATATGCAATTTTATGAAAAAGTTGACAAGAGCATGTTACGAGGCATTTGGTCACCATGGCGGAGCGAAAGGGTGCCACGGGTGAAAGCGAAAATGGTGCCAGCAACATTTGGTTCAGTAGCTCATGGAATATCGGTGCAAAAGAAAGTGTAATGAGCGAGTTGAGCAAGATGGTGGGGTGTTCGGTTGTTGGGAGCGTTGCGAGAAAATTAAAATTTTTCCTACGGTTTCACCAAGATCCATCTATGAGTTCATCTAGCAGAGTATTCAGATTGGATAGCATCTACATACCACTTTGTAGATCATAGCAGGCGTCGGAGTGAGCGTGGATGAGGTAGTCGTACTTGCGCGATCAATTCACCGATGATCTAGTGCGAGCAGACGGCACCTCGCGTTCAACACGTGCGGTCAGCGTAACGTCTCCTTCTTCTTGATCCAGCAAGGTGAAGGAGAGGTTGAGAAGATAGCTCCAGCAGCAGCCTGACGGCGTGGTGATGGTGGAACTTGCGATACTCGGCGGGGCTTCGCCGTGCACTACGGAGGAGGAGGATGTGTTGGAGAGGAGAGGAGGCGTCAGGGCAAGGTGCTGCTGCCCTTCCCTCCCCTTTATATAGGTGCCAGGAGGGGGAGGCGCAGCCTGCCCCCTCCTCCAAGGGAGGGTGCGGCCAGAGGGGAGGTGTCCACCTCCCAAGGCACCTCGGAGGTGCCTTCCCCTCATGGACTCTTCCTCCTTAAACCCTAGGCGCATGGGCCCCTTGGGGCTGGTTCCCCTTGGCCCATGTGGGCCTAGGCGCACCACCTAGGGCCCATGTGGCCCCCAGGGCTGTGGCCCCACTTGGTGAACCCAGGACCCCTCCGGTGGTCCCATTACAATCTGATATCACGAAACTTGTCCCGATGGCGAAACAGCACTTCCTATATATAATTCTTTACCTCCGGACCATTCCGGAACTCCTCGTGGCGTCCGGGATCTCATCAGGGACTCGAACAACATTGAGGTTACTGCACATACATATTCCTATAACCTAGCGTTCAGAACCTTAAGTGTGTAGACCCTACGGGTTGGAGACATCTGGAACATGACCGAGGCGGCTCTCGGGCAATAACCAACAGCGGGATCTGGATACCCATGTTGGCTCCCACATGCTCCACGATGATCTCATCGGATGAACCACGATGTCAAGATTCAATTAATCCGTATCGATTCCCTTTGTCAATCGGTATTTTACTTGCGAGATTCGATCGTCGGTATACCAATACCTCATTCAATCTCGTTACCGGCAAGTCACTTTTCTCGTCCGTAATGCATGATCCGTGATCAAACACTTTGATCACATTGAGCTCATGTGATGATACATTACCGAGAGGCCGGTGATACCTCTCCGTCAGCGGAGTGACAAATCGATCTCGATCCATGTCAACCAGAGACACTTTCGGAGATACCGTAGCATACCTTTATAGTCACCCGATTCGTTGTGACGTTTGGCACACCAAAGCACTCCTACGGTATCCGGGAGTTACGATCTCATGGTCTAAGGAAAGGATACTTGACATTGGAAAACTCTAGCAAGCGAACTATGCGATCTTATGCTATGTTTTAGGATTGGGTCTTGTCCATCACATCATTCTCCTAATGATGTGATCCGTTATCGATGACATCCAATGTCCATAGTAAGAAACCATGACTATCTGTCGATCAACGAGCTAGTCAACTAGAGGCTCACTAGGGACATGTTGTTGTCATTATTCACACATGTATTACGATTTCCGGTTAACACAATTATAGCACGAATAAAGACAATTATCATGAATAAGGAAATATAATAATAATGCTTTTATTATTGCCTCTAGGGCATATTTCCAACAGTCTCCCACTTGCACTAGAGTCAATAATCTAGTTACATTGTGATGAATCGAACACCCATAGAGTTACGGTGCTGATCATGTTTTGCCTTAGGGAGAGGTTTAGTCAGCGGATCTGCGACATTCAGATCCGTGTGCACTTTACAAATTTCTATGTCTCCATCTTGAACATTTTCACGAATGGAGTTGAGCGGCAGCTTGATGTGCCTAGTCTTCTTGTGAAACTGGGCTCCTTTGCAAGTGCAATAGCTCGGTGTTGTCCGAGAAGAGCTTGATTAGCCCGACGCATTGGGTATGACTCGAGGTCGGTGATGAACTCCTTCACCCAAATTGCTTCATGTCTGCCTCCGAGGCTGCCATGTACTCCGCTTCACATGTAGATCCCGCCACGGCGCTTTGCTTGCATTGCACCAGCTTCTTGCCCCACCATTCAAAATATACGTATCCGGTTTGTGACTTAGAGTCATCGGATCTGTGTCGAAGCTAAGCGTCGGCGTAACCTTTCTGACGAGCTCTTCGTCACCTCCATAAGCGAAACATTTCCTTAGTCCTTTTCGGTGCCTTGAGGATATTCTTGACCGCTGTCGGTGTTCCTTGCGGGATTACTTTGGTACCTTCCTACCAAACTTACGGCAAGGTTTACATCAGTGCAGTACAGACATGGCATACATGATAGAACCTATGGCTGAGGCATGAGGGATGACACTCATCTCTTCTATATCTTACTGCCGTGGTGGGACATTGAGTGAGCTCAATTTCACACCTTGTAACACGGTAAGAACCCTTCTTAGATTGATCCATATTGAACTTCTTCAATATCTTATCAAGGTATGTGCTTTGTGAAAGACCTATGAGGCGTCTCGATCTATCTCTATAGATCTTGATGCCTAATATATAAGCAACTTCTCCAAGGTCCTTCATTGAAAACTCTTATTCAAGTAGGCCTTGATCTGTCCAAAGTTCTATATCATTTCCCATCAAAAGTATGTAGTCTACATATAATATGAGAAATGCTCTGAGCTCCCACTCACTTTCTTGTAAACACAGGCTTCTCCATAAGTGCATGTAAACTAACGCTTTGATCATCTCATCAAGCGAATGTTCTAACTCGAGATGCTTGCACCAGCCCATAAATCGGCGTTGGAGCTTGCACCTTGTCGACATTCTTAGGATCGACAAAACCTTCGGCTGCATCATATACAATTCTTCCTTAAGAAACCATTAAGGAATGCCGTTTTGGCGTCCATTTGCCATATCTCATAATCATAGTATCGGCAATTGCTAACATGATTACGGCGGACTTTAACCGCTACGGTGAGAAAGTCTCATCGTAGTCAACCCCTTGAACTTGTCGATAACCCTTAGCGACAAGCGAGCTTATAGATGGTCACATTACCATCGCGTCTGTCTTCTTCTTAAAGATCCATTTATTTTCTATGGCTCGCCGTTCAGCGGGCAAGTCGGTCAAAGTCCATACTTTGTTTTCATACATGGATCCTATCTCGGTTCATGGCTTCCAGCCATTTGCCGGAATCCGGGCCGCCATTCTTCCTCATAGTTCGAAGGTTCACGTTGTCTAACAACATGATTTCCAAGACAGGGTTGCGTACCACTGCAGTGCGGAGCGTGTCCTTGTTGACCTTGAATTTCAGTAGGAGCTTGATCGAAGCATCTTGATCATCATCATTAATTTCCTCTCTAGTCGGTGCGGGCACCTCGAAGCGTTTTCTTGAGTTTCGCCATTTTCGGTTCAAGAGGTAACACTTCATCAAGTTCTACTTTCCTCCCACTTACTTCTTTCGAGAGAAACTCTTTCTCGAAAGGATCCATTCTTAACAACAAAGATCTTGCCTTGGATCTGAGGTAGAAGGTATACCCAACAGTTTCTTTAGGGTATCCTATGAAGGCGCATTTTTCGATTTGGGTTCGAGCTTTTAGGTTGAAGTTTCTTGACATAAGCATCGCATCCCCAAACTTTTAGAAAGCGACGACTTAGGTTTCTTCCCAAACCATAATTCATACGATTGTCGTCTCAGCAGTTCGGCGGAGCCCTATTTAAAGTGAATCGGCGGTCTCTAAAGCATAGCCCCAAAAGATAGCGGTAAGTCGGTAGAGACATCATAGATCGCACCATATCCAATAGAGTGCGATTTGACGTTCGGACACACCATTCTGTTGAGGTGTTCGGTAGGCGTGAGTTGTGAAACTATTCCACATTTTCTCAAGTGTGTGCCAAATTCGTGACTCAAGTATTCTCCTCCACGATCGATCGTAGAAACTTGATCTTTCTATCACGTTGATTTTCAACCTCACTCTGAAATTCTTTGAACCTTTCAAGGTCTCGGACTTGTGTTTCATTAAGTAGATATACCCATATCTACTCAAGTCATCGATGAGGTGAGAACATAACGATAGCCTCCATGAGCCTCAACACTCATTGGACCGCACATCGGTATGAATGATTTCCAATAAGTTGGTTGCTCGCTCCATTGTTCTGAGCGGAGTCTTGGTCATTTTACCCATGAGGCATGGTTACTTGCGTGTCAAATGATTCATAATCAAGAGACTCTAAAGTCCATCTGCATGGAGCTTCTTCATCGTTTGACACCTATGTGACCAAAGCGGCGATGCCACAAATATGTGAGACTATTGTTATCAACTCTAACTCTTTTGGTATTCACACTATGAATATGTGTATCATCACGTCTGAGATTCATTAAGAATAAACCATTAACCATCGGACATGACCATAAAACATATCTCTCATATAAATAGAACAACCATTATTCTCGGATTTAAATGAGTAGCCATCTCGAATTAAGCGAGATCCGGATACAATGTTCATGCTCAAACTTGGCACTAAATAACAATTATTGAGGTTTAAAACTAATCCGTAGGTAAATGTAGAGGCAGCGTGCGGCCAGCGATCACATCGACCTTGGAACCATTCGGCAGCGCGCCGTCACCTCGTCGCCGCCCGATCTCCGTTTATTCCGCAGCTCTGCTTTGAGTTACAAATGTGAGCAAGCTGCACGGTATCAAATACCCAAGAGCTACTCAGTCTTGGTAAGGTACACATCAATTACATGTATATCATATATACCTTTGGTTTTGCGGCCTTCTTGTCCGCTAAGTATTTGGGGCAGTTCCGCTTCGATGACCACTTCCCTTGCAATAAAACACTCGGTCTCGGGCTTGGGTCCATTCTTTGGCTTCTTCCGGCAACTTGCTTACGGCGGCAACTTCCTTGCCGTCCTTCTTGAAGTTCTTTTACCCTTACCCTTCTTGAACTTAGTGGTTTTATTCACCATCAACACTTGATGTTCTTTCTTGATTTCTACCTCTGCTGATTTCAGCATAGCATATACCTCGGGAATGGTCTTTACCATCCCCGCATATTGTAGTTCATCACAAAGCTCTTGTAGCTAGGTGGAAGCGGCTGGAGGATTCATCAATGACCGCTTCATCAGGAGATTAACTTCGATTGAGTCAGCGGTTGTGCAACGGACATTTTGAGTATGTGCTCCTTGTGAGCCATTTTCCTCCATCTTACAGCTAAAGAATTTGTCGGAACTTCATATCTCGACCGGGCATGAGCTTGGAAAACCATTTTCAGCTCTTGAACATCTCATATGCTCCATGTCTCTCAAAAGCGCTTTTGGAGTCGGCTCTAAGCTGTAAAGCATGCCGCCTTGAGCGAGGAGTAATCATCGCGGCGTGACTGTAGCGTTCATAACGTCTTGTTCTGCGGGGAGAATAGGTCGTCACCCAGCGGTGCTCTTAGGACATAATCTTTCTTGGCAGCTATGAGGATAATCCTCGGGTTCGGACCCATCCGTATAGTTGCTACCATCGTCTTTCAGACTTGGTTTTCTCTAGGAGCAGCGTTGAAGTTGAGGACTCGTTGGCCATTTGATCTACAAGACACATTGTAAATATTTAGACTAAGTTCATGATAATAAAGTTCATTTAATCAAATTTAATGAACTCCCACTTGAATAGACATCCCTCTACTAGTCATCTAAGTATTACATGATCCGAGTCAGCTAGGCGTGTCCGATCATCACGTGAGACGGACTAGTCAACATCGGTGAACATCTTCATGTTGATCGTATCTTCTATCGACTCATGCTCGACCTTCGGTCTTACGTGTTCGAGGCCATATGCGTACATGCTAGGCTCGTCAAGTCAACCTAAGTGTTTTGCGTGTGTAAATCTGTCTTACACCCGTTGTATCTGACGTAAGGACCTATCACACCCGATCATCACGTGGTGCTTGAACGACGAACCTTAGCAGCGGTGCCTGATTAGGGTGAACACTTTCTTGAAATTATTATGAGGATCATCTTATTTACTACCGTCGTTCTAAGTAAACAAGATGCAAAACATGATAAACATCACATGCAATCAAATAATAAGCGTGACATGATATGGCCAATATCACATAGCTCCTTTGATCTCCATCTTGGGGCTCCATGATCATCTTGTCACCGGCTTGACACCATGATCCTCATCATCATGATCTTCATCATCGTGTCTCCATGAAGTTGCTCGCCAACTATTACTTCTACTACTATGGCTAGCTAGCGTTTAGCAATAAAGTAAAGTAATTTACATGGCGATTCTCAATGACACGCAGGTCATACAAAAATAAAGACAACTCCTATGGCTCCTGCGGTTGTCATACTCATCGACATGCAAGTCGTGATTCCTTACAATAGCATGAACATCTCATACATCACATATAGATCATTCATCATACATCACAACTTTGGCCATATCATATCACAAAGCACTTGCTGCAAAAACAAGTTAGAAGTCCTCTAATTGTTGTTGCAAGTTTTACGTGGCTGAATTAGGGTTCTAGCAAGAGCGTTTTCTTACCTACGTTCAAACCACAGCGTGATTTGTCAATCTCTATTTACCCTTCATAAGGACCCTGTTCGCCGAATCCGATCCAACTAAAGTAGGAGAGCGGACACCCTTGACCACCTTATGCAACTAGTGCATGTTAGTCGGTGGAACCGGTCTCACGTAAGCGTCGTGTAAGGTTGGTCGGACGCTTCATCCCACAATACCGCTGAATCAAGATTGACTAGTAGCGGCAAGAAGAATTGACAACATCTCGCCCACAACAAATTGTGTTCTACTCGCACAAGAAGAACTATGCATAGACCTAGCTCGATACCCTTTGTTGGGGAGCGTTGCAGAAAATTAAAATTTTTCCTACGGTTTCACCAAGATCCATCTATGAGTTCATCTAGCAGTATTCAGATTGGATAGCATCTACATACCACTTTGTAGATCATAGCAGGCGTCGGAGTGAGCGTGGATGAGGTAGTCGTACTTGCGATCAATTCACCGATGATCTAGTGCGAGCGGACGGCACCTCGCGTTCAACACCGTGCGGTCAGCGTAACGTCTCCTTCTTCTTGATCCAGCAAGGTGAAGGAGAGGTTGAGAAGATGGCTCCAGCAGCAGCCTGACGGCGTGGTGATGGTGGAACTTCGCGATACTCGGCGAGGGCTTCGCCGTGCACTACGGAGGAGGAGGATGTGTTGGAGAGGAGAGGGGCGTCCAGGGCAAAGGTGCTGCTGCCCCTTCCCTCCCCTTTATATAGGTGCCAGGAGGGGGGGCGCAGCCTGCCCCCTCCTCCAAGGGAGGAGTGCGGCCAAGAGGGGAGGTGTCCACCTCCCAAGGCACCTCGGTGCCTTCCCCTCATGGACTCTTCCTCCTTAAACCCTAGGCGCATGGGCCCCTTGGGGCTGGTTCCCCTTGGCCCATGTGGGCCTAGGCGCACCACCTAGGGCCCATGTGGCCCCACAGGGCTGTGGCCCCACTTGGTGGACCCAGGACCCCTCCGGTGGTCCGGTACAATCTGATATCACGAAACTTGTCCGATGGCGAAACAGCACTTCCTATATATAATTCTTTACCTCCGGACCATTCGGAACTCCTCGTGGCGTCCAGGATCTCATCAGGGACTCGAACAACATTCGAGGTTACTGCACATACATATTCCTATAACCCTAAGCGTTCAGAACCTTAAGTGTGTAGACCCTACGGGTTGGAGACATCTGAACATGGCCGAGGCGGCTCTCGGGCAATAACCAACAGCGGGATCTGGATACCCATGTTGGCTCCACATGCTCCACGATGATCTCATCGGATGAACCACGATGTCAAGGATTCAATTAATCCGTATCGATTCCCTTTGTCAATCGGTATTTTACTTGCGAGATTCGATCGTCGGTATACCAATACCTCATTCAATCTCGTTACCGGCAAGTCACTTTTCTCTCATCCGTAATGCATGATCCGTGATCAAACACTTTGATCACATTGAGCTCATTGTGATGATACATTACCGAGAGGGCCGGTGATACCTCTCCGTCAGCGGAGTGACAAATCGATCTCGATCCATGTCAACTTGCAGACACTTTCGGAGATACCGTAGCATACCTTTATAGTCACCCGATTCGTTGTGACGTTTGGCACACCAAAGCACTCCTACGGTGTCCAGGAGTTACGATCTCATGGTCTAAGGAAAGGATACTTGACATTGGAAAACTCTAGCAAGCGAACTATGCGATCTTATGCTATGTTTTAGGATTGGGTCTTGTCCATCACATCATTCTCCTAATGATGTGATCCGTTATCGATGACATCCAATGTCCATAGTCGAAACCATGACTATCATCGATCAACGAGCTAGTCAACTAGAGGCTCACTAGGGACATGTTGTTATCATTATTCACACATGTATTACGATTTCCGGTTAACACAATTATAGCACGAATAAAGACAATTATCATGAATAAGGAAATATAATAATAATGCTTTTATTATTGCCTCTAGGGCATATTTCCAACACCGGTTACCGGGTTCCCACGAGGCGATGGCATGCAGCGAGGAGGAACAAGCGGCGACAATTTAGGACCACGGTGCAAGCGGGCATCTCATACAACATATGCATTCGGTCCCGGCGGTCGTTCGGCGGGTATACCTTTGAAGCGTGCCTTTTGGAGCGGGACAAGTTAAATCGAAGGAAGTAGTGGTACGAATTCGTAGTGGAAGTAGTCGTTCTACGGCGGTGGTGGAAATGAAGCGTTCTCGCGGGGTAGTGGAACACATGTTGTCGTGGTGCTTGTCCATCCGGTCTTGGGCGGTAGAGTACTCGCGACGGTAGTGGTACGTTTACGTGGATGTTCGAGTCATCGATAGCGGTACTTGATGAATCGAAGCGGACTTGGCGTCTTCGGCGTAAAGTACTGGCGTTTCGGTTGGTGGTCGTTCGGCGCCGTATGTCGTGGTACTTGGCGAAACCCACGAAGAGGTACTTGTACTCGCATCATTGTGGAAGTAATCGTTCACGGCGTATCCACGTAATTGGCTTTCGGTCTGTAGTCGTACATGACATCCGGTGAACTTGGCAAAATCCGACGGCGTCCTTGGCGTTCTGGTTGCAGCGGAAAAGCCAACGAGGCGACAAGGTCGAGGGCGAATGCAACAGCGGCGGCAGGGCGGGATCCGACAACATGCAGCTCCGGCGAATCGTCTGGCGGGAAGCAACTTCGGCGCGAAGCGGAGGAGCTTAGGCGAGGGCGGCGTCTGGCGGCGTTAAGCGCTCCGGCGTCGAGGGCAGCGACGCGGCCGAAGCGAGGAAGCAGCAGATGAACTTGGCAGCCGGAGGAGCAAAGCGCAGCAGCAGCCATGTCCTCGGCGAGGTGGTCGCGGGGCTCTGGAGGAGAGGCGGCAATGGCGAGAGGCCAGCAGGGCTCCGGCCTGGTCGTTAGCGAAGCGGCAGGAGGTCTGGAAGGTCCGGTAGCGGCGTCAGCGAAGGTGCTGCAACTGCCGGCCCCGAGTCAGCGGGGCGGCTCGGAGCGGCGGAGGAGGTCGAGGAGAAAGGCGCTCGGGAGAGATGGGGATCAGGCGGGGCGGCGGCGGAGGGGAAGCGAGGAGATGGGATCGGGAGGCGGGGCTCTCCTGGCGATGTCGTGTGTGTGGGCTGGCGAGAGCGAGGGAGAGATGGGGTGCGGAGGAGGGAGTCGGGCTAGGTTAGGAGGGTTAGGTGGGCTGGGCCTTGGGCGGGCGGGGAGGCTGGGAGGCCAGGGAGGCATGGCTGGGCTCTCTCTCTTCTCTCTCCTTATATTTTCTTAGCAGAAAACAATTAAAGAGACAAAAAGAAAGAGAGGGTTAGGGAAAGAATTTGGGAATGAGGACAATTTTCTGGACTCATAAAAATAAGCATGACCATAGAAAAATAGAAGTGGCAAGATTGAAGGAATTAAATTCAAATTCATTTGAATATAATTCAAATGGTCTTAATTGGGACTAGGTTTGGTGTGGCCAAAAATGTTGAGGATTTTTGGTGGAGCTCCGGAAAATGATGAAATCATATTGGCAAGGTTTTGAGGTCAACTCGGAGCAGAAAAGGCATGGGATTTATTTGCAAGTGGGTTATGGTGATTCCAAAACAATGGAATATTTTATAATATCTCCTAAATATCGGGAGGGTATGTTATAAAGAGAAGTCACAAGTGAATTCCCTCGATTTACATGGATCGAAAAATCCATACAATTTATTTAGTTGAGTTGCAAAAAAATTGAATGGCATGATGGCATGATGACGTGATGCAATGCAAGAGATGACATGATGAATGCACAAACAAAACAAATCACACGACAAAACTGGAAACCACGGAAGGCAAGCTGAAGCTCCGGTCTTGGGCGTCACAACACTCCACCACTACGAGAGGATCTCGTCCGAGATCTGGGATGGCACGGAGGAGAAAGCGGAAGAAGAAAGAGGTAAAACTAAGTTGCTTCTTTGACAAAAGAGTGAAACCATGAACCTTGAGATATTGAGCAAAATGAAAGAAAGAAAACAACGAAGATGAGCAAAATTGAAAACACTCCGTTAGAAAAGAGGAACAAGGGATCTGCGAGAACCAAGAGGTTTAGTGATAAGATGAATCTGAAACCACTCCGGTTAAAACTAGATAGATTAGGAATAAGATTGATATAATTTTGGCAGCACTCCGACTAAAAGAAGAAGGAAAACTTGATAAGATGAAAAGAACTTGAAGAGAATACACAACACTCGGTTAAATGGATAATGCAAGAAAAAGAACATGATCTTTACAAAGCGAGGTGATGGGTGAAGAGCAACATCACAATGCCTCGGAAACAATGCATGATAGATAGAAAGTTGGAATGAATAGAGCGAAGAATGAAACCAACATCTCCACCATAAATGAATTTGAAAGAGCATCCTTACAGTAGGATTGAGCGGAGTTGTTTGAAAAACAACAACGATAAGGATAAGCTTGTAGTGGGCTTATGAAAACATCTCAAAATTATGAGGTGAGCTTACGCCTGCATGAAACAATTGATTGGATTGAGAGCAACACGGAGATGAAAACTTCTTTCATTGAGAGGATAGGAGGAAAACTTGGATCATTGATAAGCACCATAATAGCAACATTCCTTAGGGAAGGCTTTAGGTGAAATATAACCCAAGATAACTCCAATGAAGAGATTGATGGACTTAAATATCTCATGAACAAAGATAAAATGATGGATTTAAATATGTCACTCTTGAAAATCATGAATCATGAAGCGAGGAAAATTATCAACAATGACATAACACCATCTCAAAAGATAAGATAGAGAATTGCACTTTGGAATGCAAGATGAAGAATGCTTGAGCAGCCTCAAAACAAAACATGTGTTGGAACCATGTTTATTTTGAAGTATGGCAGCGGATCTTAACTCGGCGAGAAATCTTGATGAACAATTGAAGAATGAAAAGAATCCTTGAGGAAGCACCATGTAGAGCCTCCATGATGAACACCGGTAAACAAAAGGGTGATAGAAAGAAAGAAGTTGAAAACACAAGGTGAAGCCTTGCGGTGATTTAGATGGATCTTCGTGATGATGAGAGCTTGGAACTCCAGGAAAAGAAAAGATGAACAACTGAAATCAAGAATTTTTATGAACCTCCGGAATAAGGAATTGAATTTACTAGATGAAACAAGAATAAGAATTACATTATGCTCATCCTTCACCAATTAAATTGATGTCAAGCAATGGATTTGGCATACTACTTATTCTCGTAGAAAGGATTAAGATAGATATGGCGCAAACTTGGGAAGGTCTTCAGCGAACCACGGTAGGATTGGAAAGAACGAATGAATCTATATGATAACGAAGGAAGAGAACTCTTGAACAAACCACCGTAAGAACTGAAAATGAGCGAAGAAAAGGCACAATTCACGGGAAGAATTGGAAAGCGAATGAAGATATTTGAGGGATTTAGATACAAGTGAGCGAATAGATGGCGAGCTGATTGGTAAGATTTGGAGAACAAGAGCTGAAAGCTGGAATGAATATTTCGAGATGATGGGCTCAGAAGAATCAAAGCTGAAAAGACTCTGAATTGCTCGGATGGGTGAAAAGAATTCTCACAATCAAAACAATTATGAGAGGATGGCATCAAGCTAGAACCATGAATCTTGAAGAGAATGGAGCAAGATTTAAGAGAAACTCTTCTTGGTCTTCAAAATCCGAGAATGATGACGAGAAACACCACCATGAATTGTTGAGGCACTCCGGGATGAAAATTAGAAAGGTTGAACCAACGATGAAGATAATTTGGAAGATCTTGGAGAAAGCCTTGAGTGATGATAATTCATTCTTATGTCAAATTTAGAAAAGAATTTTAGAAGCTCCGGGAAAATTAGAAGAGTCAGGTAAGATCCTGGGAAAAGACCTATGGGTTAGGGCCCACTCAAAAGAACCACCGTTGAACAATTGTTTGAAATAGATATTGCACGGTAGAATTAAATGGCTCAAAGGGATAACAACTCGAGAAATCTTGCGGATTAGGAATGAAAACACGAATCTTACGAGATAATCTTGACACTCGGAACAATTGAATAACAAGAACTAAAAGATTATGAGGTGCACGGTATGAAAACATTTGAAGCGAGGAAGGGAATATGATGAACACGAAAACTTGACTTGAGTCCACGGAGAAGAAAAATTAGAATGGAACAATGATAAGGTTGAAGCTTCCTTAAGCGTCTTCATGAGAAATCACGGATAAAACATTAAAGGAAAAGAATGAAGAAACTTCACTCAATAAAATTGATACTTGATTAGGAAATCTGAGTCCTTGAAGAAAAAGGGTGGGAGGGTGGGAAAACAAAAACAACTTGGGTCGGATGAAACGAACACCGTTGAGAAAAAGCTTAGAATTGATCTTGTGAATGTTGGAATGATCGGATTTAATTGGAGAGAAGCACACGGTTGGAAAGGATTGAAAAAGCGACCTTGATGATCAAGAAGGATTAGCATCCACATAGAAATATGAGAACACCGTTTAGGAAAGGTATGGAATCAACACTTGACATTGAAGCAACTCGAATACCACAAAACAAAACAAAAACAAAAGTTTGGCTTGTGGAATAAGCGGAAACAAACATATGATAGATCCGTATCATTATCATGTGTGTGTTGGAAAGATATCCTCTGAGATACTTGAATTCACACCTATAAACTCCGAAACTTTTGGTTATGCAATCGGTGTTGGGGATCGAGGGGACACAAAATATATCACCCAAACTAACAATACCTAGATCTAGCTGTATCCATCCTTCAACACATAACCAAGAAACCTTCGGAAATCGTTGACCTCGACCTTCGAAAAGCATCCGTTATACAAGTCATGGCAATACTCTCGAGCTCGCCCCAGTACTGGGTTATCGAGGTTATCTCACCAACAACTGTACAAAAGAGATTTTCGATGTCGGCAAAGCTCGGTATTCGACCTTTAGCGATAAAATTGTGGCGACAACACCTCGGAGCTCAACTCCCGGGACACTGCCACAACCCCTAAATGTCGGGAGGCACCAAGAACAATGTTCTCGTCACAAAACCATCGAACGATTCCAAGATACCAGCGTGATCCTAAAAAAATTAGTGAAATTTGGGAGAGGAAAGTCAAAACTCTCGTCGGGATGCCTCACGGGAGGCGGCGAAGGGGTGAGGAGTAAAAAATCCTACTCTCCGATATATATAATCCTAAGACTCAAAACATTTTCCGTTCTAGACTCAACAAGCATGACAAACAATCAGCGGGGGCTCCTAAGTGGGAAGGCTCGATTACCAACTTATAACGCCCTCGATGCGGCTATATCTCCCGTGTCGAAGCACGACTTAGAAACATAACCGCATTGAAAGCAATGTCATAAGTGAGGTAATCTTCACACAACCCATGTAATACATAAGGGAAAAAGAGATACATAGTTGGCTTACAATCGCCACTTCACACAATACATGAGTAAAGCATTACATCATACGAGATACAATCAAGGTCCGACTACGGAACCAAAATAAAAAGACTACCCCAAATGCTACGGATCCCGATCGTCCCAAGCTGAGCTCCCTCTTGATCAAGCTGAAGCGAAACAACACAAAGAACAAGATCTTCATCGAGCTCCTCCTTGAGCTCGGATCGTCACCTGCATGGTTTCATCGGCACTGCAAACTGGTTTTGGAAGTATCCAGTGAGTCACGGGGACTCGGCAATCTCACACCATGAGATCAAGACTATTTAAACTTATGGTAAGGGTAAAGGTATGAGGTGGAGCTGCAGCAGCGACTAGCATATATGGTGGCTACCATACGCAAAAAGAGGCGAGAAGAGGAGGCAAAATGCGGTCGTGAAGCTAGTAGCGATCAAGAAATGATCCTGAAACTACTTCGTCAAACATAACTCCAACACCGTGTTCACTTCCCGGACTCCGCGAGAAGAGACCATCACAGTTACACCTTGATTGGTGTATTTTAATTAAGATCAACCGGGTTTTCTACAACGGACATTAACAAATTCCCATCGCCTCATAACCGCAGAGCACGGCTTTGAAGATAATACCTGCGAGGGGTGTCCCAACAGCCCATTATAAGCTCTCACGGTCAGCGAAGGATATTCCTTCTCGGGAAGACCCGATCGATCTCGGAATCCCGGACTACAAGACATTTCGACAGACAATAAAACAAGACCAGCAAAGCCGCCGGATGTGCCGACAAATCGATAGGAGCTGCACATATCTCGGTCTCGAGGGCACACGGATGAACACTACGTCTGACAGCAAGCGATACCCCAAGTTGCCTCGAGGCGGCACGCAAGTGGCTCTAGTTTGGACCAACACTCGGAGGAGAACGGCGGGGTTAAAATAAAGATGACCCTTAGTCTGCAGAACCCAAGGGAAAAAAGGCTTAGGTGGCAAATGGTAAAACCAATGTTGGGCCTTCTTTGGAGAGTCTTATTCAAAGCGAACTGTCAAGGGGTCCCATAAATCACCCAACCGCGTTAGGGGCGTAAAATCCGGGAACATAATACCGATATGGCGGAAACTAGGGCGGCAAGAGTGGAACAAAACACCGGGCATAAGGCGAGCCTTCCACCCTTTACCAAGTATATAGATGCATTAATTAAATAAGATATATTGTGATATCCCAACAAGTAAACATGTTCCAACAAGGAACAACATCTCCATGTTCAACAAGGAACAAACTTCATCTTCACACTGCAACTAACAACGCTATAAGATGGGCTGAGCAAAGCGGTAACATAGCCAATCAGCGGTTTGCTAGGAAAGGATGGTTAGAGGCTTGACATGGCAACATGGGAGGCATGATATAGCAAGTGCTAGGTATCGCAGCATGGGCATAGCAAAAAGCGAGCATCTAGCAAGCAAAGATAGAAGTGATTTCGAGGTATGGTCATCTTGCGAAATCCATAAGGAAGAAGAACGAATCCATGAAGAAGACAAGCGGATGAAGTCGAGCGAATCCTCACAACTCGGAGCGAAACCGAAGCTAACGAGAGAAGCAACCGGAAAGAAACAAACAACATAGTAAACAACCATCACATAAACATGGCATGATGCACAACCAAGTATGATGCATGTCGGTTTAAATAGCATGTCATGGCAATATGCACAAACAACACTACAAGTTAAGTGGAGCTCAATATACAGCAGGTTGCATATTGACAAACTCTCACAACACTTATTTAGTTCTCTCTCGTTTATGTACCCAACAATATTAAATGTTGTTAAACATGGCAAGAGGTGAAGCATAATAAAACAAACTATTTAGGCAAGTTTAAATGAGGCGGAACAACAAACAACAATTCGGTAAAACCCCATATGCATATTTTAGATTTGGAACTGATCTGCCCTGAACACAATTTTAGAGTTGTTAAACATGCAAATAAAGTATACCATGTTAAACTAGGCATTTTCTACCCCATTTACATATATAATTTATTTAAAATGGAGCTACGGTTATTTAGTTATGAAATAAATCATTTTAGCATGGCATTTAAGCAAATTAATGCAAACAACAATTTTAAACATTTAGATGTTGTTATCATGATCACGGATGACATATACAAGTTATATGCAATTTTATGAAAAAGTTGACAAGAGCATGTTACGAGGCATTTGGTCACCATGGCGGAGCGAAAGGGTGCCGCGGCGAAAGCGAAAATGGTGCCACGGCAACATTTGGTTCCGTAGCTCATGGAATATCGGTGCAAAAGAAAGTGTAATGAGCGAGTTGAGCAAGATGGTGGGGTGTTCCGGTTACGGGTTCCCGAGCGATGGCATGCAGCGAGGAGGAACAAGCGGCGACAATTTGGACCACGGTGCAAGCGGGCATCTCATACAACATATGCATTCGGTCCACGGCGGTCGTTCGGCGGGTATACCTTTGAAGCGTGCCTTTTGGAGCAGGACAAGTTCATCGAAGGAAGTAGTGGTACCGCGGTGCGTAGTGGAAGTAGTCGTTCTGCGGCGGTGGTGGAAATGAAGCGTTCTCGCGGGGTAGTGGAACACATGTTGTCGTGGTGCTTGTCCGTCCGGTCTTGGCGGACGGTAGAGGTACTCGCGACGATAGTGGTACACGTTTACGTGGATGTTGAGTCATCGATAGCGGTATGATGAATCGAAGCGGACTTGGCGTCTTCGGCGTAAAGTACTTGGCGTTTCGGTTCGGTGGTCGTTCGGCGCCGTATGTCGTGGTACTTGGCGAAACCCACGAAGAGGTACTTGTACTCGCATCATTGTGGAAGTAATCGTTCACGGCGTATCCGTGTACTTGTCTTTCGGTCTGTAGTCGCCACCGACATCCGGTGAACAGCAAAATCCACGAAAGCGTCCTTGGCGTTCTGGTTGCAGCGGGAAGCCAACGAGCGACAAGGTCGAGGGCGAAATACAACAGCGGCAGGGCGGGATCCGACAACATGCAGCTCGGCGGAATCGTCTGGCGGGAAGCAACTTCGGTAGCGGCGGAGAGCTTGGCGAGGGCGGCGTCTGGCGGCGTTAAGCGCTCCGGCATGGAGGGCAGCGACCGCGGTAGCAAGCGAGGCAGCAGATGAACTTAGCGGCGGAGGAGCAAAGCGCGGCAGCCATGTCCTCGGCGAGGTGGTCTGAGGCTCTGGAGGAGAACACTGGCAGCGGCGAGGAGGCAGCAGGGCTCCAGCCTGATCGTTAGCGAGGCGGCAGGAGGTCTGGAAGGTCGGTAGGCGTCGGCGAAGGTGCAGCAGCTGCCGTGGCCAGGTCAGTCGGAGGCGGCTCGAGGCGGCGAGGAGGAGGTCGAGGAGAAGGCGCTCGGGAGAGATGGGGATCGAGGCGGGGCGGCGGCGGAGGGGGAAGTGGGGAGATGGGATCGGAGGCGGGGCTCTCCTGGCGATGTCTTGTGTGTGGGGGCGCTGGCGAGAGCGAGGGAGAGATGGGGTGCGGAGGAGGGAGTCGGGCTAGGTTAGGAGGGTTAGGTGGGCTGGGCCTTGGGCGGGCGGGAGGCTGGGAGGCCAGGGAGGCATGGCTGGGCTCTCTCTCTTCTCTCTCCTTATATTTTCTTAGCGAGAAAACAATTAAAGAGAGACAAAAAGAAAGAGAGGGTTAGGGAAAGAATTTGGGAGCGAGGACAATTTTCTGGACTCATAAAAATAAGCATGACCACGAGAAAAATAGAAGTGGCAAGATTGAAGGAATTAAATTCAAATTCATTTGAATATAATTCAAATGGTCTTAATTGGGACTAGGTTTGGTGTGGCCAAAAATGTTGAGGATTTTGGTGGAGCTCAGGAAAATGATGAAATAATATTGGCAAGGTTTTGAGGTCAACTCGGGCCGAGAAAAGGCATGGGATTTATTTGCAAGTGGGTTATGGTGATTCCAAAACAATGGAATATTTTATAATATCTCCTAAATATCGGGAGGGTATGTTATAAAGAGAAGTCACAAGTGAATTCCCTCGATTTACATGGATCGAAAAATCCATACAATTTATTTAGTTGAGTTGCAAAAAATTGAATGGCATGATGGCATGATGGCGTGATGCAATGCAAGAGATGACATGATGAATGCACAAACAAAACAAATCCACGACAAAACTCGGAAACCACAGAAGGCAAGCTGAAGCTCGGTCTTGAGGCGTCTGGCGGGTAGGAGAATCGAAGTTGAGCGGCGAGGATGACCATAACCATCGAGGCCAAAGGTGGCGAAGCATGAACCGGAGGCGGTTTACATTCTGCTTCCTTATGTTATGCGAGAAAAACAATTATCTTACTTGGGCACCGTGTTGCCTTGTAGTAGACTAGCTGCCACACTTTGTGTTGATATGCCTTCGTGCATATTTATTACAACTTATGCTTAGTTGAATCGCGATGCTAAAGCTGTTATGCAGCAAAAAAAGCTTAAAAGCGCCATTGTGGTTGTATAACGGCGGGTCATCATATCTATGTATGTGAAATCAAAGATAATACCTTAGATTTAAACATATGATAAAATATGGGAATGTATGATACACTGCCATCGTAGGGCATGAAGTTGGCTGTGCCAATCTTGAAGCGGAGTTGTAAGAAACCGCTCTGCTTTGAAGGAGAAAACAGCTCTGTGTATATAGAATTCGGTTTATCGGGTAAACCGTTCGGGTTAAGATGAACACGGTGTTACTCCATAATAGGATGTTTATCAAAAATCAAACCGGGCAAAGTGTCTCGGATGAAAAACAAACCGTGTCCCATCAACTGATAGTCGAATCGGTTTAATAATTGTCGGTTTAAGAACACAACAAGAGAAATATGCAAAAGGACCAACAAATTTCAAGCAAAGGCAAAGACAAAATCTTTTGCGAAAAGAGGCTGTTGAGCCGATCAAGTGGCATTACCATGGTCGGACCGACCAAGCCCCCAATAAACATAGCTATGGTTCATGTCAGCGGGTCCCCAAATGATGCGGTGGCATTCGCCGATCAAGAGGTGTAGCGATGGTTGGGTTGACCAAAACCCCAAGTGATTACGTGGCTTAGGCGATCAATAAGCGTGTTGGTTACGGCGTGACCAAGTCCCCAAGTGATTCCATGGCTTTCGCCTATCAAAAGGTGTTGCATTGGTTGAGACACGACCAAGCCCCCAAGTGACATGATATGAAGCTTTGTTAAAAAGCTAACTCAAAGGAGTAAACCGGAGACCGCTTTAAGATAAAAACTCCGTGTAACCACTCATGATGTAAAAATAACGAGACCCGCTTTAGCTAAGGCTCCGGTTTATTGTATTGATCATAATATATACATTGTCATAATATGTACATAAGTAGAGCCTATGGCTCCAAGTAAAGTAGGGCGAAGATGAGCTATGTTCCACGGCTGTTGGTCTCCTCCTCGATGTCGTGAGTCTTTATGCTCTCGAATATCAATCGAGATAATCGACTGTTGTGCAGATTCTTACTGATTCTGAAAGGTCCCTCCCAAGGTGGGGATAGCTTGTGCATATCGATGCGGTATTGGATGAGCAGACACCAAATCTCCTTCTTGAAAGGTTACGGTTCTAACTTCGGCGGTTGTGATAGCGACAAAGATCCTGTTGGTAGATCGCCCGAATGGGTAGCTGCAATGTCACGCTCCACATCCAGCGATTATAACGCCCGGATTCGATCGCCCGGTGTACGCGTTATTTGTCGTCGTTGCCATGTCTTTTGCTTGCGTGTTGCACTTTGCCATGTCATCATCTGCATTTCATATCATGTCATCATGTGCATCTCATTTCGCATTCATGTTCGTCTCATGCATCCGAGCATTTTCCCCGTTGTCCGTTTTGCAATCCGGCACTCCTATGTTCCCCGGCGCCCTCTTTTACCTCTTTTAGGTGTGCGGGTGTTAAACTTTCTCGGAATGGCCGAGGTTTGCCAGCGGACCTTGGTATAGCACCGGTGAACCGCTGTCAAGTTTCGTGCCATTTGGAGGTCGTTTAGTACTCAGCAGTTAGCAGGGTAACCGTAAAGCCTCCTTCTCTTTGCAGCCCAACACCCCTTCAAAGTGGCCCAAAACCCAGCAAACTCCCTCCATGCTCTCGGTCGTTCGATCACGATCGTGTGGTAGCTCCTCCTCATTTGGACTCTCCTAGCTCCCTCTACCTATAAATAAGCCCTCCCCGTCCAATTTCACGGATGATCCCCCCAAAACCCTAGCGTTTTCCCCTCCCCGCGCCCGGACAGGTCCGATCCCGCCGGACGACGTCCGCGCCGCCGCGCCCGACGAATCCCAGCGCGCGCGTGGCACCCGTCCACCGCGCGCGCCGCCCGGCCGAGCCCGGCCCAGCCCGCGGCCAGTTCCGCGCCCCTCGCGCCCGCTCCATGATCGCCGCCTCCGCCGCCAGCGCCGCCGCGCCGCCGCCGCCGCCCGCCCGCCTCGCTCCGCCCGGCCGCCCGCCTCGCTCCGCCCGGCCGCCCGTCCGCGCCGCCCGTGCCCCTCGCCCGGCTGTGGCGCTTCGCCGCCCGGCGGATCCGGCGAATCGGTCAGGGCAACCTCGTCGTCGCCGCCCGGGTCTCCGCCACCCCGATCCACGCCCGATCCGCCCGCGTTGACTTTTCTCGGGGTGAGATTTTCTCTAAGTCCCCGAAGTTTCCAGATTCATGTGGCCTTTTTTTATCGCTTCATAACTCTGTGCATATAGCTCCGTTTCGTGCGTGTAATATGTCAAATTGTTCGTCTCCACGAGTACATCATTTAATCTTATTGCATCATTTTCATTTGAGCTCATGTTGATGCCCGAAATGCTGTTAGAAGAGGGCTATGTGATGTTAGTTTCAGATTCTTATCAGAACATGCACTTTTGTCATTTTTTCCATGATTGATGTGTGCACCCTATGAACTTGAGTCCTGCATGTGTTTTGTAATATGCCATGCCATCTTTACAGGGTGTATGCCATGTATTTTGTGATCTCTTTGGTGACTAGCACAAGCATGCAAACTAGGCTTCATGATGTTGCTGATTTCAGCCTGATTACTGCTGATATTTTTATGCCATGTAAACTTGATGCTACCAAGAGATCCATGCTTATTTTGAGATACTTCAGTAAGGATTTTTTGAACATATGGTTATTCTCTATCCATACATGCCCTTGTTTGCAATTATGGAGTGCCATAGCTTGAGTCAATCGAGCTCTACTTTTGCTATAAAATGTTTCCTGGCAGATTGTTTACATGTTATTCAATTTTGCCAAGGTTGTTGTAGATTATCCGTGTATGCTATGATGTTGTTCTTGCCATGTATAGCTTCTATGCCATGTATTCTTACTGTGAGTTGCCTTGACATGCCATGTATTGCTCTGTGGTGAGTGGTTCAAGCTCACGAACATGCCTACTTATTGTTGTTCCTGCCATGTATGTATCGTAATATAACACCATGTTTACATGGGTGCCATCATATCTTGATCCTTTTTGGCTCATGGTCAATAAAGGACTTTTGTTCTATGCAATTAGTAGATTCATTCCATGCCTTTGTTTGCCATGATAAGTTCCTGTAGCATGTTGTTTGATAGCTCTAAACATTGCAACTTTGATGTTATTTACGCTAAAATCAAGCTGTTATTATTTGCAATCTTGCCATGTCTTTTGAGCATGTTCTAGTGATTTCTGGAGATAGCTCAGTGTTCATGTTTTGTCATGCTTTACCTTTACATCATGACCATGCCCTTTTTTACGTTGAGTTGCTGTAGCATAGTGTTTTGATGCTTGCAATATGCCTAGTTGCTGTTTTGGACAGATTGTTGTCATGACTTGTTTCATGTGTATGTGTTGAACCGTCGCTCCGTTTTGAGTGTGCTCTATATGAAACTTGCTTTATTTTGCATGTAGTTTAATATTATCATGTTGCATCGTTGTTTTGAGGTGTTTGCTTGATGTTTGTATGCATTTTGCATCAATGTCATGCTTATCTTGTTTTGCTCATATCTTCTAGGCGTAGCTCGAATTAAATGAACTTTATATGTAACTTGACTAGAATTTCGTGTAGATCATCGTGGTGCATCTTAACTTGCTATTTAACAACTTGAACATAAGGTTTATTCAGATCTGGACCAATTTCGAAATTTGCATATGAGGACTTACCGGAATTGTTATATGTTGTTTCCGGCCTCATTTAAACTTGCTTTGATGTGTTGCTCTTGTATGCATCATCTCTTGCCATAGTAGCTTCATGTAGCTTTGTCATGCATCATGCTTGTTGTGCATCATGCCTTGTTCATGTGGTGTGTTTACTATGTTGTGTGCTTCTTCTTGTTAGTTCCTGTTTCGTTGCGATCGTGAGGATTCGTTCGTCTACGCTCGGTTCATCTTCGTGGCTTCATCTTCTTCATGGACTCGTTCTTCTTCCTAGCGGGATTGCAGGCAAGATGACTGCTACCCTGGATCTCACTACTATCATTGCTATGCTAGTTGCTTCGTTCTATCGCTATCTTTGCGCTACCTATTACTGTTTATCAAGCCATCCCAAATTGCCATGTCGACCTCTAACCTTTTGCACCCTTCCTAGCAAACCGTTGTTTGGCTATGTTACCGCTTTGCTCAGCCCTCTTATAGCGTTGTTAGTTGCGGTGAAGATGAAGTTTGTTCCTTGTTGGAACATGGAGATGTTGTTCCTTGTTGGAACATGTTTACTTGTTGGGATATCACAATATCTCTTATATTATTAATGCATCTATATACTTGGTAAAGGGTGGAAGGCTCGGCCTTATGCAGTGTTTTGTTCCACTCTTGCCGCCCTAGTTTCCGTCATATCGGTATTATGTTCCCGGATTTTGCGTCCCTAACGCGGTCGGGTGATTTATGGGACCCCCTTGACAGTTCGCTTTGAATAAGACTCCTCCGGCAAGGCCCAACATTAGTTTTACCATTTGCCGACCTATTACCTTTTTCCCTTGGGAGTCGCGCATCCCAAGGGTCATCTTTATTTAGCCCCGGGCCAATGCTTGTCTAAGTGTTGGTCCAAACTAGAAACCCTTTGCGCCACCTCGGGAAACTTGAGGGCTGGTTTTAGTTGTGCGGACTGCTCATCCGGTCGTGGCACGAGGCGAGATCTGTGGCTACTATCGAGGTGTCGGCCTGCGCGGGAGGTCTTCTGGTCTTGTTTTATTCTTTGTCGAAATGTCTTGTAGCGGGATCCGAGGCTGATCGGGTCTTCCGGGAGAAGAATATCCTTCATTGATCGCGAGCTTATCATGGGCTAAGTTGGGACACCCTGCGAGGTTTGAACTTTCGAAAGCCGTGCCGCGGTTATGTGGCAGATGGGAATTTGTTAATATCCGGTTGTAGTAAACTTGAAGTAAACTCTTCTAAAATACACCAACCGTATGCGTAACGTGATGGTCTCTTTTGGGGTTGATCGAGAGGAGAACACGGTTTACGGGTTATGTCGGCGTAAGTAGGAGTTCAGGATCACTTCTTGATCATTACTAGTTGACGACCGTTCCTTTGTTTCTCTTCTCGCTCTCATTTGCGTATGTTAGCCACCATATCATGCTTAGTCGCTCTTTGCAACCTCACCACTTTACCCTTCCTTTCCCATTAAGCTTTGCTAGTCTTGATACCCATGGTAATGGGATTCTTTGAGTCCTCGTTGCTCTGATTATTACACCACCGATTGCGGTATAGGTTGTCACGATGATCATGGCCGAGGCGATGTTTGCTTGTCTTGGAGTTCTTCTTCTACTTCTTCTTGATCGGGGATAGGTTCGGTCGGCGGCTGACTGGGCTAGCGAGGTGGATGTCGTTTGAGTTTACTGTTTATGTTTCATCCGTAGTGGGATGTTGATCTCTGTATATGATGTTGATGTATTGTTGTATTCTTGTGGCATTTGTGCCTTTTGTATATATCCCCATCCATTATGTAATGTTGATGTAATGATATCCACCTTGCAAAAGCGTTTCAATATCGGGTCTATCCTTGGTGGGACCTTGAGATCCTTTTGGATAGGGTCGCATATTGGCGTGACAAGTTGGTATCGAGCCTCGACCGACCTTAGAGCCCCTTGATTGATCGTGTAGTTTGGCCGTTGTTGAGTCTAGAAGAAAACTGTTTTGAGTCTAGTTATATCGGAGAGTAGGAATTCTTTTTACTCCTCAGCCCCTTCGTCGCTCTGGTAAGGAATCTTGACGTAGGTGTTTTGAATTACTTCTCTTCCCCTTCAAATTTTCTTAGGATCACGCAGTTGGTTTTCTGATCGTTGTTCCTCAGCTCTTTGCATCCGGTGCATATCTCGTCAAAGTGATTCGACCCTCTCCGTTTTGCAAGTTCAATCCTCAGTTGTTGTTTTTTTCACCCGCCCACCCCTTCTTCTTCTCGGAACTGGAGTCCGCTATTGAGTATCCTTCTACTCGTGCGAAGTCTTTGCTTTCTTTCCTCAATGATTTCAACTGGTGTTTTCTCTTCAAGATATTCGTCGGTTTCCCCTTCCAAGTTGTCTTTGTTTTCCCGCCCTCCCACCCTTTTTCTTCCGGAGTTTGACTCTCTTTCGACCATCAATTTCATTAAATGCGGAACCTCTTGAGTCTTTAGTAAATTGTTTCAACGGTGAATTTCTCTTTTGTTCGACATTCTTCATTTCTTTTCGGTGGACTCAATTCAAGTTTTCGGGTTGATCTTATTCTTTTCCCTCGACTCAAGTGTTTTCCTTGCTCGTTTGCATCTCGCCATTCAATCATCCGGAGTTAGTAAGATATCTCGGGAGATTAGTCATCTTCCAATTAATTGAGGTTGTCACCTCATTCAAATATTTCAATTGTTCGGTGCATCATCTATATGTTCAACATCCCTTTCCAACGGTGTTTTTCTCTTTAGTGGGCCCTAACCCACAGGTCTTTTCCCAGGATCTTACCTGACTCTTCTAATTTCCCCGGAGTTATTCTCAATTCTTTTCAAAGTGTGATGTAAGAATGGATTTCATCAGTCACATGCCTTCCCCAAGATCGATTTCAAACCATTTCATTGTTGACTCAACCTCTTTGCTTTCCATTCTTCCGGAGTATCTCATTAATTTTGGTGGTGTTTTCTCCTCATCATTTGAAGATTGAAGAGAATTTTCCTCTAAATTTTGTCCGTTCCCCGGAGATTCATGGTGCTAGCTCGATGTTATCCTATCTAATTGTTTCCAGTCATGCAAATTCTTTTCATCCATCCAGAGTTTTTTTTCAGGAGTTACTTTCCGTCTCAATCATCCGGAGGCCATCTTTTCGGAAGATTTCTTCGTTCCAAGTTTTCAAAGTCGTTCTCCAATTATTCTATATCCGTGCCCCTTCGTTCGTCTCAATATTCTTCCGGTGCAGCGTTCAAGCATTCGTTAATCAGTTCGCGATCTCTTCGATATCTTTTCTCTAAATTCCCTCAAGTATCTCCGTGCTTCTCTAATTCTTCCCAGTGATTCAGCCCCTTTCGTCAATCATTTCCGAATTCTAACGGCGGTTCGTTCAAGATTCTTTTTCCTTGATTATCATTTTAATCCATTCGTTCTCTCAAATCCTACCGGTGGTTCATGAAGACTTTCTCAAGTTTTGTGCGATGTTTCCCCTTAATCCTTTTTCAACGAGAATAAGTATTATGCCAAATCCATTTCATGTCATCAATTTAATTTGATGAAGGATAAGCATACAATAAATCTTATTCTTATTTCATCCAAGTGTTTAATCCCCTCCTTCAGAGTTTGTTCTTGAGGACTAAATTTTAGTTCCAAGTCTTTTCATCTTTTCTTTTCCGGAGTTCAATTTTTCCTCGGCCTTCTCGTCCGGAACCTCCATCTAAATCATCATAAGGCTCATCTTATTCTTTCATCCTTCATTTCTATCTCATCATCCTTTTGTTACGGAGTTCTTCATGGTGGTTCTTCATGATTTAATTCATTCCTCAAGAGTTCATCAAGTATCATTCCATCCTCTCTAGCTCGTGTTCTAATCCTTCCATTTTCAGCAGGAGTGCTGCCTAAATCCTTTCAGTCTTATTCGTTTCTTTTCTCATTCTAACCACTTCGGTTAGAACGAGTTGTTTCATAGTCTTCCTGATTCCGTGAGATTTCGATTCTCGTCATTCTCGTCGTTCCTCTCTTCTCCTCGAGTGCTCTCGATTATTTGCTTCTTCTCTTGAGTTTTTGTTTCACCTCATCCCTTTTCCCTTCTGTCTCGGTCCTAAGATCTCGGGACGAGATCTCTTGTTAGTGGAGGAGTGTTGTAATGCCCCGGATTCGATGCGCCAGGTGTCTGCCAGTTATTCGCCGTCGTTGCCATGTCTTTTGCTTGCGTGTTGCACTTTGCCATGTCATCATCTGCATTTCATATCATGTCATCATGTGCATCTCATTTCGCATTCATGTTCGTCTCATGCATCCGAGCATTTTCCCCGTTGTCCGTTTTGCAATCCGGCACTCCTATGTTCCCCGGCGCCCTCTTTTACCTCTTTTAGGTATGCGGTTGATAAACTTTCACGGAATGGCCGAGGTTTATAGCGGCCTTGGTATAGCACGGAAGACCGCTTTGTCAAGTTTAGTGCCATTTGGAGGTCGTTTGGTACTCAACAGTTAGCAAGGGTAAGTAAAGCCTCCTTCTCTTTGCAGCCCAACACCCCTTCAAAGTGGCCCAAAACCCAGCAAACTCCCTCCATGCTCTCGGTCGTTCGATCACGATCGTGTGGTGGCTCCTCCTCATTTGGACTCTCCTAGCTCCCTCTACCTATAAATAAGCCCTCCCGTCAATTTCACGGATGATCCCCGAAACCCTAGCGTTTTCCCTCCCGCGCCGGACATGTCCGATCCCGCGAGACGGCGTCCGCCCGCGCGCGCCGGCGAATCCCGGCCAGCGCGTGGCACCCGACCACCAGCGCGCGCGCGCCCGGCCCGCCGAGCCGCGGCCAGCCCCCATGGCCCGATTCCGCGCCCACCGCGCCCGCCGCCGCCCGCTCCATGATCGCCGCCTCCGCCGCCCGGCGCCCGCCCGCGCCCGGCGTCGCCGCCCGCCTCGCTCCGCCCGCCGCCCGTCGGCGCCGCCCGTGCCCTCCGCCGCCGTGGCGCTTCGCCGCGAGGCGGATCCGCCAGATCCGGTCCGGGGCAACCTCGTCGTCGCCGCCTGGGTCTCCGCCGCCCCGATCCACGCCCGATCCTCCCGCGTTGACTTTTCTCGGGGTGAGATTTTCTCTAAGTCCCCGAAGTTTCCAGATTCATGTGGCCTTTTTTTATCGCTTCATAACTCTGTGCATATAGCTCCGTTTCGTGCGTGTAATATGTCAAATTGTTCGCCTCGACGAGTATATCATTTAATCTCATTGCATCATTTTCATTTGAGCTCATGTTGATGCCCGAAACGCTATTAGAAGAGGGCTATGTGATGTTAGTTTCAGATTCTTATCAGAACATGCACTTTTGTCATTTTTGCCATGATTGATGTGTGCACCCTATGAACTTGAGTCCTTCATGTGTTTTGTAATATGCCATGCCATCTTTACAGGTGTGTATGCCATGTATTTTTGTGATCTCTTTGGTGACTAGCACAAGCATTCAAACTAGGCTTCATGATGTTGCTGATTTCAGCCCCTGTTCTGCTGATATTTTTATGCCATGTAAACTTGATGCTACCGAGAGATCCATGCTTATTTTGAGATACTTCAGTAAGGATTTTTGAACATATGGTTATTCTCTATCCATCCATGCCCTTGTTTGCAATTATGGAGTGCCATATCTAGAGTCAATCGAGCTCTACTTTTGCTATAAAATGTTTCCTGGCAGATTGTTTACATGTTATTCAATTTTGCCAAGGTTGTTGTAGATTATCCGTGTATGCTATGATGTTGTTCTTGCCATGTATAGCTTCTATGCCATGTCTTCTTACTGTGATTTGCCTTGCCATGCCATGTATTGCTCTGTGGTGAGTGGTTCAAGCTCACGAACATGCCTACTTATTGTTGTTCCTGCCATGTATGTATCTGTAATATAACTTGCCATGTTTACATGGGTGCCATCATATCTTTTGATCCTTTTTGGCTCATGGTCAATAAAGGACTTTTGTTCTATGCAATTAGTAGATTCGTTCCATGCCTTTGTTTGCCATGATAAGTTCCTGTAGCATGTTGTTTGATAGCTCTAAACATTGCAACTTTGATGTTATTTACGCTAAAAGTGCAAGCTGTTATTATTTGCAATCTTGCCATGTCTTTTTGAGCATTTTCTAGTGATTTCTGGAGATAGCTCAGTGTTCATGTTTTGTCATGCTTTACCTGTACATCATGCCCATGCCTTTTTTTTTATGTTGAGTTGCTGTAGCATAGTGTTTTGATGCTTGCAATATGCCTAGTTGTTGTTTTGGACAGATTGTTGTCATGACTTGTTTCATGTGTATGTGTTGAACCGTTGCTCCGTTTTGAGTGTGCTCTATATGAAACTTGCTTGATTTTGCATGTAGTTTCATATTATCATGTTGCATCCTTGTTTTGAGGTGTTTGCTTGATGTTTGTATGCATTTTGCATCAATGCCATGCTTATCTTGTTTTGCTCATATCTTCTAGGTCGTAGCTCCGAATTAAATGAACTTTATATGTAACTTGACTAGAATTTCGTGTAGATCATCGTGGTACATCTTAACTTGCTGTTTAACAACTTGAACATAAGGTTTATTCAGATCTGGACCAATTTCGAAATTTGCATATGAGGACTTACCGGAATTGTTATATGTTGTTTCCGGCCTCATTTAAACTTGCTTTGATGTGTTGCTCTTGTATGCATCATCTCTTGCCATGAGTAGCTTCATGTAGCTTTGTTATGCATCATGCCTTGTTCATGTGGTGTGTTTACTATGTTGTGTGCTTCTTCTTGTTAGTTCCTGTTTCCTTGGGATCGTGAGGATTCGTTCGTCTACGCTCGGTTCATCTCCGTGGCTTCATCTTATTCATGGACTCGTTCTTCTTCCTAGCGGGATTGCAGGCAAGATGACTGCTACCCTGGATCTCACTACTATCATTGTTATGCTAGTTGCTTCGTTCTATCGCTATGCTGCGCTACCTATTACCTGTTTATCAAGCCATCCCAAATTGCCATGTCAGCCTCTAACCTTTTGCACCCTTCCTAGCAAACCGTTGTTTGGCTATGTTACCGCTTTGCTCAGCCCTCTTATAGCGTTGTTAGTTGCGGTGAAGATGAAGTTTGTTCCTTGTTGGAACATGGAGATGTTGTTCCTTGTTGGAACATGTTTACTTGTTGGGATATCACAATATCTCTTATATTATTAATGCATCTATATACTTGGTAAAGGGTGGAAGGCTCGGCCTTATGCAGTGTTTTGTTCCACTCTTGCCGCCCTAGTTTTCGTCATATCGGTATTATGTTCCCGGATTTTGCGTCCCTAGCGGTCGGGTGATTTATGGGACCCCCTTGACAGTTCGCTTTGAATAAGACTCCTCCGGCAAGGCCCAACATTGGTTTTACCATTTGCACGACCTATTACCTTTTTCCCTTGGGAGTCGCGCATCCCAAGGGTCATCTTTATTTAGCCCCGGGCCAATGCTTGTCTAAGTGTTGGTCAAACTAGAAACCCTTTGCAGCGCCACCTCGGGAAACTTGAGGGCTGGTTTTAGTTATCTGGACTGCTCATCCGGTCGTGGCACGAGGCGAGATCTGTGGCTACTATCGAGGTGTCGGCGCAGCGGGAGGTCTTCTGGTCTTGTTTTATTCTTTGTCGAAATGTCTTGTAGCGGGATTCAAGGCTGATCGGGTCTTCGGGGAGAAGGAATATCCTTCGTTGATCGCGAGAGCTTATCATGGGCTAAGTTGGGACACCCTGCGAGGTTTGAACTTTGAAAGCCGTGCCGCGGTTATGTGGCAGATGGGAATTTGTTAATATCCGGTTGTAGTAAACTTGAAGTAAACTCTTCTAAAATACACCAACCGTGTGCGTAACGTGATGGTCTCTTTTCGGGGTTGATCGAGAGGAGAACACGGTTTACGGGTTATGTCGGCGTAAGTAGGAGTTCAGGATCACTTCTTTATCATTACTAGTTGACGACCGTTCCTTTGTTTCTCTTCTCGCTCTCATTTGCGTATGTTAGCCACCATATCATGCTTAGTCGCTGCTGCAACCTCACCACTTTACCCTTCCTTTCCCATTAAGCTTTGCTAGTCTTGATACCCATGGTAATGGGATTCTTTGAGTCCTCGTGGCTCCTGATTACTACACCACCGATTCTTGGTACAGGTTGTGCGATGATCATGGCCTTGAGCGATGTTTGCTTGTCTTGGAGTTCTTCTTCTACTTCTTCTTGATCGGGGATAGGTTCGGTCGGCAGCTGGGCTAGCGAGGTGGATGTCGTTTGAGTTTTGTTTATGTTTCATCCGTAGTCGGATGTTGATCTCTGTATATGATGTTGATGTATTGTTGTATTCTTGTGGCATTTGTGCCTTTTGTATGTATCCCCATCTATTATGTAATGTTGATGTAATGATATCCACCTTGCAAAAGCGTTTCAATATCGGGTCTATCCTTGGTGGGACCTTGAGTTCCTTTTGGATAGGGTCGCATATTGGGCATATGACAACAGGTCCAAAGCGTCTTGTCGTCCTACCTCGTTATGCGCTTCAACATAAGCTGCTCTGTGAGGTGAATCATAGCGGATATCCTTTGGGAGAACCGCCTCGCTCCGTAGACCATGAAGAACGGTGTGTATCATGTTGATCTGTTGGGCGTAGTATTGATGCTCCATAATATAGATGGTAACTCCTCAACCCAATAGCCGGCGTCCGCTGCAAAGGAACCATAAGCCGGGGTTTGATGCCTCGTAAGATCTCTTGGTTAGCTCTCTTTGCTTGGCCATTGGACTGTGGGTGAGCCACTGATGAATCATCAAGCCGAATGTGCTCACGTTCATAGAACTCCTTCATAGCACCCTTAGACAGATTGGTACCATTATCAGTAATAATACTGTGTGGAAAGCCAAACCAGAAAATCACCTTTTTAATGAATTGAACCGCTGTGGCTGCATCACACTTGCTGACGGGCTCCGCTTCCACCCACTTTGTAAACTTGTCAACCGCCACCAAAAGGTGGGTCTTCTTGTCCTTGGACCGTTTGAAAGGCCCAACCATATCCAGCCCCCAAATCATAAGCGGCCAAGTAATTGGAATCATCCTCAATTCTCTAGCGGCACATGGCGCATCTTGAGAACTTGACGGTAGTCACATCGCCTAACCAGGTCCTCCGCATCGGCATGGCGGTCAACCAATAGAAACCGTGGCGAAAGCGCCTTAGCCACGAGAGATTTTGAACCGGCATGGTGACCACAATCTCCCTCGTGGATTCGCGCAAGATCTCACAACCTTCCTCGGCGACACACAGCGTTGAAATGCTCTGATACCTTTGCAATGATGCAACTTCGCCATTGACAATAGTCATGGACTTGGATCGCGGATTATCTGTCAGCGGCGTCTCATCCTCTAGTAACTTCGCCCGGTTCATGTCGCGCGGATAAGGCTGTCAATCCGGAATGACATGCGAGCCGCCACCAAGCGAGCCTCCGGATCGAGGAATAGCCAAATCCTCTTCACGGGGAGCTTGACCAAGCGGGTTATCACGGGACATCAAGAAGACATTAAGCGGGACGGTTTCTGTTGGGAGCCTAGCGGCTTAAAGCATCCGCCCGCCGTTCTTAGTCTTTCCACGTGATCCACGATATCCCTTGAAGTGGCTGCAATAATATCCACCTCACGACGGTATCTTTGCCGTGAGTGGGTCCTAGAATCCCAAGTACGAGACACTTGTTGGGCCACCAGTCAAGTCATTGAAGCACTTAACCGGTGAGATTCATCTCCTTAGCCATCCGGAGACCATGGAGTAAAGCTTAGTACTCAGCTGCATTGTTAGTACAAGAGAACATTAAGCGAAGCGTATGAGAACTTATCACCTCGTGGGGAAGTTAATCGACTCAGCCCGAGCCCTCAATTGCTGGACTCATCAAAATGAATAGTCCAGCAGGTGTGATCCGGCTTTTCTTGGTGCTTGTAGTTTAGTCCAATCATTGATGAAATCCACAAGTGCTTGAGACTTGATGGCCGTCGAGAGCCGTATTTCAAACCATGGCCCAAGCTCTATAGCCCACTTGGCAATCCGGCGATTGCCTCCTGTTTTGAATTATATCTCCCAAAGGAAGCGGTGACCATTGTGATGGGATGTCCCTGGAAGTATTGCTTAAGCTTCCGGCTTGCCATGAAAACTCCATACACCAGCTTCTGCCAATGCGGGTATCTTTGCTTGGACTCAATAAGCACCTCGCTGATATAATAAACGGATCTTTGAACGGATATTCCTTGCCGCCTCCTTGCGCTCTACCACAATAGCTCGCTGTTGCCGAGCATTAGCTACCACATATAGTAGCAATGGTTCTTTGTCAATCGGGCGGCAAACAAGCGGATTGGCTGGTTGCGCTTTATGTCCTCGATGCTTTATCGTGGCGGACTCGGACAAAGGATACTGCTTTCTTGACATCGATACAAAGGATCGCCTTCTCACCGGCGGTGATAAACCGGCTCAACGCGGCAATCCGGCCTGCCAAGCGCTGGACATCATTGATACATTCGGTTTAGCGAGAGGTGATAGTTGTGATCTTCTCGGATTAGCCTCAATTCCTGTTGGACACGAAAACCCAATAACTTGCTGCGGTACACAAAAACACACTTGGCGGGTTGAGCATCATCTTGTATGTCGTAGGTTATTAAAGGTTTCCTTCAAATCATCAACGAGTCTCCTTTCCCTTGACTTAACCACAATATCATCCACATAGGCATGTACATTACGGCTGATCTGCTTATGAAGGCAATTTTGTACACACGGTTGATAAGTTGCACGAGCACTCTTGAGCCCAAAGGGCATAGATACATAGCGAAGGCTCCAAAGGGGTTATGAGCGCCATCTTCTCCTGGTCATAGCTGCCATCTTGATGGGATGATAACGAATCGCATCGAGAAAACTCAAGCGCTCACAACCAGCCGTAGCATCAATAATCGATCGATGCGGGGGAGGCAAAGGATCTATTTGGACAAGCCTTGTTAAGATCTGTGTAATCCACACACATCGCCGGTGCCATTTTCTTAAGGACCAGCACGGATTAGCCAGCCATTCAGGATGGAACACTTCAACAATAAAACCCGGCCGCTAAGAGCACAGCCACCTCCTCTCAATAGCTTTGCTCCTTTCTTCGTTGAACCGGTGGGCCTTCACCGGTTTGTACTTAGGATCAACATTAAGAGTGTGCTCAGCGATTTCCCTCGGTACACCTAGCATGTCGGAAGGCTTCCATGCAAAAATGTCCAGATTCTCACGGATGAACTTCGATGGTAGCGCTTTCCTATTTGGATCAAGTTGGTGCGATACTAAAGCTGCTTGGGCGAATCGCCGGTACAAAGTCAACAAGCTTAGTCTCGGTATCGATTTGAACTTTAGAGCTAGATCATGCTCGTGGTTGGCTTCTTCAGCGAGTCATGTCCGCGGATCAACATTATCCTTGTAGTACTTCAACTCTTAGTGGCACAAACCGACTCTGCATAGGCGCATCACCTTCTTCACACTCCAAAGGCAATCTTGCGACTTCCATGAGCAGTTATGGTCCCCTTGTGACCCGGCATCTTGAGCTGCGGATAAATATAACGAGGGTTGTGCCATAAATTTGGCATAAGCCGGCCGCCCAAATAAAGCGTGGTATGGGATCCGGATCTTCACCACCTCAAAAATCAATGTTTCGACACGGAATCTGATCATCTCCAAAGGCCACCTCGAGCTATCTTGCCAGCAGGATATCTGACTTACGGTACCACACCATGGAATACCATATTGGACGGTTTAAGATTCTTGTCTGTTAACCCCATACGGCGGAAGGTCTCATAGTATAAGATACTAATGCTGCTTACTCCATCCATGAGCACCTTGGTGAACTTATAACCTCCCACCTGAGGTGCCATCACCAACACTAGCTGAACCGGATTGTCAACCCGGGGAGGGTGATCCTCTCTGCTCCATATGATTGGATGTTGGGACCAGCGTAAATAGCGAGGCACGGCGGTTCAGCAAATTCCTTTGCTCGCTTGTGAAGCTTACGGTCTCGCTTGTCTAAGCTAGTGGTGAATACATGATATTGTCCGCTATTCAAGCTGCTTTGGATTGCTCGATAGCCCGGCTGCTGCTGCTGGTTGTAACCACCACAGCTATTACGATTGTTTTGATTGTTATGTCCACCACGATCTCCATTGAAGCACTGAACCGGCATTTCCTCCACCGTGACCCGACCTATGGAATCCGGATCTGAGCCACCACGATCCGTGATCATCTAGGAAAGCATTAGAATTTTGAACTCTGCATAATATAGCAATCCTTCCAAGGTGGGTGGTGGCGTCTCCTTCGTCCCATGCTTTGGACAGGGCTGGTTTAATAGATAAGTCGGCGGTCGGGTTGGGGTTTGGAGCTCCACGCGATTTGGCGGTTTACCCTTCCGTCGCTGGCCCACATCCTGTAGCGCTAGTAATAACCACAAAGTCCATGCTGCCATCCGCTTACGCTTGCCTCCGTTACCATGACACTGTCGTGTTGTGTTGCTGCCCTTGGGTTGTTGTTCTTCTTTCCTTCCTGTCTTGTCATCATCGGACTCGGGATCCTTGGTACTATCGAGAATCAGCATACTTCACTAATGCAGCCATGAGGGTCCCCATATCGTTACAATGGAGCTTCATCCGTCCCAATTTCAACCGGAGGTTTAAACGGCGGTTGCTTTCAAAGTTATAACCACGAGTCGGCGTTGATCACGGTCTAATGAGTGCAAAATTTCCGAAACTTCGGCGTACCAGCGGGTTGTTGACTCTCCTTCCTCATGGACACAGGCCGCTAAGTCCACTATCGACATAGGCTGCTTACATGTATCCTTGAAATTCTGGATAAACCGGGCTCTGGCGGGCCCATGGTGATAGAATTGGCTGGTAAGCTCTTTAACCAAATCTGGGCTGTCCTTCAAGCATCATGGTGAAATACTTTGCACATGCCGCTTCATCTCGTCAAGCATCTCCATGGCCATCTCATAGCTCTCTACCCATGTTTAGGAACAAATCGGTTGTGTAATTTGGCACCTTCTGGCGGCCCTTGAAATCCTTGGGCGGCGCACATTGCGTAAAGTGGGGACAAGACAAGGCACTCCCAAAGAACTAGAAGTAACTCTGGCTCGATTGAGGTAGTTGGACGAACCGGCGTGGTGGCGAGCCTCATGTTCGCTGCTAACTTTCGGCATCCCCGCCGTGCTCGGGCCGGTCCACCACTTCTGAGCATCACCCGTCGGGTTATGGCCGCAGGCGTTTCACAGTTCCGTGCATTCTTGAATCTGGCGGTTCATCCATCACTGCTTGTAACTCCGGCTTGGATGGGGGTGGAATGAATTGACCCGCGGCTATATGAATATGCTTCTGCTGAACCAAGGCTGTTGAAGAAGTTCCTTAACCGGTAGCGTCTCCACGCTTGCGGAGAATCACCTTCAATCGGGATGGCCTCCGGCCATGAAGCGGCGGCGATAAGATTGTCCATTGGATTGGAATAATGACACGGAGGTGTGCGGATAGGCTGAGGCATGATATTATTACGTCGGCGGCTCCATCGGTGAGGTGAACCGGCGCACCGGCCAGTGCCTCGCCCGATATATCACTGGCGGGTTACTAGTCCTGCTCACTGGGGTATTAAAGAGGTTTACGGCATCGAAAACCGTCGGCGAGCAAGGCGATGCTTCCTTTTCGGGACTTCATGCGGCGGCGTTACGGTCGACATAAGCTTATAGGCTGCGCATCCAGCGGCCCGCTCTGCGGCCATCCTGTTGTTCTCGGTGCTAGGTCGGCCTTGGCACAGTGATCTGTTCCCTCACCTTTGCAATTTCCGCGTTGTGGGCGTCCGATCCGCGGGTTAGCCTCCGCCATAAACACGGCCGGCGCATCAAACAGATCGAGATAAAACTTGAGCGGCGGGTGCGGGGCCTCTGCCCGGCCGCCGCTTGACGGAGAACATTCTTTGCTGCGGTCGAAGAGTGGATCGCCGCTTTGTACCCGGCCATCAATATCCCAACTTCGGTTGGGCAGATCGAAGGGTCCGAATCTGTCACCATCGGAACAACCCCAATCCGGCCGTCTTGTAGCTGATACAATGATTGGTTTCTCCGATCGAGGACTCGTCGCCGGAATAAGCAGCGATCTCGCTACGATTCGATCCACCATCATATTCTCCTCGTGGATGACTCCCACGAAGCGCGCTTCATGGCGGTTTACCTGGGCAGATCTCGCCTGTTGAGCCGTTTCGGCGAGGTCGGTGCGGATGTCGACTCGAGGCCGGTTCACCGATCTTGCCAATGAAGGCGTGTATGCCACCAAAGGGACCGGTACCCGTACTCAATCGAGCGACCTCGGGGCTGACTGAATCGTTGATGTAGAGCTTGTCGCGACGACTCTTGGTCATCCGGCCCTGGCGTAACCCTTGAGTCCTTGAGTTGCCCTCCAAGAACTTGAAACCGTCGTGCGATAGCCCTACGGTGGCGCCAAGCTATCGTGATTTTGTCACGGCAGATGTCCTCATGAAAGGACTTAGTCGTGGAGCCATCGCTACGGGTTAGCTTGAAGGGTTAAGCGGACACAAGGGCGCAGAGAGAGTTTATACTAGTTGGCCCCTTGATGAAGGTAAAAGCCTACATCTAGTTGTGATGGAATTGATGGGGTTTCGATGACTAGGGAGCAAACAAGCTTCTCCTAAGTCTCGAGTTGTTATGCATCATCTGAATACGCCTCGGGTGCGTCCCTTATATATATGGGTGGCGCCCGTCAGTTCCTGAAGTCCGGCCGGTTTATAGATGTATCGGCTCGGTCTCTGCTATTCTAACACAATACAAGTTACATACCCACGCGGTTTACTGACTACTGGATATAAACCGGCTCACGAATATAAGCCCTCACGCCTACTTAGGCTTTAATATACTCAACTACTAATGAAGTTAACCGACCTGTCCTAGCGGTTTCGCCCGGTAGTAATATCTAACGAGTTGAATTGAGTTGCACGAGTAGCGTGCACTCTGCAAAATTTGAACAAAGCGGGAAAATCGCGATGCTTGCCGAAACCAAAATCTGCGAGATTGAAATCACTCTGCCTATCCACGCCACATAAAGCCTATCTCTTTGGATTTCTATATGTTTCGATAGGGGTAGGTTTGTAATTTCACCCAAACATGGCGTAACCGCCTCTCACTCGGATTCATACGGTGGGCGCCAAACACAGTGTGTCCTCGGCGAAATCAACTCCTCCCGATTCATATTCATACGGTGGGCGCCAAAAACAAACTCTAGTCGACAAATATTGATGTATGCGAGATTACCGTCCTATCCCCAACCGACTAATGTTCTTTGTGATGTAGTAGAAATTTGAAGCAGGGGCTAAGTTTGTAAATTTCCTCACATTTGAGACAAAGCGCCCTGAATACATGGTTCCCCCTTCCTCTCTACCTCCTTTTCCCCATTAAGTACTCCGTGGGCGCCAAAACACCCTCTCCACCCCACCTCCTCCGTCCGCCATTGTCCGCCACCCCATCCACCACCGTCCTCCTCCACCATGCGGGCTGATACCCGCGCCGCCGTCCATTACAAGAGATCGACCTCTCTCATCCATGGCCGGACGGGATCCTTGCATCCGTCCTCTCGCTTCATCCCGCCGTCGTCCACCTTGTCGGCGCCGCTCCTCTGACCGTCTCGTCCACGCGCCCGCCGCCACCATCTACCCTCCTAGATCTGCTTCCACGCCGCCGACGACCATCGCTACCGCAGCACCGTCAAATTCTCGGCGAGATCGTACAGCAGCGCCGCACAGGCGGTACTCTTTCGTATCTGCTCAACTTATTTATCGCAGCAAGAAAATAGATCGCCCTTTGCTTTACTCGATTTCTTGTCTTGGTTGCGAAGTTTCCTTTGTCCGGTTTGCACCTTGAGATCCGCCATGGCACGCTCAACACTATACTCCCAATGCTTATGGTTTTCCCTTTTATATTCCACACTAGTTAAATCACGATGAGACTAAATTTCAAAATTGGGTCGATCGATTTTTCAGAGCTCGCGGAGTTAGCGGTGTGATTGAAGGGCTCGGGTGGTTGTCGGGCCTCATGAACGAAGAAAACTTCGGCAGGTGGGGGTTGGGGCGGGGTGGGGGTGGGGTGGCGGAGGAACACATGCGGTGGGGCGGCGACCCGTCTGCGGTGTTCTGTATGTGAAGAATCGAGCGAGGAAGAAGAAGGGTTAGGAGATGTAGGATCTTCATCCAACGCTTTGAAATGGTCGAGAGGCAGGTTGGGAGTTGCATTCTTAATGCGCTCTGGTTCATCATGTGTGGGCCTGCGCAACCAACATTTTATTATCAAAATCTGCTTGCTCTTCTTTACCATGTTCCTCTTACATTTCTTATTTAGTATGTACTCTCTCCGTTCCTAAAAACAAGTCTTTGTATAGATTCCACCATGGACTACATATGGAGCAAAATGGTGAATCTACACTCTAAAATATGTCTGGATACATCGTATGTGATCCATAGTGGAAATCTCTACCAAGACTTATATTTTGGAGCGGAGGAGTATGATAATAATCTGATATGTTCCTTGTCTTGAAGATGAGTAGGGACATTTGCAGGGTAGAGGTCTATACGGTTGGTTGTGATGGACACTTTGAGCCTCATTGATTAAGTAGGATCTTGTAAACATGGGAATAGGATTTGTAGTGGCCTGCCACTTGAATCCTATAAGAATAACAAGGAATTGCGGGGAGCTGTGTCGCCTTTGAGAGTTACTTGATATTAATGATACCGCACCTTCACTTGAAGAGGCGGCATCAGAAGCCTTTCTAGCCGTACCAGCAATACTAGCACATATATTCCAGCAAGTTCCACTTTGCTGATTTTACTCTGATGCTTAAGGTTTTCCGTTATATCTACACTATGATCGTGTAGCTGCTTTGTGTCGCGCTAGCGACAGTCCACTCTTGAAGCTAAACACTGCAATGACTTACAAAATTGGCACCAAGGCATTGAGTGCCATTACGGATGCAATGAAACTCATCGCTCCCCACTGTTGATTCTTGTTGAATATGATCCTAATGACTATTCTAACCTCGAGAGTCAAAGGCGGATGGCATGTCTGTTCACCCATCAAGGTGCTGTTCTAATTTGGCAATGTTTTATTGATTGCGGGTATCTTTCATATGTTGTCTTGCATTTCTTCTACTTTGTTGCACCGCCATCGCTTAGTTTACTCATCATATATGTCGAGATGCCATGCCCATCCATTATCAATACATATTCCATCTGTCATCATACCATGTTTTTCCACTCAAATGCTGTTCTTGTGCATCGGACATCAAAAGGAAGATGGTGATTGCGAACTGAAGGAGCACCGAGCAAAGTCCTTGAAAAGCGTGGTGGTGCGGGAGAAATCGAACGACACCCACTTATATTGGTTGTACAACCGGTGACACAAAGCGTAGGACCGACTCCGGTGATGTACCCATACTTCTTGGCCACACCACTAGCCCCACCACAAAGGACACCTTTGTAGCAAAAGGTATACGATTTCATTTGCCATAGCACCGGTTGTACCACAGAAAAATCCCTCCGACAAAAATGCAGCCAAGTCCACGGTGAAGACCTATCCCAAGCTGAGAGATGGCCAATTCCTGCTGATTGGAACCCCATTCCATTTATTCAGTTTAAAGACAATGCTTTCAATGTTGTTAGGGACTACGTGCATATATTCCCATCATGGGAAGATTATTGTGAAGACAAACACCATTTCACATCTTCTGTCCAACTTACGTGTAAGTGCTATTATTCATGGTTATTATTTTCCTGTTTTCTGCTGATTGAACACATCAATGATTTACATTACATTGTTGTAACTAGGCGAGGTCAATCTGGATAGTCATGACGAGCAAAGCTTGCTTGTGCTTTTCAAGGAAGCATTGCGGCGATGTCGGTGTTACTGAGAAATCACACTTTGATGGCAAGTCTATAAAGGAATTTCGGTGAAGTCTCTGTGCTAAATTTAGAAGACATTGAATGGAAAAACCTTGTTATACCTTTGGTCTCGTTCGAGGATGAGTCTTGTCTATGAAATCACATGACAATTTGAACTTCTACTTTTCGCATGTGCCTTACGGATCTTTTTGCGGAAATATGCTCGAAGAAGAATTCCGTTTTGACAAAACGACGAGGATATCATAAATATGCTGCATTGCTTTGCTCTTGTTAGTACTGTTTCTGTATCTTTGTACTTGCATACATACTGGTTCATTATGTGACAGTATGCATGATAACTTGCTTATCAATTGTTCCCTCCAAATTATCTCATCTGTATGGATGGTTACATTAGTGTAGAATATATCCAATGCCAATGTTTTTTTAGCTCTGCATTGTTCTTGTAAGTACATGCTGTCCTTTATCAGTGTACTTATAATGACAGGTAGTTGTTCATGTACTTTTCTACTCTGCAGCTTATTTTCCTTTGCCCTCCATTTTCTACACATCAGATCTATATTTGCTCTTACCATAAGGTTGATACTGAAGAAGTTTAGTTGTGCATTGCTCTTGGCTGTACCTTTTGCCTGTATCGCTGCACTTACATTTATAGCTACTTGGTTATGTAGCATCACTCTTCATCTTATCTTAAATATTCTCCATTTTTCATATATTATCACATCTATATTTACTCTTAACAAAATGTAGAATAAAGGCAATGCTTTTGAAGAAGATTACGTGGTAAACTTCTTGGTGCCCCCCATCGGCATGGACAAGGCCTTTATAGATCTGTCTTCACCAATAATGTAAGTTTGTCCATCTCAAGCCTTCAAACTTTGTTGTATATATTTGGTTAGGCATGGTATAGCGGCTGTTTATTTTTGTTTTTGCATCAAATTGCTTGTTTAAAGTTTATTATGTAGTTCATAAACAAAAGTTTGTCCTTTCTCAATTTAAGTTTTCAGTTGTACAACCAAGTTCCTTCTTCATACCATGTAAATTAAACTATCTGAGCAAGTGATCTTCTTTTGCACTACATGTATGTACATTCTTCATCGTAATCCATTGGTGTCATTGAAGCTGCCAACTCCTTCACAATGTCATTTCTGCCATGTCTTGACTGAACAATACCATATTGTGTTAATGCAATTTTAAGCTGTGTCACTTTATTAAATCGATAAGAAATGTGAAGAATTGTCGACATTGATACTTTTATGTGCAAAACACTGTCATCATGCGCTTGTTTATCTTTCGAGTGAGGAAGATATAAGTGTTGAACAAGCTTGATCTCATCATCTTGCTTTCGGCTGCTTGCTGCAGCTCCCAATGAGCTAACCTTTCTTGAACTCTATTGAAGTCTTTGTCGGTTTTGTATATTATTTTGTCGGCGTGTTTATTTGCCTTGGTGGCGATCTTTGATGCCAGTGTATGTAATCTGTTGTGCTTGTGCTTTATTATCATAGTGGCGAACTTTGATGCCAGTGGATGTAATATGCTATAATTTATTTATTGTATATTCTAGGTTTTCTTATTCACAATGCTGCGAGTTATTTTCTTTGTATATATATCCATCTTATGATAAACCGGCCAAACCGTAAAATTACGGTACATAATCGAACCGTCATGCAATCACGATGTAGATTGGGCCCAAAGCGTGCGAACAGCTCACGGGCGGCGGCAGCGAAATGAACCCGGCCCATGATTGTGTGAATCAAATCACGGGCTTTTAACGAGCCAAAATTGTCTCGGTCCTTGTTTGGCCCAATCGGATATCGGTTCTTGGCGGGCGGATGCAAAGCGGGCCGTAGTTAGGCCCAACTATATGACGGGCTTTTAACAGGCCGGAATTAATATAGGGCCGAAATGTTAAATGGGCCGTTAACAGGCCAAAACTAATATCAGGCCGAATTACTAAGTGGGCCTTTAGCAAGTGGGCCCAAAAGCACAGTGTCCAGTTGACGGGATGAATCTGATATGGGCCATAATTGAGCCCAAAGCCTCTTAATGGGCTGGACCTGATCTGGGCCGTAATTTGGCCCAAGATGTGGTAGGATTTTAACGGGCCGGATCTCATATGGGCCACTATTAGGCCCGGAGCGTGGCAGGCCATTAATGGACCGGATCAAATATGGGCCGGCATTTGGCCCAAAACATGGCAGCCAGTTAATGGGCTGGCCTACTAGGGTCCTCAAAATTTTGTGGGCCTACAGCTGGGCCGGCCTATTAATGTGGGCGAAATCTCGTGGGCCTTTAGCTGTGCCGGCCCATTATGACCCGCAAGAATCTTGTGGGCCTTTACAGGTCGGCCCGTTATGGCACACAAAAATCTTGTGGGCCTTTACAGGCCGGCCCATTATGGCCCATAAAATCTTGTGGGCCTTTAGCTAGGCCAGCCCATTATGGTCGCAAAATCTCGTGGGCCTTTAGCTGGGCCAGCCCATTATGGTCCATAAAATCTTGTGGGCCTTGAGTTGGGCGGCCCATTTAAACTTGATGGGCGGTCCACGTGTCAACATATCATAGGCGTCTCTCGCCCATTGGATGAGTGACACTGTGCCAGCGGACTGACACGTGTCTCCTCCGACCAATGATGATTTTACATGGAAAATCCCCATTGGTGGGGTTGTTAACGGGTTATCGGATCCAAAACCCGACCCAATAGCTTAACGGCGTTCCGTTACGGTGGATGCCGCGTGTCGGTCACCCTTGGCGAAAGCACTTACGTGACGCGCGATTTATCGTCATGGAAGTGGACACTTCGTGATGATAATTTTGGTAATGTCATGGAACACTTCTCTGACGACGCAGGTATGACTATCTTGATTACATCATAAATTTGTCATGGATGTACATGCATGACAAAAAAGCGACCTCTTGTGACAAACCGTATCATCACGGAAGTGTATTTTTTTGTAGTGGTAGTTAAATCGGCCGCGGTGCTACGGGGCCATTGAGGCGCGGTACCCCATGCCCAAAAGCTCCTCCTCGTGCTATTAGTGGCCTCATGCAAGCTGCGGCACTACTTCCAAGGCCACCCCATCAAGGTCGTCTCAGCATACCCCTTGGAGAGGGTACTCAGGAGTCCCAACTCAGCTGGAAGAGTTGTTGAATGGAACATCGAGTTGCAAGCGTTTCAGCTTGAGTTGATCTGACGAGTCATCAAAGGAGCAGCTTGCAGATTTCGTGGCGAGTGGGCTCGGCGCAGGAGCTCAAGCGGGCTAGGACGGTCGCTTTCCCGGAAGCGAAGCCGGACGGTGGATCATGTACTTCAGCAGGCGTTCTCCGGAGCAAGGTCGAGGAGGTGGCGCAGTGCTCATATCTCCTACTCAGGACAAGCTCTACTATGTCGTCCAACTTTGCTTCCAACATGGAGAAAAGGTCTCTAACAACATAGCAGAATACGAGGGCCTGATAGCAGGCTTGAAAGCCACAGTCGCCTTGGGGTTAAAGCGCCTCACCATCAAGGGTGATTCACAACTCCTCGTCAACTTCTCCAACAAGGTATACGAGCCGAAGGATGAACACATGGAAGCATATCTCGCGGAGGTCTGCAGGATGGAGAAACAGTTTTGGGGGCTGGAGTTGCAGCATGTGCCTCGCGGCACCAATCAAGAGGCTGATGACATCGCCAAAAGGGCGTCCAGGCGGTTGCCCCAGGAGCCTGGAGTCTTCAAAGAACGACTCTTTGAACCTTCAGCGGCACCATCATTATCAAGCCTGGCACAGCCTGGGAGGAGCTCCCTCAACCGCTTTGCCTCGGGAGCCCGGCACGTGGCCCGACCTCGAGAACACGCGCTTTGCTCTGGCGCTGGAAACCTCGGGAGGGTGTTGGACCGCGGAGTTCAAGGATTACTTAGTGCAAGGGACCTGTTGGAAAAGGAGGAGGGCGGAGCAGCGTGGCGTGGCGAGCCACGACCTCTGCATCAAGGCGGAGAGCTCTACGGAGGCGGTGAACAAGCGTTACTCTGTTGCATCTCCGAGGAGCAAGGAAAAGAACTCTTGGCGAGACATTCACGGCGGAGGCTGCGGGCACCACTCGTCTTTACGCACTTTTCGTCGGTAAGGCATTAAATAGCGGTTTCTATTGGCCAACACACTCAACGACCTGTCGAGCTGGTGAAGGCTTGTGAAACTGCCAATTCCATGCCAAGCGATTCACCCGGCCGGCTCGGGGCCTTGAGACCATTCCCTCTCGTGGCGTTAAGTGAGGCTGGACATCCTTAGCTCGTTTCCTCGGGCGCGAGAAACTACCGCTAACTACGTCGCCATCGACAAATTCACCCAAGTGGGCGGAGGTGGAAGCTGTCCGCACCATCCCGGTGGCTCGTGATCAAGTTCATCGGGGGCCTCGTGAGCCGGTTTAGGGTACCCAATTGCATCATCACCGACAACGGTTCGCAGTTCACCAGCAATCTCTTCAAAACATATTGTGCTAACCTTGGAACGCAGATATGCTATGCTTCGGTGGCACACCCTCGGAGCAACGGCCAAGCTGAGCAAGCCAACGCGAAGGTCCTGAAAGGCCTCAAAACTCGAACCTTCAAGAAGAAGCTAGAGGCATGCGGCAGGGGCTGGCATGACGAACTTCAGTCCATGCTATGGTCCATCCGTACTACCGCTACCAAGTCGACCGGTGAAACCCCGTTCTTCCTCGTCTATGGTGCTGGCGGTCCTTCCTCACGAGTCGAGGCATCGCTCGCCTTGCAGGTCTGGCTTTCGGCAAACGCTGTGCAGGGCGCCATGCGGGGTTGGACCTCGTGCTTGGGAGGAAACGCCCGGGGAGGCTGCGCAGACTGCGAGATACCAGCAAGCACTGCTTGGCGGTACCATTGCATAACATCTGCCCCAGGACCCTCAAGGTAGGTGACCTCGTGCTCAGGCGGGTGCTCTCCGGGAGGGGCCTGCACAACTCTCGCCCATGTGGGAGGGCCGTTCAAGGTTGTTCACGTTTCTAGGCCTGGCGCCGCATGCTTGGAGACTCAGGAGGGGGTGCCCATCCCGAACGCGTGGAACATCTAGCACCTCCGGAAGTTCTACCCCTGAAAAAGGCCTGGTGCCTGTGAAGAAGGCCAATGCTTGTAAAGCTGATGTCCCTGAAAAAGGCCGGTGCTGTGAGCTCATTTCCACGAGAAGGCGGAGCACTGTGAAGAAGGCCAATGCCTATGAAGCTCGCCGCCCGTGACACTCTCACGTAATAATGAGTTGGGGTTGTACACGCCCCGGAGTCTCCGGAGAGCCACCCTCGGGCCTCGGGGGCTCCCGCCCACGCCCAATGGTAGCACTTAGCTCCGCGCTGGTGAGAAGACGTCGAAGACTAGATTAGGTGTCGAACGCGGCTTTTTCATTTGCTTTCTGCAGTTGGCTTGTTCGTCCCTATTTTAAGTTTTATTGGAATTGTTGTCATCCTTGACTTGTGACTCTCTGCCTTTTTTGTCTACTTGCCCTGTTTTCTCTCGCACAAGTCTCGCGAGGGGGCTGCGCGGGCGCCCTCGCGAGTGTTTTCTGCCCCAGTCGTGTGAGGTTTCCCTATCCAAGTCCACTACGGGAGCACCCCTCCCAGTCCGTGCCTCACGGGCATCGCGACACGAACACAGGACCTGAGTCGGTCGCCTTCACGACCGAGACCAGAAATTACCACTCCTGACTATTCCTTGCAGGAAATGGGCGCCTGCATGAGGCCTCACCTCGGGAAGCTTAAGCTGACAAGTTCCCCGAGCTAAGTAATTCCTGCTGCACGCAGGCGAGGCGTAAAACACAACCACGAAATAGCAGAAACAGCATGCTAATTGATAGCAATAGTCCAGCACGTCCCCACGGGGCCCTACGCTACTTTCTCTTTGCCCAGGGAAGGGGGAAAAGCAAAATAGGCGAGGCTTGCTCGGCACCAACTCGCGGCGAGGGCTCGTACTACCTCCAGAGCTCAGTCGGACTCCTCCTCGCGCTTCACCGAGGCGCGACGGCGGGCTGACCCGCTACCTCCCTCAAGGCGAGCGTAACGGCGCGGGGGCTGGTCGCGGCCACCGCTGGAGGGGCTGCTGTCCGAAGGAGAGCCGCCGAAGCTTGGCGAGCCACGAATGCCGCCGACCACGCGCCTGCCATCGTCTTCATCCCGATCGTTGCCTTTGGGGCAGCACCCAGCGCGGCGACCGTCTTCGCCAAACACCCTCACGTAGAGGGTGGCGTCGCCATCGAACTTGAAGTGAATGGTGCACCGCTAGCTTAGGCCACGCGCGCGGGCAAACGTTTGCCAGTCGCGGGTCAGGGCCACATTCCCGGCGACGGAGACCTCCAGCGAAGCCCAGGAGGCCCTGCTGCAGCAACCGTCCGCTTGAAGCCAAAAGGCCACGGGCGCCGGCGGAAGTTCACCTTCAAAAGCGAGAAGCTGGAGCAGTGCTGGTTGGGTCCGCCGACCACCGACGAACTCCGGCAGCACCTCCGCTGAGTGGAAGCGCGGCTGGAGGCGCGAAAGCCGCGTGTGCCTTCCTGAGCGACCGGCGCCCATCGCGCGCAGGGATCACCGCGCGACGCGCGGAAGCGCTGCGAAGGCCACAGGATGCTGCGTGGGCGACCTCGGCGCGTTTGGGCGAGGAGACTCGGGCCCATCGATGGGCCTTCCCTTCTCGTGGCGAGAACCTCTTTGGTGGCGCCATGGGAGATGGCGAGTAGCTGGGATGGGGAGAAAGAAAGAGGCAAGAAGGGAGATGTACAGCAGGGGCTTGCGCCCTTCCGCATTTATAGCCGGGAGGAAGCCAACCGTCGGCCTCCACGATCGCAGGTAATCATGACCCGTTTCAGCATGCAGAGACTTGTCAAGTCGAGCAGTTGCCGAGGCAGCGTGGGGAAGCGGAGACACCCATGTCCAATCAACCGCCACGCGGCGCCCAAGGCTGCAGGCTGATGGGGCCCCCGGCGCTCTGCACTTGCCCCTTCGCTTCTCCGCTAAGCCACGTCCGAGCGCGCCTTGGGCCCGGGGGCTACTGTTGGCGTTCTGGGAACGGAGGTCCCTAGACTTGCCTGCTTGCGGCCTGCGGCGTGGATCAAGTGGTGGCGAAAAGGCCCATCTTCATCGCAACACAAGACTCAAGACCCTCGCGAGGCCAAGCCTCATGGGCGGACGACATAAGACTTCCTCGGGGCGGCCTCGCCGAGCAGGCTCGCGAGGCGGAGATATCAAGGCGGGGTACCTCGCGAGGTGCTCGTGGCATAAGCCATGACGATCGAGACCAGGCGCCCGCCTCTCTGATGTCCTTGTTTCCTCTTTGGTGCAAAGGGGGCAAGCTCAGACGTGAAGTACCGAGGCATCAGGCAAAGGTTGCCATTTCAGTGCAACGAGACCAAGACCAGTGGAGCGGCAGGATGGAGGTCACCGTGGAGCCCAAGACGGCGTCATCGCCAGCGCTTTTGGTAGCCGAAGACCAACTTTAGTCAGGAGACGTTGTACTAGATGTTCCCCTTCGAAATGGCCGTTGTTGGCGCCCTTCCCGCTCAATATTTGGGAAGAGGACCAGGGCCCCTATAAATAGAGCTAGCCACCACCGTGGAGAGGGGATCGAATCAGATCTGGTAGAACCCTAGCCAGAGAGAGAGAGAGAGAGGCGATCGAACTCACCCAAACAGTTCATCACATTAGCTAAAGAACACCTCTCGCGAGGCTGTTCTTCCTTTACTGTTCATCATCAGCCCCTGAGGCAATCCACCACACCACACACTGGAGTAGGGTATTACACCACATCGGTGGCCCGAACCAGTATAGATCTTGCGTCCCTTGTGTTGCTCATCGTTTTCAGCTTAGATCTCACGAGGAGATCGGACGTAGATCGGTAGGGGAGAGATCTCCGCGCACACCCCAGAGTTCGAACCTTAAGGGTCTGCCGGAACCCCACATCCGACACTTTCTTTGGCCATGTTATTTTGAGAAGACATAATTTCTTAGTTAGTATGCTTGAAGTATTATTATTTCTATGTCAACATGAACTTTTGTCTTGAATCTTTCGGATCTGAATATTCATATCATAAGTAAGAAGAATTACAATGAAATTATGCCAACTAGCATTCCACATCAAAAATTATCTTTTTTATCATTTACCTACCGAGGACGAGCAGGAATTAAGCTTAGATGCTTGATACGCTCCAACGTATCTATAATTTTGATTGCTCCATGCTATATTATCTACTATTTTGGGCAATATTGGGCTTTATTATCCACTTTTATATTATTTTGGGACTAACCTATTAACCGTAGGCCTAGCCTGTAATTGCTGTTTTTTGCCTATTTCAATGTTTCAAGAAAAGGAATATCAAACGGAGTCCAATTGACCTGAAACTCCACTAAACTTATTTTTGGACCGAAGAAGCCCACGGAGTACGGAAGTTCACTGAGTCCGGGCTGCCCACGAGGTGGGGTGCGCCCACCCCTAGGGCGCGCCCCCCTACCTCTTGGACAGCCGGAGGTCCACCGACGCACTTCTTTCACCCATATATACCCACGCACCTAAAAACTTCAAGGACAGAATAGATCGGGAGTTCCGCCGCCGCAAGCCTCTCAGAGCCACCAAAACCAATCGGGACCTGTTCAAGACACCACGGAGGGGGGAACCTCACCGTGGCCATCTTCATCATCTCGGCGCTCCCCATGACGAGGAGGGAGTGGTTCACCCTCGGGGCTGAGGGTATGTACCAAGAGCTATGTGTTTGATCTCTCTCTCTCTCGTGTTCTTGATTTGGCACGATCTTGATGTATCGCGAGCTTTGCTATTATAGTTGGATCTTATGTTTCTTCTCCCCTCTACTCTCTTGTAATGAATTGAGTTTTCCTTTGAAGTAATCTTATCGGATTGAGTCTTTAATGATTTGAGAACACTTGATGTATGTCTTGCCGTGCGATCTGTGGTGACAATGGGATATCACGTGATTCACTTGATGTATGTTTTGGTGATCAACTTGCGGGTTCCGCCCATGAACCTATGCATAGGGGTTGGCACACGTTTTTGTCTTGATTCTCCGGTAGAAACTTTGGGGCACTCTTTGAGGTTCTATGTGTTGGTTGGATAGATGAATCTGAGATTGTGTGATGCATATCGTATAATCATACCCACGGATACTTGAGGTGACATTGGAGTATCTAGGTGACATTAGGGTTTTGGTTGATTTGTGTCTTAAGGTGTTGTTCTAGTACGAACTCTAGGGCTGTTTGTGACACTTATAGGAATAGCCCAACGGATTGATTGGAAAGAATAACTTTGAGGTGGTTTCGTACCCTACCATAATCTCTTCGTTTGTTTTCCGCTATTAGTGGCTTTGGAGTGACTCTTTGTTGCATGTTGAGGGATAGTTATATGATCCAATTATGTTATTATTGTTGAGAGAACTTGCACTAGTGAAAGTATGAACCCTAGGCCTTATTTACTATCATTGCAATACCGTTTACGCTCACTTTTATCATTAGTTACCTTGCTGTTTTTATATTTTCAGATTACAAAAACCTATATCTACCATCCATATTGCACTTGTATCACCATCTCTCCGCCAAACTAGTGCACCTATACAATTTACCATTGTATTGGGTGTGTTGGGGCACAAGAGACTCTTTGTTATTTGGTTGCAGGGTTGTTTGAGAGAGACCATCTTCATCCTACGCCTCCCACGGATTGATAAACCTTAGGTCATCCACTTGAGGAAAATTTGCTAATGTCCTACAAACCTCTGCACTTGGAGGCCCAACAACGTCTACAAGAAGAAGGTTGTGTAGTAGACATCACTGGCCCAGGGCCAGATTGTCACGCCCAATATGCGACCCTATCCAAAAGGAACTCGAAGGTCCCACCAAGGATAGACCCGCATATTGAGACGCTTTTGCAAGGTGGATATCATTACCTCAACATTACATAATACATAGGGATACATACATAAGGCACAAATGCCACAAGAATACATCAACATCATACACAAGTTCAACATCCGACTACGGATGAAACATAAACAGAAACTCAAACGACATCCACCCTGCTAGCCCAGGCTGCCGTCCTGGAACCTATCCCCTGATCGAAGAAGAAGCAGACGAAGAACTCCAACACAAGCAAACATCGCCTCACGCCATGATCATCGCAAAACCTGTACCTGCAACTGGTGGTGTAGTAATCTGTGAGCCACGAGGACTCAGCAATCCCATTACCATGGGTATCAAGACTAGCAAAGCTTAATGGGAAAGGAAGGGGTAAAGTGGTGAGGTTGCAGCAGCGACTAAGCATGATATGGTGGCTAACATACGCAAATGAGAGCGAGAAGAGGAACAAAGGAACGGTCGTCGACTAGTAATGATCAAGAAGTGATCCTGAACACCTACTTACGTCAGACATAACCCAAGAAAACCGTGTTCTCCTCTCGATCAACCCCGAAAAGAGACACTCACGGTTACGCACACGGTTGGTGTATTTTAATTGAGATCAACTTCGGGTTTTCTACAACCGGACATTAACAAATTCCCATCTGCCACATAACCGCGGGCACGGCTTTGAAAGTTCAAAACCCTGCAGGGTGTCCCAACTTAGCCCATGATAAGCTCTCGCGATCAACGAAGAATAGACCTTCTCCCGGGAAGCCCGATCAGTCTCGGAATCCGGCTACAAGACATTTCACAGCAATAAAACAAGACCAGCAAAAGCCGCCCGATGCGCCGACAATCCCGATAGGAGCTGCACATATCTCGCTCGAGGGCAACACCGGATGAGACAAAGCACGAGTAAAACCAACCCTCAAGTTGCCCCAAGGTGGCCCCGCAGGCGGCTCGGTTCGGGCCAGCACTTAGAGAAGCACTGGTCCGGGGGGGGGGGCTAAATAAAGATGACCATTGGGTTAATTACTCCTAAGGGAAATATAGGTGGTGGTGAGGCAAATGGTAAAACCAATGTTGGGCCTTGCTGGAAAAGTCTTATTCAAAGCGAACTGTCAAGGGGGTCCCATAAATCACCCGACCGCGTTAGGGATGCAAAATCCGGGAACATAATACCGATATGACGGAAACTAGGGCGGAAAGAGTGGAACAAAACACCAGGCATAAGGCCGAGCCTTCCACCCTTTACCAAGTATATAGATGCATTAATTAAATAAGATATATTGTGATATCCCAACAGGTAAACATGTTCCAACAAGGAACAACATCTCCATGTTCCAACAAGGAACAAACTTCATCTTCACCTGCAACTAACAACGCTAAAAGAGGGCTGAGCAAAGCGGTAACATAGCCAAACAACGGTTTGCTAGGAAGGTGCAAAAGTTAGAGGTCGACATGGCAATTAGGTAGGCTTGAGCAACAGGTAATAGGTAGCGCAAAGATAGCGAGAGAACGAAGCAACTAGCATAGCAATGATAGTAGTGAGATCCAGTAGTAGCGGTCATCTTGCCTGAAATCCCGCAAGGAAGAAGAACGAGTCCATGAAGAAGATGAACGAGTCCATGAAGAAGATGAACAGATGAAGCCGAACCAAGCGTAGACGAACGAATCCTCACGATCGCAACGAAACAGGAACTAACAAGAAGAAGCACACAACATAGTAAACACACCACACATGAACAAGACATGAAGCACAACCAAGCATGATGCACGACAACGCTACATGAAGCTACTCATGGCAAGAGATGCAAACAGGAGCAACACATCAAGGCAAGTTTAAATGAGGCCGGGAACAATATATAACAATTCCGGTAAGTCCTCATATGCAAATTTCGAAATTGGTCCAGATCTGAATAACCTTATGTTTAAGTTGTTAAACAGCAATTTAAAATGCACCACGATGATCTACACGAAATTCTAGTCAAGTTACATATAAAGTTCATTAGATTCGGAGCTACGGCCTAGAAGATATGAGCAAAACAAGGTAAGCATGGCATTGGTGCAAAATGCACACAAACATCAAGCAAAACACCTCAAAACAAGGATCCAACATGATAATATGAAACTACATGCAAAATCAAGCAAGTTTCATATAGAGCACACTCAAATCGGAGCAACGGTTCAACACATACACCCTATACAAGTCATAGTAACAATCTGTCCAAAACAGCAACTCGGCATATTGCAAGCATCAAAACAACATGCTACAGGACCTCAACATAAAAACAAAAGGCATGGGAATGATGTACAGGTAAAGCATTACAAAACATGAGAACTGAGCTACCTCCAGAAACAACTAGAACATGCTCAAAATGACATGGTAAGATTGCAACTAATAACAGTTTCAGACTTTGCAGAAATTAACATCAGGTTGCAATGTTTAGAGCTATGAAACAACATGTTACAGGAACTTATCATGGCAAACAAAGGCATGGCATGATTCTACTAATTGCATAGAACAAAAGTCCTTTAGTGACCATAAGCCAAAAAGGATCAGAAGATATAGTAACACCCATGTCAATATCGAAAGTTTCGTTAACAGATTCAGCAACATGGCATGTCAAAAACTGATAACAAGAAGGCATGTTTACAAGCTCAATGCACTCACCACAGAGCATTATATGATAAACTAAGCATACATACATCAAGAAGACATGGCATAGAAGACATACATGGCAAGAACAATAACATAGCATGCAAGGATCAATCCCAACAAACTTGGCAAAATTGAATAACCTGTAAACAATCTGCCAGGAACATTTGATAGCAAAAGTAGAGCTCGATTGACTCAAGCTATGACACTCCATAATTGCAAGCAAGGGCATTGATGGATAGAGCAAGATATGTATAACAAAACATCCTTACTGAAGTATCTCAAAATATGTATGGATCTCTTGGTAGCATCAAGTTAACATGGCATCAAAATAACAGCAAACAGGGCTGAAATCAGCAACAACAAGACACCTAGTTTGCATGCTTGTGCTAGTCACCACATAGATCACAAAAAATACATAGCAAGCACCACTGGAAAGAAGACATGGCATATTGCAAAACACATGTAGGACTCAAGTCCAAAGGATGCACACAACAATCATGGCAAAAATGACAAAAGTGCAAGTTCTGATAAAAATCAGAAACTAACATCACATAGCACTCTTCCAACAGCATTTCGGGCATCAAGATGAGCTCAAATGAATTTGATGCAATGAGATGAAATGATCTACTCTTCGAGACGAACATTTTGACATATTACACGCGCAAAACGGAGCAACGATGACAGAGATATGATGCAATGAAAATGGAACAAAATTACTGCAGATTTCGGGACTTAGTGGAATTTTACCCTCCGAAAAGTCAACGGGACGGGAATGTGCGGGATGGCGAGATCCGGGACGGAGGCAGGCGCGTTTGGTTGGATGAACCGGTGGATCTGGTCCACCCGGACCGGATCTGGCCGGAGCTCGAGGTTGGCCGGAGGCGGGCGGCGGCGCCGGAGTTGGACGGGAGAAGGCGGGAGGTCGAGGAGCTCGGAGGAGGCGGATCCGCCGGCCGGGCGAGCTCCTCCGGCGGATCGGGCGCGAGCTTGGACGGCGCAGGCGGCGCTGGCGAACGGCGTCGGGCGGCGAAGGAGGTGGCGGGCGGCGGCGAAGCGGCGCCGGTGGCGCAGGGCGGACGAGGTCGCCGGCGACTGGAGGCGCGCACCGAGCTTGGGCGGATCGGGAGGCGGCGGGCTTGGGAGCCGGCGACCTCGGAGGGCGCGCTGCGAGCGAGGCGGCGACCGGCGGGATAGCTGGCGGCGGCGGCGAAGCGGGCGGCGGCGCCGGCGAGGTCCGGCGACCGAGACGGCGGCGGGCGGCGGAGGACGCTGGGGACGGGCGGTGCGGATGGGTTTCAGCGGGCCCGCCTGCCGAAAGCGCAGCAAGGCGGCGGCGGACGCGGGCGCCACGCGGTGGCGCGCCATCGGCGCGGGCGGCGGCGGGTGGCGGAATGGACATGTCCGCCGTCGGCGGACATGTCCGCGGCGCGGAGGGATCTTTTAGGGTTTCGGGGAAATGATCCATGAATTCAAGGGGAAGGTGTATATATAGGTAGAGGGAGCTAGGAGAGTCCAAATGAGGTGCGGTTTTCGGCCACGCGATCGTGATCGAACGACCGAGAGCATGGAGGGGAGTTAGGTGGGTTTTGGGCAACTTAGAAAGGGGTGTTGGGCTGCACACAAAAGAGGGCTTTGCGGTTACCCGGTTAACCGTTGGAGTACCAAACGACCTCCAAATGATCCGAAACTTGACAGGCGGTCTACCGGTGCTATACCAAGGCCGCTTGACAAACCTCGGGGCATTCCGAGACCGTTTAATACCCACACACGAAAAGAGGTAAAAGAGGGCGCCGGGAGACATAGGAGTGCCGGATTGCAAAACGGACAACGGGGAAAATGCTCGGATGCATGAGACGAACACGTATGCGAAAAGAGATGCACATGATGACATGATATGAAATGCAAAAGATGACATGGCAAAGTGCAACACGCAAGCAAATGACATGGCAATGCTGACGAATAACTGGCGGACACCTGGCGCATCGAATCCGGGCGTTATACGATGCTGTGGTCTCCGCGTTTGGCTTCAGCCTCCGCAAAACTCCTTTTGCGCCGACTTATAGCCCCGTGGGCCTGACCCCTTGGCCTAACCATATCATCCAATATATGAATCTTTACCTCCGGACCATTCCGGAGCTCCTCGTCATGTCCGTGATCTCATCCGGGACTCCGAACAACATTCGGTCACCAACATACATAACTCATATAATACTATATCGTCAATGAACGTTTAAGCATGCAGACCCTACGGGTTCGAGAACTATGTAGACATGACCGAGACACCTCTCTCGTCAATAACCAATAGCGGAACCTGGATGCCCATATTGGCTCCTACATATTATATGAAGATCTTTATCGTCGAACCGCATAACAACATACGTTGTTCCCTTTGTCATCGGTATGTTACTTGCCCGAGGTTCGATCGTCGGTATCTTAATACCTAGTTCAATCTCGTTACCGGCAAGTCTCTTTCCTCGTTCCGTAATACATCATCCCACAACTAACTCATTAGTTACAATGCTTGCAAGGCTTATAGTGATGTGTATTACCGAGTGGGCCCAGAGATACCTCTCCGACAATCAGAGTGACAAATCCTAATCTCAAATATGCCAACTCAACAAGTACCTTCGGAGACACCAGAGAGCACCTTTATAATCACCCGATTCGTTGTGACGTTTGGTAGCACACAAAGTGTTCCTCCGGTAAACGGGAGTTGCATAATCTCATAGTCATAGCAACATGTATAAGTCATGAAGAAAGCAATAGCAACATACTAAACGATCAAGTGCTAAGCTAACAGAATGGGTCAAGTCAATCACATCATTCGCCTAATCATGTGATCCCGTTAATCAAATGACAACTCGTGTCTATGGCTAGGAAACATAACCATCTTTGATCAACGAGCTAGTCAAGTAGAGGCATACTAGTGACACTATGTTTGTCTATGTATCCACACATGTATTAAGTTTCCAGTTAATACAATTCTAGCATGAATAATAAAACATTTATCATGATATAAGGAAATATAAATAACAACTTTATTATTGCCTCTAGGGCATATTTTCTTCATACACAAGCTACGAGATGTACATGCGGATCGTTGACATGAGGAACTGTCTTCTTCCTGACCCAGACGAGGGATCGAGCCACATAGCAGTGGCGGGAGCGTCACAAGAAGTAGATGACTAGACGATCATTTCTCCTACTTTAGAATGCATGCAATTGTTTATTGAGGTCTGTGCGAATGATCTGTATAGTCACTTATGTAATTGGATGTTTATTTCAGTTATATATGTATATATATACATGTTATCCTACTATAGACAGAGCAATTCACACGGCTTATTAGCAGCAATCATCTGTGTTATTATTGGTCTTCGCACACATTTCAGATTACGGACATGTTTGTCGCGTATCACACACATCTTGTTCAGTTGAACCGTTTCCATTGTGTTGCCTAATCACACACAGTTCATCCCAGTGAACTGTATATTGTATATCGCACATGCCTTCATCTGGCTGCCCGTTTCTTTTGTGCCCCCTCATCATAAACAGTTCATTGAGCTGAACCGTATGCCCTGCATCGCACACGCAACTAAATTCTGAACTGTGTTTGATGCATCTGTCATCGCAAACGTTTTGCACCTTTTTGACGTTTTTTTACACCATCGTTTGCGATTATGGCATCGCACACAGTTTTGTCGAAGGGTCTCTGATCGTAGTGTCGCGTTTGGACCATCCTGCAGTAGTGGAAGAGTTGTATATGATGCAACTAGAAGGTTTTATCGATCCTAAAGGTGCTAAACAAAGTGTGCAAGCTCCAGCGATCCATCTATGGACTGATGCAAGCATCTCGGAGTTGGAATAGACGCTTTGATGAGGTAATCAAAGCATATGGTTTCATACAGACTTTCGGTGAAGCCTGTATTTACAAGAAAGTGAGTGGGAGCTCTGTAGCATTTCTAATATTATATGTAAATGACATATTGTTGATTGGATACTTGAATAAGAATTTTTCAATGAAAGACCTCGGTGGATAGCATAAAAGGATACTTGAATAAGAATTTTTCAATGAAAGACCTCGGTGAAGCTGCTTATATATTGGGCATCAAGATCTATAGGGATAGATCGAGACACTTAATAGTACTTTCACAAAGCACATACCTTGATAAAGTTTTGAAGAAGTTCAAAATGGATCAGTCAAAGAAAGGGTTCTTGCCTGTGTTATGCTACCTCTTGAGCACTGCGTTGGTTTTCCCTTGAAGAGGAAAGGGTGATGCAGCAAAGTAGCGTAATATTCCCCTTAGTTTTTGATAACCAAGGTATCAATCTAGTAGGAGACTACACGCAAGTCGCCTCGTACCTACACAAACAAATAAGAACCTTGCAACCAACGCGATAAGGGGGTTGTCAATCCCTTCACGGCCACTTGCAAAAGTGAGATCTGATAGAGATAATAAGATAAATATAGTTGGTATTTTTATGATATAAACTGAAAGTAAAGATTGCAAAGTAAAATAGATTGGAAACTTATATGATGAAAATAGACCCGGGGGCCATACATTTCACTAGTGGCTTCTCTCAAGATAGCATAAGTATTGCGGTGAGTGAACAAATTACTGTCGAGCAATTGATAGAAAAATGCATAGTTATGAGAATATCTAGGCATGCTCATGTATATAGGCATCACGTCCGCGACAAGTAGACCGAAATGATTTTGCATCTACTACTATTACTCCACACATCGACCGCTATCCAGCATGCATCTAGAGTATTAAGTTCATAAGAATAGAGTAACGCATTAGGCAAGATGACATGATGTACAGGGATAAACTCAAGCAATATGATATAAACCCCATCTTTTTATCCTTGATGGCAACAATACAATACGTGCCTTGCTGCCCCTGCTGTCACTTGGAAAGGACACCGCAAGATTGAACCCAAAGCTAAGCACTTCTCCCATTGCAAGAAAGATCAATCTAGTAGGTCAAACCAAACTGATAATTCGAAGAGACTTGGAAAGATAACAAATCATACATAAAAGAATTCAGAGGAGATTCAAATATTGTTCATAGATAATCTTGATCATCAACCACAATTCATCGGATCTCGACAAACACACCGCAAAAAGAGTTACATCGAATAGATCTCCAAGAAGATCGAGGAGAACTTTGTATTGAGATCCAAAGAGAGAGGAGAAGCCATCTAGCTAATAACTATGGACCCAAAGGTCTGTGGTAAACTACTCACACATCATCGGAGAGGCTATGGTGTTCATGTAGAAGCCCTCCGTGATCGATTCCCCCTCCGGCAGAGCACCGGAAAAGGCCCCAAGATGGGATCTCACGAGTACATAAGGTTGCAAGCGGTGGAAATAGGGTTTCTAGTGCTCCTGGATGTTTTCAGGGTATATGGGTATATATAGGAGGAAGAAGTAGGTCGGTGGAGCTGCGAGGGGCCCACGAGGGTGGGGGGCGTGCCCAGGGGGGCAGGCGCTGCTCCCTGCCTTGTGGCCTCCTCGCTTCTTTCTTGACGTCCACTCCAAGTCCCGTGGATCACGTTTGTTCCAAAAATAACTCTCCCGAAGGTTTCATTCCGTTTGGACTCAGTTTGATATTCCTTTTCTGCGGAACATTGAAATAGGCAAAAAACAGCAATTTGCACTAGGCCTTCGATTAATAGGTTAGTCTCAAAAATAATATAAAAGTGCTTAGTAAAGCCCATTAAACATCCAAAACTGATAATATAATAGCATGGAACAATAAAAAATTATAGATATGTTGGAGACGTATCAAGCATCCCCAAGCTTAATTCCTGCTCGTCCTCGAGTAGGTAAATGATAAAAACAGATTTTTTGATGTGGAATGCTACCTAGCATATTTCTCAATGTAATTTCCTTTATTGTGGCATGAATGTTCAGATCCGAAAGATTCAAGACAAAAGTTTAATATTGACATGAAAATAATAATACTTCAAGCATACTAACAAAGCAATCATGTCTTCTCAAAATAACATGGCCAAAGAAAGTTATCCCTACAAAATCATATAGTCTGGCTATGCTCTATCTTCATCACACAAAGTATTTAATCATGCACAACCCTGATGACAAGCCAAGCAATTGTTTCATACTTTTGATATTCCCAAAGCTTTTCAATCTTCACGCAATACATGAGCATGAGCCATGGACATAGCACTATATGTGGAATAGAATGGTGGTTGTGGAGAAGACAAAAAGGAGAAGATAGTCTCACATCAACTAGGCGTATCAACGGGCTATGGAGATGCCCATCAATAGATATCAATGTGAGTGAGTAGGGATCGCCATGCAACGGATTGCTACCTCTTGAGCACTGCGTTGGTTTTTCCCTTGAAGAGGAAAGGGTGATGCAGCAAAGTAGCGTAAGTATTTCCTTCAGTTTTTTGAGAACCAATGTATCAATCCAGTAGGAGGCCACGCACAAGTCCCTCACACCTACACAAACAAATAAGAACCTTGCAACCAATGCGATAAGGGGGTTGTCAATCCCTTCACGGCCACTTGCAAAAGTGAGATCTGATAGAGATAATAAGATAAATATTGTTGGTACTTTTATGATAAAGATGCAAAGTAAAATAAAAGGCAATAGAAATAGCTAAGTGTTGTAAGATTAATATGATGGAAAATAGACCCGGGGGCCATAGGTTTCACTAGTGGCTTCTCTCAAGATAGCATAAGTATTACAGTGGGTGAACAAATTACTGTCGAGCAATTGATAGAATTGAGCATAGTTATGAGAATATCTAGGTATGATCATGTATATAGGCATCACGTCCGCGACAAGTAGACCGAAACGACTCTGCATCTACTACTATTACTGCACACATCGACCGCTATCCAGCATGCATCTAGAGTATTAAGTTCATAAGAACAGAGTAATGCTTTAAGTATGATGACATGATGTAGAGGGATAAACTCATGCAATATGATATAAACCCCATCTTGTTATCCTCGATGGAAACAATACAAGACGTGCCTTGCTGCCCTCCTGCATCCTTTGGGAAAGGACACCGCAAGATTGAACCCAAAGCTAAGCACTTCTCCCATTGCAAGAAAGATCAATCTAGTAGGCCAAACCAAACTGATAATTCGAAGAGACTTGCAAAGATAACCAATCATACATAAAAGAATTCAGAGAAGATTCAAATATTGTTCATAGATAATCTTGATCATAAACCCACAATTCATCGGTCTCAACAAACACACCGCAAAAGAAGATTACATCAAATAGATCTCCAAGAGAATCAAGGAGAACTTTGTATTGAGATCCAAAGAGAGAGAAGAAGCCATCTAGCTAATAACTATGGAACCGAAGGTCTGAGGTAAACTACTCACACATCATCGGAGAGGCTATGGTGTTGATGTAGAAGCCCTCCATGATCAATGCCCCCTCCGTCAGGACGCCGGAAAAGGCCCCAAGATGGGATCTCATGGGTACAGAAGATTGCGGCGGTGGAATTAGGTTTTCGTGGATGCCTCTGATGGTTTGGGGGTACGTAGGTATATATAGGAGGAAGAAGTAGGTCGGTGGAGCCACGAGGGGCCCATGAGGGTGTAGGCGCTGGGGGGGTAGGCGCGCCCCTACCTCGTGGCCTCCTCGTCTGTTACTTGACGTCCACTCCAAGTCCTCTGGATCACGAAGAGATCAAGTGCTTGAAGCTTGCAGTCCATTGTGAGAGGTTGATCAAGACTAAGTCAAAGTGTGAATCAAGTTGATCAACACACCCATTCTCATGCATCATTGGTTGTTGCGTTGCATGGCTTTTCTTGGAGTACGTGTGTTGGTTTCAAGGAGAGTTTGTGTCGACCAAGGTGCTATTCAAGGAATTACCTAAAAGATTGGTCTTGTGAGAGGTTGATCAAGACTAAGTCAAAGAGTGAATCAAGTTGATCAACACACAAAGCGTAGAAGATGTACCGAGAGGGATCAAGTGATCCCATGGTATGGTAAGTGACGGTGTCCTGGACTAGGGGATACTCACCACGTCATCTCTCGATCTGCTAGATTGGGCCGAGGACCCCCATGGCCGTATACTCATGGGCCAGTCCGGACAGCTGCCGCATACAAGGAAGATTCCGCAAGACTTGGCGATCAAGAAAATGACTCCTCCCCCACCGGCGATTCGGCTAGGACTCTTGTTATCCTAGGCCTCGTGCATTATATAAACCGAGGCCAAGGCTAGTCGATAGAGATATACAACAATCATACCATAGGCTAGCTTCTAGGGTTTAGCCTCTCTGATCTCGTGGTAGATCTACTCTTGTACTACCCATATCATCAATATTAATCAAGCAGGAGTAGAGTTTTACCTCCATCGAGAGGGCCCGAACCTGGGTAAAAACATCGTGTCCCTTGTCTCCTGTTACCATCCACCTAGACGCACATTTCGGGACCCCCTACCCGAGATCCGCCGGTTTTGACACCGACATTGATGCTTTCATTGAGAGTTCCGCTGTGTGTTCGGCAAAAGGTTGATGGCTCGCCTGCAGATCAACTGCGACTTCGCCATCTTCGTCACCAGCTCAACTGGTCACCTTGGTTCGACCAAGGACTGCGCCCTATCTTCGATCGTCATGTTCGGATGAGGGCCTTCATCAACATCAGCTCCTGTCTCTATCAAGATCATGGAGGAATCATCCAGGGAGCCCGGGGGCTCAACGTCAACATTGCCCTCAGGCGACCGTGCTGTTTTTCTGGACAGCGAACTTGTATCCGCCGTCACCGCCTCCTCGAGCGTCGGGTTGACGATTTCTTTGGTGGAATAGTGCGGAATTACGTCTACAACAACCACGCTAAATTTCGTCGAGTTCCGATGGAGGAATCTCCGACAATCTACGATATACCGGAGCCCTGTCAAATCTGGACGAGAATCTGGACGAGTTTAGGGCGTGGTGTCCAGCTTCTAGCTCGGACCTCCTTTGGAAGATCCAACCGTTTATCGACTGCGGAATTCCTATATATACCACCCCTCAAAATTCCAGCTCGATCCGACCGTCCAAACTCCGGGAACCTTCCGATTAGTGCATCACTTTTCGAATCTGTTTTCTGCGCGAAAACAAATCCAACCCGAGTTAAATGTTTTTTCTTAACGGGATTTCAGACATCCTTTTTAAGGAAGTTTTGTATGGGGTATTTTGTTTTGTTCCGAACACATCCCACTAACTTTAAAATCTTTTGAACATGATCTTCAACATCATCTTTGGTGTCAAACCAGTCCGCAATATTGCTCCACGGCTGCCGACCTGCGCTAGACACGTCGTCACTTTGTTGAGCCGAGCTCAACTTCTTCGGATCATCATCTCGGCAAGCCGAACAAGAGTCCGGCATCGCGAAGGATAAATTATCACCAACATCGGGCCCACGGATTACACGGAGCGGGCATACCGGCATCGCTGCACGGTCGCTTCATCAAGCCGGCATCGACCACGTCACGACCTGCATCGGCAGGGCCGCACTATTGCTTCTTCAAGTTGGTGTCCATCACGCCGACCTACTTCGACATCTCGGCTGGACCGGGGACTTCGCCATCTCTTCATCAACCTACTCCGGACACTTCGGCGTCACTAGCCGACCAGCTCCGTCATGTTAGCTGGACCGAGGGCTTTGCCTCGGCGAGCCAACCTTTGCCAGCATTGCCATGCCGTCGTTTTATCGCCCATCAGGCAATGGGTGCGCGGATCGAGTCCCAATTTTGGGAATCACCTTCCTTCGGATTGCTACAACAAATAAACCAGGTGCTATTAATCCCAGTATTTTTTGGGTTCATTTTTCCCAAGGAATTATTACTCTGGTTTGTCCATCATATGTACCCAAGTCTATCAAATGGTGGCCGCATTAACGATAGTCGCATGGTGGTTCGGTCGGCTCGTACATAGTCCGTGAACGCCGCATCCGAGCTCGGACCGCCTGTGAATTCAGGCTTTGCCACGCCTTTATTGCATCACGCCGACGCCCTGATCGACATTGACTTGGCGCCAGCCATATTTCTTTTATTACTCACTTTGCATAAATTACTTATTATGCAACGATTTTTTTAATTATCATTATTACTATTATCTCCGGTTTGCACCATTTTTTGTGCACAGGAAAATGATCCGGGGACTTCGGCGTCACTCTGTCGGTCTGCATTGACCGTGCTAAGTCACCACTTCGGCGTGTCGAGCTCTCCACTCTGCCACCTCGGGACCGGCTTGGGGGATGGAACCTTGTCCCGTATCAAGCTCGGACCGCGTCATCGATACTGAACACATTAACCAGCTAAGTCGCTTTCATGCTCAAAGCTTTAATTTCTAACTTGTGTTCGGTTCGACCAAGCATTATACTTTTTTGGAAAAATGTTGCTTGTAAAAAAATTTCTTGTCCAAACTTTGTTTGTGACGCATAAATTCAAATAGCCAATTCATTTGGGGGCTTCCTTCATGAAGCTTTTCCTCTTGCATATGATTATACTTGTACGGCTTCGTTCCTTGTTCGTGTATTACGCCACAATATGCACCATGTTGACAAGCGATTTGCAAGCTGGGTTGCCTCGCTCTGTGTTTACCCTCACGTTCCCGATTGTTCGGCTAGGGAGTAAAGGAGCACCTCTGCGATTGTCACGATCGGGTCATCCGAGCGGACCTCGGTGGTGAAGCCGAAAGCTAGCGCTCTTATAGTTTTCAATGATGGTCGGCACACAACGGAACTCATGAGTACAAAAAATCTATTGCACAAGTCTCATAATAACAATGAGCACCGAAGAAAGGTATCGGTGGGGGTACTATTTTCTTCGAAGATGCTTCTTACACTTCGCAGTAATATAGCATAAGTTCCCTGAGTGCGCTTTGTCTATTACAGCCTTATGGCCTGATTGCCTGGTTATTGGAAACACCGTCGATATTCTTGACAGATGGAGTACATAACACTTTTCGGTCCTTGACCGAAGAGGGAGAAGCCGACGGTCGGTTAAGACGCGTTTAAAGTTCGGTTGAACATAGATATGATATAAGTACTTCGGTACATGCAATCATTCTTTTACCCAAGTCACTTGGGGGCTCTTAAATTTATATGAGCCGTTTTATGATAAGTGTTCTTCTTCTTAGTCGTTGCAAAGTTTTATTATTATTATTATCTATCACTCCTTTTTTCGACACGAGCGTGTGGTCACTAGCCGGGGAGCCTAATTTCTCTCTCAAAGCCGCTAGAGTTTAGTTTGCTAAACTGGCCTAATGAGAAGTACTCCGCCCTCGGGATAGGAGGTTGAAGCCGTAGGCTGGCCCGCTTGAAGTCTTGAGATAGGATGTATCATGTTAAAGCACGATGAAGCACTTCTTTTGCTAAGGCCAATTTTGGATTGGCACCAACACTTGATCTCGTTCGGACGTCAAGTTTTTCTTGATGTTTTTGGTTTTCCAAGCTTATGGCACTTTTAAACTATTTGTGTGTTTTCAGCACAAGTCTCATGAGGCAACGCCGAGACACCTTTAGAGATTCGCAAAAACATTCTCGGATATTGCTATATATGCATCGGTTTCAATTGTGTCTTGGTCAATAGTTGGGTTGCGGCTCGTGTGCTTGCCTCCTACGTTCCGCTTTGTTCGGCTAGGTGTGCAAAGGAGAACCACTGCGATTGTGCTTCCAGCTCACATGGTTAAGCACCTCGGTGGAGAAAGCCAAAACCGACTATCACAATAAGCGTAAACTAGTCAGCGATCCGATGACGGTGTTAAACGACGGGCCATTCATAACAATGGCCAAAGTGTTTACGGCTTGACCTCGACTGTCGCCGAACACTACCGGGGGCTATTAACTGGCCTCCCAAACTAAATCCTCGATATTTTGCTCTTACATTGGAGCTGAGGTTTCATGATTATGCTTAGCATGAGAACCCAAAGAAAGGAACCGATAGCGGACTATTTTCTTTGGAAGACATTTCTTCTGTTAAACAGTAATATAACATATCTCTCTGCGTACCTTTGTTTATAAAACCGTATGGCCAGATTGCCTTGTTTGTTGTAAATCTTTGCCCTCATAAAGGCTTTATAAAGTAGGACAAACACTCCTCGGCTATTGGCCGAGGAGGTGGAAGCCGATGGTCGGTCAACAAAGTTTTGTACAATGCGGATCCGAGCATTAATGACGTAAAGTACTTGGATACATAGAGTCATTACACATAATTTGTGATTTTACTATGGATATCAATCCTTAATTCGGCCACCCGTGCCCGCATTAAGGCTCGGGGGCTACTGGGCTTCGGGCTTATTATTTACAAATATTAAAGGGGCACATCGATCCCCGATGCGGTGTTGCCACCGACCATGTCTCGGGGCTCTTGCATTGCTGTCCAATGCGAAAATTTTAAGTGTAATCTGAGTCTCGAGGAGATTTTGATCCTCGGTTGGTCGGCCGCACCCAACCTGAGTCTTGAGGATCGAGCACGCTGCTTTTTGTGTCCCAAGTATTCTCGCGAGTTAGGACTTGATCCTCGGACCGATTTTGCAAATCAACTTTGAGTCTCGGCAGCTACGGGATCAGCGGTCTTATGTCATCCTTCATGTGCATCTCGGGTTTTAGACCGATACCCACCTTAAGGGCTACTGGCTATGTATCTCGGCAGAGAATAAATTGCACCAATCAAAAATATTGACAAAAATTGGCCCACGTTCGGGGTGGTGCACCACCTCGGAAGCAGTCCGGCATAAAGCTCGGGCGCTAGTGGCTGGCTCCATAGAGGGCATTTCCGGCGTTGGAGCTCGGATACATAGTCCAGCTTTGGAGCTCGGATACAGTCCGACGTTGGAGCTCGGATACATAGTCCGGCGTTAGAGCTGGGAACCAGTCCGACATTGGTGCTCGGCTGCAAAAGATACCTCGAATGCAGTCCGGCGTTGGAGCTCGGACGCAAGAGGACGCTGCCGCCCGGGAACAACTTCAAACCCGAGGTGTGGCATAAAAATAACAAGGCGTTGATAAAGGCCGGAAACTTAAAGGGGCTCCTCGGATACCCGATGTGTAAACTCGTCGAATGCATTTTGGCGATCCTCAAGATCGAAGATGAGAAGATTTGTTGAACCAGCTTTCAAGACCGACGACTGAAGAAGAAGAACGGTTCGGAAGAATCGAGGAGCGTCCCTAAACTTGAAGACCGGTTCAGGGGGCTACTGACGGTGTCCTGGACTAGGGGGTACTCACCACGTCATCTCCCGATCTGTTAGATTGGGCCGAGGACCCCCATGGCCGTATACTCATGGGCCAGTCCGGACATTGCGGCATACAAGGAAGATTCCGCAAGACTTGGCGATCAAGACAAAGACTCCTCCCCCACCGGCGTATTCGGCTAGGACTCTTGTTATCCTAGGCCTCTGGTGCATTATATAAACCGAGGCCAGGCTAGTCGATAGAGATATACAACAATCATACCATAGGCTAGCTTCTAGGGTTTAGCCTCTCTGATCTCATGGTAGATCTACTCTTGTACTACCCATATCATCAATATTAATCAAGCAGGAGTAGGGTTTTACGTCCATCGAGAGGGCCCGAACCTGGGTAAAAACATCGTGTCCCTTGTCTCCTGTTACCATCCGCCTAGACGCACAGTTCGGGACCCCTACCCGAGATCCGCCGGTTTTGACACCGACAGTAAGCATTGTCAATTACGCTTTGTGTACTAACCCATGGTCTTCGTGAGAGTTCTTTGTGGAGTTAGGATGCGGTGTGCAAGTTCAAGTGATGCATCACGAAGAGATCAAGTGCTTGAATCTTGCCGTCCATTGTGGTGACAATGGACTTGTGAAGATGAGCCAAAGAGTGGCTCACCCATAGTGGACTATGGGGGAGCAATCATCTAGTCTTCATCGAGCCAACGCAATCAAGAAAGGTGGTCCAACTTGAGGGAGTCAAGATCGTCATCGTCTAGCTCAAGTGGACCATGTGCAAGGCAAAGGTTTTCCCTTGATAGGTTTTCTATTTTACCGGTCTCATGGTGGTAGTTGGGAGACCGGGTTATAGGATCGTTTGCCGTACTATCAAGGGGGCTCTCAAGTTGGTAGCTTGATCGTATCGTTAGTAGAGAGCTCAAACCATTGCATCCTTGCATCATGTTTCTTGGTTCTTGTTTGTTTCTCTTTGTGAGTCTTAGAGCTTATGGTCATCTTGATGACAAGCTTGAGTTCATCGAAAATGGAGTTCGCATGCGTCTTCTATAATGTTTTCGGTGTTGGAGGTTTTACCGGTCTTTTCCGAGGAAGGGTTCTCACCATTTTCTTATGGGCCTTTTCTCATTTTCTTCTTATTGATATTTCTATCAAGATTGTATTAGCCCATGTCGTTAGCTTTCCAACAAACTTGGTTTCGTTGAATTCGGAGTCCGTTTGCAGAAGTTGTGGCTGTTTTGGTAAAGGCTGCAGCGGTACTACCGCGACTAGAGCGGATGTAAATTTTTATTACCGCTCCAGAGCGGTACTACCGCGACTCCTGAGCGGTACTACCGCTCCAGAGCTGTACTACCGCGGCTCCTAAGCGGTGGTACCGCTCCGGACCAAAATCTTGTGTTTTGCTCAGCGGAGGTAGGCACAGAAGTATTTTTTTTAGTACCGCTCGCAAGCAGTAGTACGCTACCATTTGCGGTAATACCGCTATCCCTAGCGGTAGTACCGTGAGGTCGAGCGGTAGTACCGTGAGGACGAGCGTTAGTACCGCTCCGGTGGTTCTACTGGCATTTTGCCTCCTCGCTGTTGTTTTTCGAAGGGGTTCTACCGCCCTAGCGGTAGTGCCGCTCTGTGCGGGCTGTGAGCATAATGGTTGGATTTTTTCCCTCCTATAAAAGGGGGTCTTCTTCCCCAATGAACCTTATCCTTTGAGATCGTGTTCTTCCCCCATTGTTGACCTTCTTCGAGCTTGCTAACTCTCAATCCCTCCATGGATTCTTGCTAGTTTTTGAGGGAAAAGAGAGAGGAGATCTAGATCCACATTTTCACCAATCACTTTCTCCTCTATGTGAGGGGAACCCCTTGGATCTAGTTCTTGGAGTTCTTGGTGTTCTCCTTCTTGTTCTTCCTCTCATTTTCCTCCCTAGCATTAGTTGCTTCGGTGGGATTTGAGGGAGAAGGACTTGGGCACTACGTGTGCCCTTGCCATTGCATTTGGTGCATCGGTTTGAGTTCTCCATGGTGATACGTGGAAGTTACAAGTTGAGAAGCTTATTACTCTTGGGTGCTTGGTACCCTTGAGCTTGTTCCTCTTGGGTGCTTGGGCGCCCTAGATGGTTGGTGGTGTTTGGAGCTCAGTCGTTGTGGTGTAAAGCTCCGAGCAAGCGTCGGGGTCTCCAATTAGGTTGTGGAGATCGCCCCGAGCAATTTGACAGGTTCGGTGACCGCCCCCAAGGGTTGCCAAAGTGTACAGGTTCGGTGACCGCCCCAAGGGTTGCCATTTGTACGGGTTCGGTGACCTCCCTCAAGGGTCCCTTAGTGGAATCACATCATCTTGCATTGTGCGAGGGCGTGAGGAGATTACGGTGGCCCTAGTGGCTTCTTGGGGAGCATTGTGCCTCCACACCACTCCAAACAGAGATTAGCATCCGCAAGGGTGTGAACTTCGGGATACATCGTCGTCTCCGTGTGCCTCGGTTATCTCTTACCCAAGCTCTTTAATTATGCACTTTACTTTGTGATAGCCATATTGTTTCTTGTCATATATCTTGCTTTCACCTAGTAGTTTATCTTGCTTAGCATAAGTTGTTGGTGCACATAGGTGAGCCTAGTTGTTGTAGGTTTTGTGCTTGGCAAATTAACCGCTAGGTTTATTCCGTATTTGTTCAAGCCTTAACCGTAATTATTTTAAAGCACCTATTCACCCCCCCCCCCCTCTAGGCGACATCCATGATCTTTCACTACTTAACATAACTTTTAATGTAATTCTCTTATTTGTGGTATGAATATTCAGATCCGAAAGATTCAAGATAAAAGTTTAATATTGACATAAAAATAATAATACTTCAAGCATACTAACTAAGCAATCATGTCTTCTCAAAATAACATGGCCAAAGAAAGTTATCCCTACAAAATCATATAGTCTATCTATGCTCTACCTTCATCACACAAAGTATTTAATCATGCACAACCCCGATGACAAGCCAGGCAATTGTTTCATACTTTTGATGTTCTCAAACTTTTTCAATCTTCATGCAATACATGAGCGTGAGCCATGGACATAGCACTATATGTGGAATAGAATGGTGGTTGTGGAGAAGACAAAAAAGGAGAAGATAGTCTCACATCAACTAGGCGTATCAATGGGCTATGGAGATGCCCATTAATAGATATCAATGTGAGTGAGTAGGGATTGCCATGCAACGGACGCACTAGAGCTATAAGTGTATGAAAGGTCAACAAAATAAACTAAGTGGGTGTGCATCCAACTCGCTTGCTCATGAAGACCTAGGGCATTTCGAGGAAGCCCATCACTGGAATATACAAGCCAAGTTCTATAATGTAAAATTCCCACTAGTATATGAAGATGACAACATAGGAGACTATCTATCATGAAGATCATGGTACTATTTTGAAGCACAAGTGTGGAAAAAGGATAGTAGCATTGTCCCTTCTCTTTTTTTCTCTCATCATTTTTTTATTTGGGCCTTTCCCCCCTTTTTTATGGCCTCTTTTTTCGTCCGGAGTCTCAACCCGACTTATGGGGGAATCATAGTCTCCATCATCCTTTCCTCACTTGGGACAATGCTCTAAAAAATTATGATCATCACACTTTTATTTACTTACAACTCTAGAATTACAACTCGATACTTAGAACAATAATATGACTCTATGTGAATGCTTCTGGCTGAGTACCGGGATATGCAATGAATCAAGAGTGACATGTATAAAAAATTATGAATGGTGGCTTTGCCACAAATACGATGTCAACTACATGATCATGCAAAGCAATATAACAATGATAAAGCGTGTCATAGCAAACGGAATGGTGGTAAGTTGCATGGCAATATATCTCGGAATGGCTATGGAAATGCCATAATAGGTAGGTATGGTGGCTGTTTTGAGGAAGGTATATGGTGGGTTTATGATACCGGCGAAAAGTGCGCGGTATTAGAGAGGCTAGCAATGGTGGAAGGGTGAGAGTGTGTATAATCCATGGACTCAACATTAATCATAAAGAACTCATATACTTGTTGCAAAAATCTATTAGTTATCAAAACAAAGTATTACGCGCATGCTCCTAGGGGGATAGATTGGTAGGAAAAGACCATCGCGAGTCCCCGACCGCCACTCATAAGGAAGACAACCAATAAATAAATCATGCTCCGACTTCATCACATAACGGTTCACCATACGTGCATGCTACGGGAATCACAAACTTTAACACAATTATTTCTCAAATTCATAACCCCTCAACTAGCATGACTCTAATATCACCATCTTCATATCTCAAAACAATTATCAAGCATCAAACTTTTCTTAGTATTCAACGCACTTATAAGAAAGTTTTTACTAATCTTGGGTGCCTATCATATTAGGACTACCTTCTCAATTTACACAAATTACCATGCTGTTTTGTAGGACTCTCAAAATAATATAAGCGAAGCATGGGAGAACAATAGTTTCTATAAAACAAGACCACCGCCGTGCTCTAAAAGATATAAGTGAAGCACTAGAGCAAAAACTATATAGCTCAAAGGATATAAGTGAAGCACATAGAGTATTCTAACAAATTCCAAATCATGTGTGTCTCTCTCAAAAGGTGTGTACAGCCAGGATGATTGTGGCACACTAACAAACAAAGACTCAAATTATACAAGACGCTCCAAGCAAAACACTTATCATGTGGTGAATGAAAATATAGCTCCAAGTAAAGTTACCGATGGATGAGGACGAAAGAGGGGATGCCTTCCGGGGCATCCCCAAGCTTTGGCTTGTTGTTGTCCTCAGATTATCTTGGGGTGCAATGGGAATCCCCAAGCTTAGGCTCTTGCCACTCTTGTTCCATACTTCATCAAATCTTTACCCAAAACTTGAAAACTTCACAACACAAAACTTAACAGAAAATCTCGTGAGCTCCGTTAGCGAAAGAAAACAAAAACACCACTTCAAGGTACTATATTGAACTCATTATTTATTTATATTGGTGTTAAACTTACTGTATTACAACTTCACTATGGTTTATAAACTATTTTACTAGCCATAGATTCATCAAAATAAGCAAACAACACACAAAAAATAGAATCTATCAAAAACAGAACAGTCTGTAGTAATCTGTAACTAACGCAAACTTCTGAACTCCAAAAATTCTACCAAAATAGGAAGACCTAGAAAATTTGTTTAATGATCTTCTGCAATTGGAATAAATATTTTATCACGTTCTGGTGATTTTTAACAATTGTTTTCGTGAACAAAAAGTTTCTGGAATTTTCAGCAAGATCAAATAACTATCATCCAAGAAGATCATATAGGTTTAACTTGGCACAAACACTAATTAAAACATAAAAACAAATCTAACCAGAGGATAGATCAAAGATTTATTCCTAAAACAGAAGCAAAAGGCAAACAAATAAAAATAAAATTGGGTTGCCTCCCAACAAGCGCTATAGTTTAACGCCCCTAGCTAGGCATGAAAACACGGATAGATCTAGGTATTGCCATAATAATAAGATAGATCACGAAAACTCATTTCATATTCTCTATGTTCAGTAGCAAGTTTTCTTTGAGGCAAACAAAAGTAATCAAAAGGGCTAAATTTAATGGGACAGAAGTCCCCAAGATCAATATTAGAAAATTCTAGGAAAATTCTAGGCGCGCTTTAAAGAAGAATGTTCAATATTAGAAAATCCTAGGAAAATCCTTTGTATGCAAGGATGCATGTGCATAAATTGCCTTTCAAGTTCAACTATAAGCATGGCGATAGCGTCCGCAAGACTACTAATTCTATGGAGAATAGAACTACCCATAGAAGGCAAAGCACCGACACAAGTAAAGAAATCTTGAATAACCCCTTTTCCAATGATATTGCCACTACCGATTCGAATTTTTTTTGGATGTAAGATAGGTTTCTTCGGCAAGAGCATCAGAATTTTGCATGTTATTATTATTGTCCATATCGACAATACTTTCCCCAATTTCAGACATAACGGCAGAAAATACGAGGAGCAAGTGAAAGAGGCGAACGGAAAGAGAGGGCGAATAAAACAGCAAGGGTGAAGTGGGGGAGAGGAAAATGAGAGGCAAATGGCAAATAATGTAATGCAAGGGATAAGAGTTTGTGATGGGTACTTGGTATGTTGACTTTTGCGTAAACTCCCCGGCAACGGCGCCAGAAATGGCTCGTTGACGGGAAATCAAATCTTGACTTGACTTGGCGTGAATCTCCCCGGCAACGGCGCCAGAAATCCTTCTTGCTACCTCTTGAGCACTGCGTTGGTTTTTCCCTTGAAGAGGAAAGGGTGATGAAGCAAAGTAGCGTAAGTATTTCCCTCAGTTTTTGAGAACCAAGGTATCAATCCAGTAGGAGGCCATGCACAAGTCCCTCGCACCTACACGAACAAATAAGAACCTCGCACCAACGCGATAAAGGGGTTGTCAATCCCTTCACGATCACTTACGAGAGTGAGATCTAATAGATATGATAAGATAATATTTTTGGTATTTTTATGATAAAGATGCAAAGTAAAATAAAAGGCAATAGAAATAGCTAAGTGTTGAAAGATTAATATGATGGAAAATAGACCCGGGGGCCATAGGTTTCATTAGTGGCTTCTCTCAAGATAACATAAGTATTACGGTGGGTGAACAAATTATTGTCGAGCAATTGATAGAATTGAGCATAGTTATGAGAATATCTAGGTATGATCATGTATATAGGTATCACGTCCGCGACAAGTAGACCGAAACGACTCTGCATCCACTACTATTAGTCCACACATCGACCACTATCCAGCATGCATCTAGAGTTTAAGTTCATAAGAACAGAGTAATGCTTTAAGTATGATGACATGATGTAGAGGGATAAACTCATGCAATATGATATAAACCCCATCTTGTTATCCTCGATGGCGACAATACAATACGTGCCTTGCTGCCCCTGCTGTCACTGGGAAAGGACACCGCAAGATTGAACCCAAAGCTAAGCACTTCTCCCATTGCAAGAAAGATCAATCTAGTAGGCCAAACCAAACTGATAATTCGAAGAGACTTGCAAAGATAACCAATCATACATAAAAGAATTCAGAGAAGATTCAAATATTGTTCATAGATAATCTTGATCATAAACCCACAATTCATCGGTCTCAACAAACACACCGCAAAAGAAGATTACATCAAATAGATCTCCAAGAGAATCGAGGAGAACTTTGTATTGAGATCCAAAGAGAGAGAAGAAGCCATCTAGCTAATAACTATGGACCCGAAGGTCTGAGGTAAACTACTCACACATCATCGGAGAGGCTATGGTGTTGATGTAGAAGCCCTCCGTGATCAATGCCCCCTCCGGCAGGACGCCAGAAAAGGTCCCAAGATGGGATCTCACGGGTACAGAAGGTTGCGTCGATGGAATTAGGTTTTCGTGGATGCCTCTGATGGTTTGGAGGTATGGAGATATATATAGGAGGAAGAAGTACGTCGGTGGAGCAACATGGGCCCCACGAGGGTGGAGGGCGCGCCTGGGGAAGGTGGGCGCGCCCCCCCTACCTCGTGCTCTCCTCGTTGATTACTTTACGTAGACTCCAAATCCTCTGGATCACGTTTGTTCCAAAAATCACGTTCCCGAAGGTTTCATTTCGTTTGGACTCCGTTTGATATTCTTTTTCTGCCAAACTCTGAAATAGGCAAAAACAACAATTTGGGTTGCGCCTCCGGTTAATAGGTTTGTCCCAAAAATAATATAAAAGTGTATAAATAAACCCATTAAACATCCAAAACAGAATATATAATAGCATGGAACAATCAAAATTATAGATACGTTGGAGACGTATCACGGATGCACTAGAGCTATAAGCGTATGAAAGCTCAACAAAGGAAACTTAGTGGGTGTGCATACAACTTGCTTGCTCACGAAGACCTAGGGCATTTTGAGGAAGCCCATCGTTGGAATATACAAGCCAAGTTCTATAATGTAAAATTCCCACTAGTATATGAAAGTGACAACATAGGAGACTCTCCATTATGAAGATCATGGTGCTACTTTTAAGCACAAGTGTGGAAAAAGGATAGTAACATTGTCCCTTCTCTCTTTTTCTCTTATTTTTTTATTTGGGCCTTCTCTCTTTTTTTATGGCCTTTTTTCTTTCTTTTTTTCTTTTTGTCCGGAGTCTCATCCCGACTTGTGGGGGAATCATAGTCTCCATCATCCTTTCATCACTTGGGACAATGCTCTAATGATGACCAACACACTTTTATTTACTTACAACTCAATACTTAGAACAAAATATGACTCTATATGAATGCCTCCGGTGGTGTACCGGGATATGCAATGAATCAAGAGTGACATGTATGAAAGAATTAGAAAGGTGGTTTGCCACAAATACGATGTCAACTACATGATCATGCAAAGCCATATGACAATGATGGAACGTGTTATAATAAACGGAACGGTGGAAAGTTGCATGGCAATATATCTCGGAATGGCTATGTAAATGCCATAATAGGTAGGTATGGTGGCTGTTTTGAGGAAGGTATATGGTGGTTGTATGATACCGGCGAAAGGTGCACGGTATTTGAGAGGCTAGCAATGCTGGAAGGGTGAGAGTGCGTATAATCCATGGACTCAACATTAGTCATAAAGAACTCACATACTTATTGCAAAAATTTATTAGTTATCAAAACAAACTACTATGGGCATGCTCCTAGGGGGATATATTGGTAGGAAAAGACCATCGCTCGTCCCCGACCGCCACTCATAAGGAAGATAATCAATAAATAAATTATGCTCCGACTTCATCACATAACAGTTCATCATACGTGCATGCTACGGGAATCACAAACTTTAGAACAAGTATTTCTCAAATTCACAACTACTAAACTAGCATGACTCTAATATCACCTCATATCTCAAAACAATCATCAAGTATCAAACTTCTCATAGTATTCATGCACTTCTTATGATAATTTTTATTATACCCATCTTGGATGTTCATCATATCAGGACTAATTTTATAGCCAAAGCAAACTACCATGTTGTTCTAAAATACTCTCAAAATAATATAAGTGAAGCATGAGAGATCAATAATTTCTATAAAATAAAACCACCACCGTGCTCTAAAAGATATAAGTGAAGCACTAGAGCAAAATTATATAGCTCAAAAGATATAAGTGAAGCACATAGAGTATTCTAATAAATTCCAATTCATGTGTGTCTCTCCTAAAAGGTGTGTACAGCAAGGATGATTGTGGTAAACTAAAAAGCAAAGACTCAAATCATACAAGACGCTCTAAGCAAAACACATATCATGTGGTGAATAAAAATATAGCCTCAAGTAAAGTTACCGATGGATGAAGACAAAAGAGGGGATGCCTTCCGGGGCATCCCCAAGCTTAGGCTTTTGGTTGTCCTTGAATTTTACTTTGGGGTGCCTTGGGCATCCCCAAGCTCAGGCTCTTGCCACTCCTTACTCCATAATTCATCAAATCTTTACCCAAAACTTGAAAACTTCACAACACAAAACTCAATAGAAAATCTTATGAGCTCCGTTAGTATAAGAAAACAAATCACCACCATAAGGTACTGTAATGAACTCATTCTTTATTTATATTGGTGTTAAACCTACTGTATTCCAACTTCTCTATGGTTCATACCCTCCGATACTAGCCATAGATTCATCAAAATAAGCAAACAACACATGAAAAAACAGAACATTCTGTAGTAATATGGATCAAACGTATACTTCTGTAACTCCAAAAATTCTAAAATAAATTGCTGGACGTGAGGAATTTGTCTATTAATCATCTGCAAAAAGAATCAACCTAAAAGAACTCTCCAGTAAAAAGTTGTATCTAATCTCGTGAGAGCTAAAGTTTCTGTTTTTTTACAGCAAGATCATAAAGACTTCACCCAAGTCTTCCCAAAGGTTCTACTTGGCACAAACACTAATTAAAACAAAAAAAAAACACATCTTAACAGAAGCTAGATGAAATATTTATTACTAAACCGAACCAAAAAGCAAGAAACAAAAATAAAATTGGGCTGCCTCCCAACAAGCGTTATCGTTTAACGCCCCTAGCTAGGCATAAAGGCAAGGATAGATCTAGGTATTATCATTTTTGATATGCAATACTTCAATAGAACACCTATAACCATTAGGAGTTTCCTTCTTTTTATTAATGATCAAACTCCTAGGCAAGAAATCGAGAAAATCATTTGTAGCAAAAGGTTCCTTAACGATAGCGAGAAAGTTGGGGTGAATGCTTATGGATTTGAGATCCGCATTCTCCTTAGAAGCTTCACCCTTATTTTTAGGAACATACATCAGTTTGGCAATTTTAGCATTAGGGGGTTTTGGAATATTTTTCACGGAAGAAAAGGCAGACCCTAAGTAAAATAGATTGGAAATTTATATGATGAAAATAGACCTGGGGGCCATAGGTTTCACTAGTGGCTTCTCTCAGCATAGCATAAGTATTACGGTGGGTGAACAAATTACTGTCGAGCAATTGATAGAAAAATGCATAGTTATGAGAATATCTAGGCATGCTCATGTATATAGGCATCACGTCCGCGACAAGTAGACCGAAATGATTCTGCATCTACTACTATTACTCCACACATCGACCGCTATCCAGCATGCATCTAGAGTATTAAGTTCATAAGAACAGAGTAACGCATTAGGCAAGGTGACATGATGTAGAGGGATAAACTCAAGCAATATGATATAAACCCCATCTTTTTATCCTCGATGGCAACAATACAATACGTGCCTTGCTGCCCCTGCTGTCACTTGGAAAGGACACCGCAAGATTGAACCCAAAGCTAAGCACTTCTCCCATTGCAAAGAAAGATCAATCTAGTAGGCCAAACCAAACTGATAATTCGAAGAGACTTGGAAAGATAACAAATCATACATAAAAGAATTCAGAGGAGATTCAAATATTGTTCATAGATAATCTTGATCATCAACCACAATTCATCGGATCTCGACAAACACACCGCAAAAAGAGTTACATCGAATAGATCTCCAAGAAGATCGAGGAGAACTTTGTATTGAGATCCAAAGAGAGAGAAGAAGCCATCTGGCTAATAACTATGGACCCGAAGGTCTGTGGTGAACTACTCACACATCATCGGAGAGGCTATGGTGTTGATGTAGAAGCCCTCCGTGATCTATTCCCCCTCCGGTGGAGCACCGGAAAAGGCCCCAAGATGGGATCTCACGGCTACAGAAGGTTGCGGTGGTGGAAATAGGGCTTCGTGGTGCTCCTGGATGTTTTCAGGGTATATGGGTATATATAGGAGGAAGAAGTAGGTCGGTAGAGCTGCGAGGGGCCCACGAGGGTGGGGGCGCGCCTCGTGGCCTCCTCGCTTCTTTCTTGACGTCCACTCCAAGTCCCATGGATCACTCACGTTTGTTCCAAAAATAACTCTCCCTAAGGTTTCATTCCGTTTGGACTCCGTTTGATATTCCTTTTCTACGAAACACTGAAATAGGCAAAAAAACAGCAATTTGCACTGGGCCTTCGGTTAATAGGTTAGTCCCAAAAATAATATAAAAGTACCTACTAAAGCCCATTAAACATCCAAAATAGATAATATAATAGCATGGGACAATAAAAAATTATAGATACGTTGGAGACGTATCATGTTACAAGGTGTGAAATTGAGTCAGACTCAAAGCCCGACCACGGCAGAAGATAGAGAGAGAATGAAGGTCATTCCTATGCCTCAGCCTAGGTTCTATAAAGTATGCCATGTTGTGTACCAGACCTATTGTGTACCTTTCTGTGAGTTTGGCAAGGGGTACAATAGTGATCTAGGAGTAACTCACTGGACATCAGTCAAAATTATCCTTGGAGAAGTAAGGAAATATTTTCTCGGTTATGGAGGTGACAAAGAGTTCATCGTAAATCAGGGACGAAGCTAGAAAAAATGTTTAATGGGGTCGTGTCTATGACAGTGGGGTCATCTTCTGCAAATAGATAGTGATTAGTACAAAGTTAGTGAAGGATTTCTTATTTTCATTGGGGTCAATTGACCCCAATGCTTACAAGGGCGCTACGTCCCTGTCGTAAATGGTTACGTCGATGCAAGCTTTGACACCAATTCAGATGACTATGAGTCTCAATCTGGATACATATTGAAAGTGGGAGCAATTAGCTAAAGTAGCTCCATGCAGAGCATTGTATACATAGAAATTTGCAAAATACATATGGATCTCAATATGACAGACCCGTTGACTAAATTTCTCTCACAAGCAAAACATGATCACACCTTAGTACTCTTTGGGTGTTAATCACATAGCGATGTGAACTAGATTATTGACTCTAGTAAACTCTTTGGGTGTTGGTCACATGGCGATGTGAACTATGGTATTATTCACATGGCAATGTGAACTAGATTATTGCCTCTAGTGCAAGTGGGAGACTGAAGGAAATATGCCCTAGAGGCAATAATAAAGTTGTTATTTTATATCTCGTTATTCATCATAAAGGTATATTATTCATGCTATAATTGTATTGATCGGAAATCTAAATACATGTGTGAATACATAAACAAATACCGTGTCCCTAGTAAGCCTCTACTAGACTAGCTCGTTGATCAAAGATGGTTAAGGTTTCCTAACCATAGACATGTGTTGTCATTTGACAACGGGATCACATCATTAGGAGAATGATGTGATGGACAAGACCCATGTGTTAGCTTAACATAATGATCATTCAGTTTATTGCTTTTGCTTTCTTCATGACAAATACATATTTATTCGACTATGAGATTATGCAACTCCCGGGTACCGGAGGAATACCTTGTGTGCTATCAAACGTCACAGCGTAACTGGATGATTATAAATATACTCTACAGGTACCTCCGAAGGTGTTTGTTGAGTTGACATAGATCGAGATTAGGATTTGTCACTCCGAGTATCGAAGAGGTATCTCTAGGCCCTTTCAATAATACACATCATAAGCTTGCATGCAAATAACTAAGGAGTTAGTCACAAGGTGATGTATTAAGGAGCGAGTAAAGAGACTTGCTGGTAACGAGATTGAACTAGGTATAAAGACACCGACGATCGAATCTCGGGCAAGTAACATACCGATGGATAAAGGGAATTACGTATGTTGTCATAACGGCTCGACCGATAAAGATCTTCGTAGAAGATGTAGGAGCCAATATGGGCATCCAGGTTCCGCTATTGGTTATTGACCGGATAGGTGTCTCGGTCATGTCTACATAGTTCTCGAACCCGTAGGGTCCGCACGCTTAACGTTCGATGATGATATAATATTATATGAGTTATGTGATTTCATGACCGAATGTTGTTCAGAGTCCCGAATGAGATCACGGACATGACGAGGAGTCTCGAAATGGTCGAGAGGTAAATATTGATATACATGACGATGGTATTCGGACACCGAAAGTGTTTCGGGGGGTACTGGGTATTTATCGGGTCACCAGAAGGGGTTCCGGACATCCCCGGCAAAAGATGTGGCCTTATGCGCCAAGAGGGGAAATGCACCAGCCACAAGGGCCTAGTGCGCCCCCATATGGGCCGGCCTAAGGAGGAGAAGGAAAAGGGAGAAGGGAAAGGTAAGTGTGGATTAGGATTCCCACTTCTTTCCCTCTCCCCCTCTTTCCTTCCCCCTCCGACAAACATGGCAGGGGAGGGGGCAAGGGCAGGAGCCCAAGTAGGACTTGGACCTACTTGGGGCGCCCCTTGGCCTCTCCCCTTTCCCTCCCACCTATTAAGAAACAGTATGACTAAGCGACCTAGGAGCCTCCATAGCGCTTTGCCGTGCGCTCGCCGTCCGATTGCATCGATCGCAAGTTGTCTAGTTGTCTTCACTCGTTTCTTGGGCCGCTGCTCCGCATAACTCTCTAGCTCTGTTGTGGTTGATTGGGCTGGTATTGTGATCGGGCCGGTGCACTGAATTCATTGGCCTGTTTAGATGGCCCACACCCTCTTTCATCCCCGCACCTTGTCCCTGCTCTCCCGTCCCTCTTTGGTCGTCACAGACGCCGTCGTTCCCCTCCTCTCCGCCAGCACCACTCAGGCAGCCACCTCGCCTAAAAAATAAGATCACGAAAAAAATCTCAATCGGTGGCAGGCATCTCCTCTAATGTTCCCGTCATCGGCGGGCTTCGAATACAAAGCGTGCATGACGGATTGGCTGGCGGGAAGTGCGGCCGACCAGTTACGCCATTGTGCTCGCTTGAACAATCAGTGGAGGATGTGGCTCGATTTTTTGGTGGGTGCCGGTGGACCTATTCTGCACGCACGGCATTGCCACCGGTGTGGGAGGCGATTACACTGGCGTTGGTGTAAGAAGGCGAGCTTAGAGAGCGATAGGATGGCGGTTCCCTAGGGACGTGCGAGAGAGGAGAGGTCGACGTCGAGGTGCACTTCCACTCGGCCGCCCAGAGCTCCCACGCCACCGCCTCGTCAGGCGCTTCTCTGGCTTTGGGTGATGGGAAGATGAAGATGAGATGTGGATCATGGGAAGGCACGTAAAGCGGGGTGGGTTGAGGACTTAGGCTTGCCGTGAATCGTCCATGCCAACGCCTCCTACTAACGTGCTTGTGTGGCTTGCGGGCAGACACATGTTCAAATACCCATTGACGCATATATCACGGGCAACAAGGAATCATGGATGACAAAGCACAATGTTGTACTTGGTGTGAGGTAATTTTATTCTGCATCTATTCGACACTTCAGTTCTAGCAAGCATTTTTTGTAAGCATGGACGTTTTTTAGTTTTATGGCTCTTGCCAGGGGATCCATGTGGCCAGTCACATGGCTTGATCGATCGGCCTCCCATAGAACTTGCACTGCCTGCGCCTAGATTCCTTTCTTGGTGATATATCATATATCTACTTTCAATCCCCTTTCATTCACAAATCCATGTCTCCGAAGTATTTCTGTGGGTAGCTACAAAATGCATGTATCTATCTTATATTATGTAGATGAAACATGTCAAATATTCTTACACTATCTGTTTAATTTCCTGCATCGACCACTCGCCGGCCCCCGTGCGAAAGGGCCTCTCCTCCCTCATCATACTCACGACATGGTGGCTCTGGAAACACCGCAACGCGTGCATCTTCGACCGAGCCACTCCCTCCATCACCCTCGTCTCCGACACCATCAAGGATGAGGCGCGCCTATGGTCAAAGGCAGGCGCCAAAGGGCTACTTAACATCATCCCTGGCGAGTAGCTGCTAGGTTAGACTTTAGGGCTGAGCAGACCCTTGGTTCCAAGTCTGCTCCGACGCTCGTGCACCATGCCTCCTGCGTACATGGCCTTGTAAGCATTGTAATCCCATGCTACTTTCTCCTTCTGTCAATACAAAGATACTCAGCTTGCGTATTCACGAAAAAAAATTAATTTCCTCTCAAGCCAATCGATCACTTCATTTTCTGCTTTGCTTGCCTATGTCAGATGCAAATGTTGAGGTAAACGTAAGAGGCAGAAGATTGAGCTATTTGATTTTTTATCTTATATGCTACTCATAAGAACATGCATCAACTTATTTTTGGCCTCTTGTTCTTGTTGAGAAAATATGGTAATTGATAAGTGACGCCTCTTTGTTCTTCTCTGACAAAATACAGGATGTCTCTTCTTTTGCCCTTAGAATGTCCAATGATGAATAGAAATTTGAAAAATATAAAACTAGGGCAAGAGTGTACATAATAAAAATATTTACAAAAGCTTTGATTATTACATTCCAAAAATTAGGCGAGCGCGGCAACGCGCGCTATCATGTTCTAGTATATATGAGGAGGGGGGCGCCTGGCACACATCAGACAATTGCCTAGCCGTGTGCGGCGCCCCCTGCACCGTTTACACTCCCGGTCATATTTTCGTAGTGCTTAGGCAAAGCCCGGCGGAGATCACATCACCGTCACCATGCCATCGTGCTGACGGAACTCATATACTACCTCGACGTCTTGCTGGATCAAGAAGGCGAAGGACGTCACCAAGCTGAACGTGTGCAGAACGCGGAGGTGTCGTACGTTCGGTACTTGATCGGTTGAAGCGCGAAGAAGTTTGACTACATCAACCACGTTGTGAAACGCTTCCACTTACGGTCTACGAGGGTACGTAGACACACTCTCCCCCTCGTTGCTATGCATCTCAATGGATAAATCATTGCGTATGCGTAGACAACTTTTTGTTTTCCATACAATGATTCCCAACAGAAAAAGGACTTCTCACATCCTTGTCGAGCCCTTTCCCGTGCTCATATTGGACACTCCCTCACTGGGCCAAATAGAGGGGAAAGACTCCCCCAACCTCATCGAGTGCTCCACTCGCAACTATGTATCTCTCGTGGACATTAACAAGGGGACCGGGGAATATATGACGCTATTATCAATGAGATACAACTTCGGTCTGTTTAGTCTTAGTGTAGTTTTACTTTGGAGTGTCGTGTTGTTAATGTTGAAGCACATAGTATAGCTAAGTCTGCTCATAATCTTGGTCAGGCATGATGGATCTGGTTGGCCAACCACACGATCCCAATTGCATCTCACAGCATGCGAGTTTTTTATGAATAAAAGTTGGTTTTACCCCTCCTCTCACCCCCCAAAAAACTATTTATCTTCCGTACAACCCCTCAAAAAGGAACTCCTGTAGCAAGCGCTACGGGCGAATCACCTACAACCATTTCCGCATGGGGTCATTTGGTATGTTCTAAATATATCTATTTTGTTGAATATCTTTTGTAGGGACTATGTTGCACATCAGGATTGACGATGTTTTCAGCGGAATGTCTTTAGTGTTGACTATTTTATGTAGATAGAAACTCTCCGCTTATGGGTTGGTCTTTTTTTTAACAAACTACACACGCAAACACTCATAGATACGCGTATATACTCATCCATATAAACACATACACACATCCTATCCCTACGAGTACATTTGAGAGACTGAGCCGGCATATCATCTTGAGATTGACGAAAGTCACCAAAGGCATGGTCAACATTTCTTTATACACATTTAACCGTTTCCAAACGCTTGATTAACATTTTTTAAACACTTGTTCAACATATTTTTGAAATGCTTGATTAACATTTTTATATACGTGATCAAATTTTTTCATCATTTATTTAACACATGGTCAACATTTTTTTGATACAAATTTAACATTTTATAAAGGCTTGATTAACATTTTTCAAATATTTTTCAACCTTTATAATTCCTTGATTAACATTTTTACACACATGATAAAAAAATCATCATTTTTTAATAAGTTTTTTTCGAGACAATCATTGTTTTTAATAAGTGATCAACATTCAACACACGCAGATCGCAGGAAAAACTATCGGGCACAGGGAGTTAACTGATGGGCCGGCCCAGCACGCGAGCAGCACGACGGCGCCCCCTCTCGCTACGAGGGAGAAGTAGACGAACCCGAGCCGTTCCTCTCCGCTCGTCCTCCCGACAGTCCGTCCCCGACCGCGAAATCTCAAAACCCTAGCCACGACGCTCTCCCCTCCCGCCCCCCCTCGCCGCTCCCAGACTCACTGCGGCTCTGTTGGTACCCTACCACACGGGGTACCAGCAGAGAGAGGGCTAGGGCGCCCTAGCTGAAGCGGCAGCCATGGCGTCGTCTGTGCTGGAGGCCACGCGGGCGGCGCACGAGGACCTCGAGCGATTGGAGCGCCTGGCGGTGCGCGAGCTGCAGCGCGACCCCGCCAACGCGCGCGACCGCCTCTTCCAGTCCCACCGCGTCCGCCACATGCTCGATCTCGTCGTCTCCACGTCCGACAAGCTGGTACGCCCCTCCTCCTCCTGTCTATCCAGGGTTTCGCGCCTGATTTAGTGGCTGTACCTTTCGTGTAATGCCTGTCTGCGGTGGCCAGAGCTTTGCCATGTCGCATCTCTGCTTTCTGCCGGTTAGGATTGGTTTTGTTCCATGTCATTTGCGACATCTTGAATTGAGATGCCTAGGGTTGCCTGTGTGTTAGCTCCACCTGTTATGGTTTGGTGTTGTTGAGGTCGACCGTGCTAATTCTGGGGAATTCCAATCTCGAGCTAGACAAATTGATTTTTCGCCATCATTTTTTACAAGATATGCGCGAGCCTAGATGAATCATTTGGATTATCTTAAGAATTTTATTTTCGTGCTGCTATTTCCCCGTTTTTGTTGTTTTGGGAATCGTCTGTTTTACTTTCTAATGTGATTTTTGCTGATATGACTTTCTTAATTAGGTGGAAATCTATGAAGATAAGGACGGTGCTAGGAAGGATGAGATCTCCACCCATCTTACCGCGCCGGTGCAAAGTGACATCTTCCCCAAGTACTATGAAAGGCTGAAAGAGGTAAATAATCAACTGTAGCCCGTCTGATTCTGCCCAAGAATCACTTAAGCACGCCATGGAATCAGACAGTTAAAAGTGGCAAAATGCTAGCCAGGCGGTGGATGCTGCAGTTCATGCACTGGCAAAAACATTCCATGCTATCGTTGTTTAGTTGGGTACTCCCTCTGTTCCATATTGAGTGTCTCTAATTTAGTACACGGAGGCTGTAGTTCTTTTTAATAATTTGATCTCGGACCCTCGCACCAAAATTTGGATGATAGGAAACCGAATTATTCAGTGACTATCTAGATTTTCTTGACGACATGACAACCCTCAGAAAGCCAAATAATAAGATTAGAACATGTTTTCTAGCAATCCTACTTGGAAATTACACTGCATACACACTGGTGAATTTTCTGGTTATGTTATCCTGCACTTCATCTCAACCATGACTCTCTGGTCGACACACGTGAGGCAGATCAGAACTGAGTGTTATTGGAAAACTTGAACTTATACTATTTCTTCAGTGGTGATTATTCTTTCATTTACAGTTTGTTGCATGCTTGCAGATTCGTGATTACCATAGACGGAATCACTCTGCCCGTTTTGTCAGTGAAACTGATGATTATGAGGAGCTACTAAAGGAGGAACCAGCTATTGAATTCACTGGCGAGGTACTGTCCAGTATAATTTTCACTTAGATAATCCTGCTTGCGATGATTGTGCACTGTTTTATCCTAAGCCATGTTGTGGTTGATCTGATTTTCTTTACTTGATTATCCTAAGCCATGTTTACTTGATTTTCTTTACTTGCCTATGTTTATTCCTTTTTTGAGAAGTGAAATTCATGGCAATCTCATCTGGACGCCTTTTTCTAAATTGTCTAGCACTGCTTCGTTCTGCCATACTTAGCTGATTATTAAGTGTCAACGTTGGTGTAAATCATCCATAAAGTCTGTCTGCTAAGAACTACTTAGCTGATTATATCCAGTGCCAAAGTTGGGGTAAATCATCAATAATGTCTGCTAAGAACATTTTAGTGTCAAGTAGCAGCCTTGTTTTCCATTTTACTGCAGCAGTCTTGAACTCGAGGGTATCTCTATTGTGATACGTGTATTTTAATTTCTGCAGGGTTATTTGATTCCTCTTGTAGGATCACGGTGCTATGCATGGTAAGATTTAGGTTAATGACAAGATACTAGATGGAGCTTGATAACTTGACAACCAATTACTGCTCATTTATTGTTACTGTTTGCATTACCATGTAGTTCTAATCCACATTGCACGTTCATCCCTTGGTGTTTTTTATATTTATATATGCTGTTCTAATCACAGTCACTTTTAAGTTTGCTAATGTTCTTGCTCTGTGTTTTGATAGGAAGCATTTGGCCGGTACTTGGACCTACATGAGCTCTACAACGAGTTCATAAATTCCAAGTTTGGATCACTAATGGAATACTCAGCATACGTTGGCACTTTTGCTCAGACTGAAAAAATCGCACATAATCTAAAAGCTACCAGGTATGTTATCAGCATTTTCTCTAAGACCTATAACATATCTCCTGGCGCGAGCTTATCTCAAAATTCTACATCCATCTTAGATATATTTCCCTTGATTTCATCTTGTGTTGGTTAGAACTAGAATGGCCAATTCCTGACCAAATGGAACCCTAAAAGGCATACCTTCCCAGCCAATCCAGTTTTATTGGTATTCGGTATGGTAGCAACAAAATAATCACGTGATGGATGCTATAAACTAAGGAAATGGAAATCCGAAAAATCTGTCGCATGCAGTAACAACCCCGTTGAATACCAGTGCCCATGATGAAAAGCTCATGACACAAAGTAACCTTAGCCCCATTCACCCAATTTCTAGGTTGTACTTGAGTCACCCACTGCTTCTTTCCATCCAAACCTCCTCTAAATTAACTTGCGCCAATGATGTTCCCCACACTGGACGGAATCGCCCTTGTACCTCTAGCTCCAGCCAAGCCTACTACCTTCTTGCTGGATGCCACTCCCGATGGCATTGCCACACCACTTCTTCATCTTGATGTGCTGAATACCAGATTGATAGGTTTTTATCAGGTCAGGATTAGTCATGTTAGGACTCCCCTTCCCTTTGCATGGAGTTGGAATCTCTAATATACAAGGAGATATAGGTTGTACATGAATCGCAAGTTACTAATAAGTACTCCCTCCGTTCCTTTATATAAGGTGTATTTGTTTTTTCAAAAGTCAAATGAGTGCATGTTTGACCAACTTTTAGAAAAATATATCAATATCCACAATACGAAATTTATATCATTTGATCCATCATGAAAAGTAGTTTCATATTTTATCTATTAGGTATTGAAGATGTTATTTTATTCTATAATCTTGGTCAAACATTCAAATGGTTGACTTGCCGGAAATCGATACACATTATATGAAACGGAGGGAGTATTAGTTTTGTCCGTTGTCCCTGAATTCCCTCTTCTTCACTGCAATCTGTTTATTAAACTAAGAATACCGTGTTCATTAAACATAACAGGTAATTACTAGAGTGGTGGGGTCGTAGTAAGATCTGTATTCAAGTATATGGGGTTAACTAAAATTTACTATTAACATGTCTAACATTTGTTTGGTCAACCATATATTTTTTGAAGTCCATACATTCCTGTAAAGATGATTTATCTTCCATTTTCTTCAATTTTGCAGGCCATACAAAGAATATTTGGAGCATATTTTGGAATATCTGATGTCATTTCTGTATCGTACAGAACCGTTGCAAGATATTGAGAAGATTTTTACAAAGGTCAATCCTCTTGTACATTCAAGTATACTGTCTTTCTTCTGTGGTCTGCTCACACCTGCTTATGTGATTACATAGTCCATCACTTGAGACTTGTTATATACCCCTCTGTCGATGAATAAGTGTACGTTTGGCATTTCAAAAGAGTGTTCTTCTATCTTCCCAATGCACTTTAAAGTAGAAAAAAAATGCTTCTCTCTCATCACATGGTAATCAAGACCAATAATAACATTCAACGCATGGTCTCCCCACTTTCTACATGCACTTAGCTCGTTCGGGGTGGGTAATTGAAGAGGAGAGAGATGGTGCCTTGCATCTTTCCAATGCATTTTCTAGTTCGCTTCATGTTCTGTCCTAAAATTTCTATATGTACACTTATCCGTGGACGGAGGTAATACTTCTAAGCAGATCGTGGACGGAGGGAATACTTTTAAGCAGATCTCACCTATTATCTATCACTGTTATGATTAATTGTAGCATTGCTGGTGGTGGGTTGAGAATACAAGTTTAACATAGAGCTAGAAAGAACCACTATCATCCACATATAGGTTCGCACTTCCATGATAACTGATAAGTGACAACTGACAAGCAAATAGTATCTATACTTGTGCAGTTGGAAAGTGAGTTTGAAGAACAGTGGACCAATGGCGAAGTTCCTGGATGGGAGAATAAGGGCACTGAGAAAGAATCTGTGTTGCAAGAGTCTGCAGTAGACCTTGATTACTACAGTACTGTTGAAGAGCTTGTAGAGCTTGGTCCGGAAAAGTTGAAGGAGGTTTGATCTTGTAACATAGTTCGGGTTCTATTTTACTTCGTACTTGAAATGGACTTATGTAATAACATTTTTTTTCCAGGCTTTAACTGCTCGTGGATTGAAGGGTGGCGGCACTGTTCAACAGCGTGCTGAGCGACTTTTCTTGCTGAAGGTGACTACCAAAGGCTGTTACTAATTTTATTGTTTTTATGGCTATTTATCAGTCCTAAATTTATTATCATGGCCATACTTTTGCAGCATACACCCTTGGAAAAACTGGATCGTAAGCATTTTGCCAAAGGTGATGATTTGAAGAAGGAAATTGCTTTGATTGAAATGAAGATGAAGCGCTTATGTGAGATTCTCGATGAGGTCAGCTCTTATTCCTTTTATGTGTTGTGCAGTAACATGTGCAGTCAATTATCCATTCCAGCATGGGTCGGTTAGTAAGGTCATAATCACAATTTGAGGAATGGCCTTGTGCTAGGATAGGCTAATATTCCTTGCAGATGCTCCCACCGTGTAATGAGCCATCTTTTGGTTTATTTGTGCATAGGTTAGGAATATAGGATGGTCATGAATAGAAGTACTGGGACCATTATATCCTAACTTACCCTAGAATCTCAACATTTATCAACCTATCTAAAAGTGATCCTCGGCATGATGTATATAGCAAGTGAACAAAATGATTGAACAACATCTATAATGAAGACAACAGCAAAAGTTGCCATCGCCTGAGTGCTGCTGTCACCAATGCCATGATGCACCTTTTCTATCATGTTCCCTGCGAAAGTGATCATTTGTGAACCAGAAGCTCCTAGATTTCAAACCAGTGTTTCCATGTGTATGGAATTCTAGCATGATCTACTTTTCGTGGTATAGTTTACAAAGTTCCCTTTTATCTTGGTATTACTACAGATCATCAGCATTGTTCATGACATGTTCTTATAATTTTATGTCTCTTCTTTTTGTGTGCAGGTCATTGTAAGAACAAAGGAAAATGCGGAGAAGAAGCTGACCTTGACCTATGAAGAAATGGAAGCAGAGCGGGAAGAGGTACTTAGTTTCTCCCTTAACTTCAACTTACTTACATTTTCTTCTGTTTAGTAAAGTACTGTTCTGTTTATCTGAACTTCTATCTTCTGTGACTTCTTATAGGAAGAAGTACAAGCTGATAGTGAAAGTGATGATGAAGACCAACAAATCTACAACCCCCTCAAGTTACCAATGGGCTGGGACGGGAAACCTATCCCTTATTGGCTCTATAAGCTTCACGGTCTTGGTCAGGTAACCGGCCTTATCTTATCGCTAACAGCTTAATTAGTCAGTATCATTTATCCATACTTTGTTTTGCCTTCAGTCTACGTCAATAGCGCATCTTACTGTTTTGCTGAATATTTCCATGTCATTTTATTACATGTTCTTCCTACATGAATGTATAGATAGTCACCTAATGTTTGTGACCGCCAATTAATTGACTGATGGGCAGTGGCAACCTGTATAGGGCATGTACGGTTGTATACCACGACATGCTACATGTAAGTTAACCTAGTTAGGCTAGTATGGCTTCATTGCCAAACTCTTGTCATGCCATACTTTCTTAGTCTTGTAACCCCACATTCAGTGGCACATTTCTAGCCAAACATTGCTCAAGGGATGACCATCAATTTGTTAGCCACAATTTTTGTGGCTTGCCACAGTTTGACACTGTTAGATGTGGCAATGTGTGGTAGCGAACCAAATCCGCCTATATTATTTTATATCAACTACTTGATCTTGGATCAGCTTTGCTGGGTGTCAACTAATTATATATGTTCTGTAATTTGAGGAACAAATAAAGGCTCACATTTTTATGATTTTATCTTTCTTTAATACTACTATCAATATGATGTTTGGAGCTGCAGAATGGTATGTTTCCAAAAATGAATGCTAAATTTTAATGTTTGATAGCTTGCACATAGTTTCATCTAGTTATTGTGTTTTACCTGTTGTCAAATATTAGACTCGACTTGAACATCGATAGCATCATTTCTATTATATGCCCAGACATCAGCATCAAATTTGGTACTAGACTTCTAATGTTTTAACTATTTCTTGTCAGGAATTCAAGTGTGAAATATGTGGTAACCACAGTTACTGGGGGCGAAGGGCTTATGAGCGCCATTTCAAGGAGTGGCGCCATCAGCATGGGATGCGATGCCTTGGCATTCCTAATACTAAGAACTTCAATGAAATTACATCCATCAAGGTACACCTGCCGTTTTTCTGTTCTCTTGTTTGTGTGATCTCTTGCTTGCAGTCCTGTCTTTAGGATAATGTTTGCAAAATATTCTTCTCGGGCTCAGGGTAGTGTACATTGTGAGTCTTTAGGATAATGTTTGCAAAATATTCTTCTCGGGCTCAGGGTAGTGTATATTGTGAGCAAGTGCCTGTAACTTAGTTCTTTTAAACTGATAGTCATGCCCTTTGCTTGCTTCAGATTTTTGCGAACTTCATAATGCTGGAATAAATAGTAATTTGAAGTTGAGTTTAACGATACATGAACACTATACCATGTTTAGGGTTTATGAAGCATCCCCCATGTTTGAATAATTTGTAAGCCATACTTTGGTTAGTCACATGGATAGAAGTCATGAAACCGAGATATTAATAGAGGGAGACCATGGTGTCCATTGTATTAATGTCTCGGACTAAGAGATAAATTATTGTTGAGTGTTAGTCATAATTGCTGAAAGAAGGTAAATTAGGGAAAAAGGAGAAAATGTCATTAAATTTGACCTGTAAGTTGGTCTGAATCATATTGAGCATGTGCTGTGTCATGTATTGTTTCTGTTTGGTCGTCACGAAGTTGCTTTGACATCTGATTTGTATGGCCAGGAGGCGACGGCACTCTGGGAGAGAATACAAGCAAAGCAAGGGCAAAACAAGTGGCGGCCAGACTTGGAAGAAGAGTATGAAGATAAGGATGGAAACATCTACAACAAAAAGACCTATACTGATCTGCAGCGCCAAGGCCTGATATAGAATTCTGGATGTGATTCTAGTGCTTTGGAAGGAACGCGATCTAAAATCGTTGGTCTACTGTTCTATTGATACCTGCTGAACTTGATGGTCGTTGTGACTTTTTATTAGCTTACATTATATGTAGCCAGATGGCCCTCGGAGTTACAATTTCCTTCTTCGGGTTACATTGCATATTATGCTTTACTGGTCAATCTTAGTCAGCGGTCTTTGTTTATTCGACCAAATCTCCTATCTCATTATGCTTACTTTATAGTGTCAACCTGGAGAAAGCAATATTCTGTATGTAACAGTGACAGTTTGATGCTTAAGCGCTCAGTGGGGTGGGCTGAAAGTTGCGTGCTGTTCGATCGAAGTATGAATCTGCAAACTGAGGCAAACGGAAGCAAAGGCGGTTTAGTGAACCCATTTTCTCTCTAAGAAGCCTGGTAAAATCTTGAACTACGGCGTTTTGGTTGGCTTCAGCCTTTGAAGCTTGAAATCATTTGTATTATAACATACTCCCTTCGTCCCAAAATAAGTGTCTCAAGCTTAGTACAACTTTGTACTAATGTTAGTACAAAGTTGAGACACTTATTTTGGGACAGAGGGAGTATTTTCTGAAATAAGCTGAACCCCAGGCAGGTGTTTGAAAGTGGTTTTGCATCATTTCAGCATTGTCCAAAATGTTATCATGATCTGTACAAAGCAAAAATGGCCACACGTCCATGTACATGAGTTCTTTCACAAACAATTTAGACCCTAGAGGTAAGAACCGGTCTTAAGGTTCGAGGAGTAGTTATGTCTCAGAAGGGATCCAAAAAAAATAATCTGAAACGATTGGTTGGTGCCAAAGAATGATGTAAACTGGAGACAATAAATTTCAATGCAGAATCATTGTTGCTCCAGTAAAAATAAAAATGAATTCTCATGTCTTTTACTCCCTCTCTCTAAGTTTACAAGGCGTGTGCGTATCTCTAGGTCGTCAATTTGACCAACCTAATAGAAGTCATACATTACAAAAAACATACCATTATAAACTTCAGATGTTTTGTTTTCAAACGATATAATTTTTGTGTTATATAGTTTATATTACGGTGATAAAATTGCCAACCTAGATATACGCGCAAGACTTATAAACTGAAACGGAGGGAGTAGTTTTGCAGGTTATTATTTCAAAAGTTTTCCTACACCAATGATTTTTCTGTTTAAATTTGGAAATCATGAACTACAAAATCACTTTAAAAAACCAGGATAGGTTATGCTTAAAAATAAATTCACTATTCAATATACACAGTTTCATGGTTCAAATCAGACCAGGTAGTTCAGGAACTTCTGTCTATTAATTTTGTGCAACAGACATGTGCGATTTTGTATTTGCACAGCCCACTGAGGATGCACCATTTGCGCTTTTGCACATATCTCTGGACTACTTGTGATGCGTCCACAACAATCCAGCATCCTTACGAACAGCAATGTTTTACATTGTTTTGCAAAGTTGACACTGTAAGACAGATCAGTTTTCTCCCACTTGCTGTCGCCTGTAGATCCTCTCCATCTCAGAAAAAAAAAAGCAATTCTTATAATAAAAAAGGTTAGCAAACCGAAGAACGTAGAAATTGACACATCTGTTACACTGTTCTAGATCTTTAAACATTCCCAGATCAAACAATCTAGTCCCGCTTAACCTTTGATCCCACTTGGCGACATGGATGCAGCAAGACATGGATGCATAGAAGCCAGCAGGGAAGATGGACAAGAAACAGATACAGATATGTGGCGCTACTCCATTCCCACAAGAACTCCATTGACGCCCAGAAATCTCCAAGGTCTACCGTCCAGGACCCCTTGGACAGCCCTTTCATAATCAACAATGCAGCTGGAGGGAAACCAAAGACAGCAAGAAGTATATTTGAAGCACACAATACTGTCCGTGGAAGGAAGCTCATACCAAGCTGTGCTTTCAGCGGTCGAGAAAACAGGCACATTGGGATCACAATCAACGCTCCAAGCTGAGCAGTAGCGAAATTTATTATCGACATAAGCCCCAGCCCTATTGAGATTGAAGTGATCATCGTGGCCTTCATAAGTTTCCATTCAACACCAGCAGAGTATGGTGAACCAAACATGGCATATAGGACGATCAGCGTCAAAATGGCGAGCACCACCCAGATCACTGAACTTTGTATTGGTGTACCATCGGGAATTTGACTGATGTAGTACGGTAGTAGTGAAACAATCACTGCCCAAAGTTGGATAACAAGCAGAACTCTTGCAGCTTGAAGCCATTTCCATGATCCACACTCGGTTTGCAGATTATCAGCACTGCCCTTTGTTTTACTGGCATCGATTGATTTTCCCTTTTTTCTACCGCCATCGGCAAGAGCAGCAGCAACTATTGGGAGGGGTACCACAAGCAGTGCAAAAGGAATCATATAGACACCAACTGAAATAAACTTGCTCGGAGCTGTGAGGAAATATAGGAAAAATGATTGATGGAACTTCTCGAGCAGATTATTCACAGAACGTACCACCCCTTCAAGTAACCTGAACAAAAAGCATCATGTCAAATGAATATCTGAACAAATCAGTATAAACTATGTTTCAATCATGCGCTGTATAAAATGTAGAGTAGGCATCTTTTGCTGAAAAATGAAAATAAACCTTTGGAATTGAACAGGCCTATTATAACAGTGTAAGGTTATCAGCAGGCCAAGTCTTAAGATCCATAGCTAATTGTTACAACTTCCAGGGTCTATAATTATCTTGTCTCTGATAATCAAGAACATTAACCTTATATATTTCCTCTTACTAAGCTATTCAACACATGTCAATAATCACAAGACGTTTGAAATATTTCATAATATTGCAGCCTGAAGCAACCCGGTAAGAACTGACCTTCCACCCCTTACAAGAAATGACGATTTGGCATTCTCATTTCTGATATAAAATGTTGGTGAAAATTCTAAAGAAACGGCATCAACTTGATAGTCACGGAACGCACCATGAGATCCGGTGGGCACTCCAAGAGCCTGCTTTAACAAAAACCCAACAAGAAGTGATTAGGTTCAGTTGAAAAGCTAGTGTTGTTTAAGATAGAATGGAAAATGCCCAGTACAATTACCTGATTATAAATAGAGCTAGCAAGGTTGGCAGTCCCCTCCACATAATCAGAGGCTGTAATATCAAGCTTCCAGTCAGGATTTATTTTTCTCAATATACTCCCAAGAGTATGAATCACTTCAGCAATAGCCCTAAGCCATGCAGAACTCAACAACGAACTAATTGTCTCAATGTTCACACGAAAACCTTGTCTATGAACAGCTAGATAGTGCACCACATTCAGAAGGTCCAAGTTTGGCATTTGGCCATTAGATGCCTCCGCGTACATTGTAACACTATCTCTATCACCATAGTTCCTAGTTTCCCCAACTTTAAATATGAGAGCAGCAGCCATCGTTCCAGCACGTTTGAAATCCGTAAATTCAGCCTTTCCTGCAATACCATCAGGTTCATGTTTAACACCACCCACAAACATAGGGTTATGGTACTGATTTAACCATGCAGAGACTGCGGTGTACTCCCCAAATTGCGAGTCTGCAGATAACCACACAATATCCTTTGACAGCCATGCAGCTCGACTTAAGAGGGAGAAGACAGAGAAACCAAGTGCGAGTGATAATACTTCATTTGCCTGAACTCTCTGAGGATTGTAAGGAGTAACCAATACTATAGCTTCTTTTCCATCACCCCTAGGAGCTCGTATAATGCCAATTGTATTAGTTCCAGAGTTGGAATAGGTGCCATTGGGTCGAACTGCCAAATCGTTTGTCATGGAAGTAAAGAACTTCAGAGGATGAAAATGCTTGCTATGAGGGAGGAATTCGTGGTAACACACTTCTGCACCCAGATCTTTCATTTGTTGCACTATGAATTTTGACATTTCCCTGTGACATTTGTAATAAAACTGTACATTAAAGCAGACACAGGTAAGAACTATGAATTAAAGCAGACACAGGCATGTCGCTGAAAATGCTTGCAATGAGGGAGGAATTCGTGGTAACACACTTCTGCACCCAGATCTTTCATTTGTTGCACTATGAATTTTGGCATTTCCCTGTGACATTTGTAATAAAACTGTACATTAAAGCAGACACAGGTAAGAACTACTCCCTCCGTCCGGAATCAACTGTCGCTGAAATGAGTGAAACGCGTCTAGATACACTCATTTCAGTGACAGTTAATTCTGGGCGGAGGTTGTACTATTTACTCTTGACAATCCAGTATGACACCCTTCACTTGCGTTATATCACCATCTGAAATTGGCATGTCTTTAACGTCAGTTTAACTAACATATGGACAAAATTGATTCTGTGTGTATGTTTACAAGCATTACTCTTTCGAATTTAGAATTCCATGGATACCATGCATATGTTTATTAATAAAATTACTATATATTGTTGGAATAACCATCACAGATTTCATCATGGCAAATGCTTTAATGGCAGGCTTGAAGTGTTGAACATTACACATCTATCCGTACATTTGTACAAACAAGAATGCAGATTCGGCATAATAAAAACAAGGATGAACCCACTGCTGTCAGAAAAGGAAGTTGAACATAGAACAAGGAATTTAGATAGAATAACCTACATTCCTCCTCTTGATTCCCCAGCTGCAGCTTCAATTCCTTTGATAAACTTGTTAGCTTCCTTGACATCCTCGCTGGAGAACAATGGATTTGCAGAGCCTACATGCAAAGGTTCCAAATCAACATTATGTTCCGTCTTTGAACGGCCATATGCTGCTTGCGTTACATGAACATATGAACTGATAAATTGCCACTAGCACGATAAGATGAATACTTGACGCAGTGGATATGGATGGTTTGCCTTCACTATTGAATCATAACCATGGGAAGCCACTCGGGTATATCATACTCAACCCTCTATTTTGCTAAGGTACCGATCGCTCCACTACAAATTTATTGTACAGGGGACCTGAATAACCACGGTGAAAAAGAAGATTGCGTACCAGGTATAAGAGCGTTCTCCGAGAGGTATGTGTTCTTTGCAAGCGATGGGAGGAAGAGGAGTGCGATAATGCCCGCGGAACAGCACAAGGCGCTGGCGACAAAATGGCGAAGAACTTTGTCAGTGGAACAAGGGAAAAGGAAATGACTGAGCATGGTGCTAAATAGGGAGATGGGGAGCAGACCTGAAGAGTATGTGGTGAGAAGCGAGGAATATGCCAAGGCGAACGATGAGCCGCGGCTTCGGCTGCGTATCTTCCTTAGCTGACGGCTCCATGGCTGCAATTTGGTCTAGGTCTTCAGGTGGGCGTGCAGATCCTTACCGAATCTCGGCCCGCGGGGTACGATCTCCCATCGACCGACGCAGTGGCGGCCTTGGCTTCGTCTTAGAAGAGGAAAGGTGGGGTTGGGCCGGTGAGTGGTGGCGGAAGGGCCAGCAGGAGACAGTAGCGCTAGCCGCCGCGCCGAGCGGGGCAGAAGCGATGCGGCTCCAGGCGAGGAGGTCAACGAGGAAGGTTCTCCGAGAAGGCGCGCCGTCTAGCCGGGGGTGGAGCAGAAGCTGCGGAGCAAGTCGAGGAGGCAAAGCCGAAGAGCGAGCGCGCGCGCTGCTGCTGCTCGGAAGGGGACGACGGCGAGTGGTCGGTCTCAGTGAGGACGATGGGAGATCGCGGCGTGGGGTTGAAGAAGGCCAGACAGGACCTTGGAATCTCTTGGACTATAGATGATTCGTCAGGCCCAGTTTATTTTTTGAGAGAGAATCGGGCCCAAATGTTATGTCATTTCGATCAATCGCATGTCCAGATGGCAATGGGTATGCGCTACCCACCAACCGGGCGGGTAAAAACCCTATTAGGGTAAGGGTTTGGAAAAAAAATATATCCATAAGTTTATAAATGGGACAAAAATTATACCCATCAAGTAAGCCGGATACGGGAATGGGACAGCAATAATCATACCCGCATACCACGCACCCGTATGCTTATTCATTATGACAGGTAGGCCCTAAAAACCCTAACCGAACCCAGCCGAGGCGGCAGCCAGCGCCCAGGCCCAGCAGTCCACTCCCCCTCGATCCCAAATCCCTCCCCGAGACCCCAACCCACCCCCGCGCCGTCACTCCAGAAACCCACCTCTGTCTCTCTGGCCACAAACCTTAGAGGGGAGGAGCCTATTGCGGTCTTCGAACTTATTTGTGTGTCAAACTTTGTGGTTGAAATGATTGTGTGTGTGCTGAAATATTTCCAAGTGCTGAAACTTGACATATGTGCTGAAATTCTGAAACTATTGTTCAAGTCACTGATACAACGACGTGCTATACAAACGGTTTTTAACCCCTTTCCGCGATAGCGTTTGGAATCGTCGCCAAGTGAGTGTGGGCGATAGGGGGTCCTTCCCACATGACCCAGAAACCGTCGGGATAGGCCCTCCTGGCTCACTGGCTGGGGCAAAATGAGCTCATGTGCGATCTGGCGGGGCATCGAAACTCAATTGTTTCCGTTCGTATGTACATCTCACACGGTGAATCCCAGAAAATCATTTTCGTTCGTATGTATATCACACACAGTTCTTTGTATGGAAACGTTTGTGCAAGGTGGCCTAACGCAAACAATTCGCTGCCGGAAGCCGTGTGTGATTGTTGTTGATCGAACACGCCTACTTTCTAAAAACAGTGTGGGTTGTTTGAGTTCATCACCCACGGTGTTGTCTGAGTAACCGTCTGCAATAGAAAACACCAATAAGTAGGGTAATTGGCCTATTATTCATAATCCATGTACTAATCAAACTGATATTTCTTATAAAATACACCAGATATTTCATATCCGTATAACAGTAACTAGGATTTCATAATAGAATTACATCAGATAGCTTCGGCACTCAGTTACGCCATTACACAACAGCACCAAGTTTCACATGCAACATCAAAAACCTTTAGAAAGTAGCATCATACACGGTAAATAGACAGATGAATCTCATCTGGGAAACTGCAGAAGTGGAAGGCAAATATTGAGCCTTCAGTGATGTTGAATGTCCTTGCAACTTTAGGCCAGTGGCTATGGATAATTGCTCACCCAACCTTCGTCCTCTTAAGCAAGACTTCAATATTGCACCGTGGGCGTTAAATGAATACCTTCCTCACCTCTTGACCATGCAGGTGGTTTGAGAGGTAATCATCGGTGAACTGCTTTGAAAAGTACTGAAAACAAAGATATGCATAAATCGTTGTTATAAATTTTGAAATGACGCAAGGGGTAAAAACAAGGTAAAAGAGTTAGTATCATCCTATAGTTGACTTATGTCTTCTTCATTATGCAAACAAAGATCTTGCTGTTATTCGTCGCAAGTTTATTCATCCTAACAATCTTTCTGAGTTTCTTGACTTGACTGATATTCATGGACATCTCATTTCCCCATATGCAAAATGGGTCGAACAGTGAGTCTAAGCCTTTGACAGCAGGACCTACATGTGCAAGACCAAATTATAAGAAATCTAAATATTAGAATGATTCCCGCAACTGCGCAATAATGTGCTTTAGCCAAAGGACCATACTTGAACAAACCTCGATGGTAAACCGCAGTGTCTCCCATTGTTTCCCTGCAACACACATAACGAAGATCTTGATCACGTTAACTGAGAGCTACCATACTATCAGTAGAATATGTTTTGAGTACAGCCAAATTCGATTGGTGTCACATGCATAACAATACAAAATTGAACCCACAGCAAATGAAAATCAAATTGCAGAACTGAACCAAACAGTTAAATGGACAGCAGACCAAATGAACCAAAATAGTTAACTGAGCACGACATTGCAGAATAGAAACATGTACTAGAAGATAAGACCGTTAACAAAACAAAGAATGCTTGAGAATAGTACTACGAAATGTAGCAATTGTTGGACCAAAGTGTTAACTGAACATTACATTTTGGAGGACCAAACTGTTAACTGAACATCAGATTGCATATTAACATTACAGAGGACAAATCACTAGAAGGCACTGGCGGTGGCCTCGAGAAAACAACATGAACTGTATTTTAAAGTAGACACCCGCGTGGCAGTGTCGATAGTGGCCTCGAAGACGAGGTGCTCCTCCAAGATCTGGCGGTCGGCACGCATGGCAGCCATAACGACCTCGTGCGCGAGTGTAGCCGCATGCAACTGAGCTCCACGTTATACTGCGTGCAAAATGACTGTGGGCGGCGCTTAATTGGAGGAGGGGGACAGTGATTTTGGCGGAAGGTGTAGCGCCGTCGGTCGGGGCATGTGGGACGGGAAAGGAGGAGGATGGTGTGGGTGGGGTATGGATTACCTGACCATATCGACGAGGCCGCGCAGCAAGAAGAAGGGTCGGCGGCGAGGAGGCCATGCATCAAGAAGATGTTGGGGAACGTAGCAGAAATTCAAAATTTTCCTACGTGTCACCAAGATCTATCTAAGGAGAAACCAGCAACGAGGGGAAGGAGAGTGCATCTACATACTCTTGTAGATCGCTAAGCGGAAGCGTTCAAGAGAACGGGGTTGAAGGAGTCGTACTCGTCGTGATCCAAATCACCGGAGATCCTATGCCGAACGGACGGCACCTCCGCGTTCAACACACGACAGCCGGTGGCGTCTCCCATGCCTTGATCCAGCAAGGAGAGAGGAGAGGTTGAGGAAGACTCCATCCAGCAGCAGACAATGGCTTGGTGGTGACGGAGGAGCGTGGCAATCCTGCAGGCTTCGCCAAGCACCATGGAGAGGAGAAGGAGAGAGGTAGGGCTGCGCCAGGGAGAGGTGAAACTCATGTGTTTGCAGCCCCAAATACCTCAACTATATATAGGGAGAGGGAGGGGCTGCGCCCCTAGGGTTCCCACCCCAAGGGTGCGGCTGCCCCCAAAACCCATCTAGGGTGCGGCCAAGGGGGAGGGGAAACTTGCCCCCCAAGTTAGGTGGGTGCGCCCCCTCCCCCAAACCATAGGCGCCTTGGGCCCTTGTGGGGGGGGGGGGGCGCACCAGCCCACCCGAGGCTGGTCCCTCCCACACTTGGCCCATGCAGCCCTCGGGGCGGTGGCCCCACTTGGTGGACCCAGGACCCTCCGGTGGTCCCGTGCGTTATCGATAAAACCGGAAACTTTTCCGGTGACCAAAACAGGACTTCCCATATATAAATCTTTACCTCCGGACTATTCCGGAACTTCTCGTGACGTCCGAGATCTCATCCGGGACTCCAACAACATTCGGTAACCACATACAAACTTCCTTTATAACCCTAGCGTCATCGAACCTTAAGTTTGTAGACCCTACGGGTTCGGGAACCATGCAGACATGACCGAGACGTTCTCTGGGCAATAACCAACAGCGGGATCTGGATACCCATGTTGGCTCCCACATGTTCCACGATGATCTCATCGGATGAACCACGATGTCAAGGACTCAATCGATCCCGTATACAATTCCCTTTGTCTAGCGGTATTGTACTTGCCCGAGATTCGATCGTCGGTATCCCGATACCTTGTTCAATCTCGTTACTGGCAAGTCTCTTTACTCGTTCCGTAACACATCATCCCATGATCAACCCCTTGGTCACATTGTGCACATTATGATGATGTCCTACCGAGTGGGCCCAGAGATACCTCTCCGTTTACATGGAGTGACAAATCCCAGTCTCGATTCGTGCCAACCCAATGCAGACACTTTCGGAGATACCGTAGTGCACCTTTATAGCCACCCGATTACGTTGTGACGTTTGGTACACCAAAGCATTCCTACGGTACCGGGAGTTGCACAATCTCATGGTCTAAGGAAAAGATACTTGACATTAGAAAAGCTTTAGCATACGAACTACGATCTTTGTGCTAGGCTTAGGATTGGGTCTTGTCCATCACATCATTCTCCAAATGATGTGATCCCGTTATCAACGACATCCAATGTCCATGGTCAGGAAACCGTGACCATCTGTTGATCAACGAGCTAGTCAACTAGAGGCTTACTAGGGACATGGTGTTGTTTATGTACCCACACATGTATCTGAGTTTCCTATCAATACAATTATAGCATGGGTAATAAACGATTATCATGAACAAGGAAATATAATAATAACTAATTTATTATTGCCTCTAGGGAATATTACCAACAGAAGAAGGGTCGCCAGCGAGGAGGCGGCGCTGCAATAAGAAGGGTCGCCTGCGAGGAGGCGGCGCTACAAGAAGAAGGGTAGCTGGCGAGGAGGCGGTGCTGCAAGAAGAAGGGTCGCTGGCGAGGAGGCTGAGCTGTCAGTAAGCAGCAGTGAAGGTTTGAACTTGGAAAGCAAGGAGGAACAGTGAAAATGTGGCTTTTGGTGGGAGGGAGGGGGCGGGGAGATAGATATTTCCGTGGTGGCAAAAAAATCGCTCGATGCCGTGAGAAACTGGCGCGCAAGTGTGGTTCAAGCGGGGGCGGTGGAATGTAGACGATGAAGCTTCCTGCGTAAGCCAGACAACACGGTGCACCAAGATATTTTATATCGCATCCCACATGATTCTTTCTAATAAACTGTTTGTGGTATACCCGATTTTTTCATTATGTTTTGAAAGACAAAAGGGTGTTACAGAGGGAAAGGATGGTGTTTGAATTGCTAGAACATTTACGTACAGTGACCATGCAACTAGTACATGAGTGTCGTGTTTAAATTTGGAATTATTCCGGGTTCGTTTGGCATTTTTATGCATTAGTTGAGTTTCTGGGCATTTAATGTGCATAATTCAAATTTGAACTACAAGCACATGCTCCAGTGCACCAAAGTTTGTTGAAAAATCACATGTCTGTCTTTGGGTGAATTTATAGGTCCCATGCAAGAAATGAGAATGAAATTCAAACATCTGGGCGTCGTGGCTCGGCCGGAAAGATTGAGAAACTTGTTTTTTTAATTCCTGAAAATCCAAAACACGCCTAAAAATCATAAAACTTGGCATGGTGTCATGACATGGCACCAACATGCTGCGGTAGCTTTTTTGGCCGAATTAGGACAAGCTTTGGTGTAATCTTCTTGTAAACCGGAGCTTCCCTCAAGAAGGCTCGTGGTTCCGAGAGGGAACGTGCCACCTCTGTGTGCGAAATGACATACGTACAGTGCATTCTCCCGCCTTAATTTTTTTACACAGGCAAATTAGACCAAATAGAAGTATCGTGCTAAATTTTGAAATTATTCCGGGTTCGTTTGGCCTTTTTTATACATCAATTGAGTTTCTGGGCATTTAATGTGCATAATTCAAATTTGAACAACAAGCACATGCTCCAGTGCACCAAAGTTGGTTGAAAAATCACATGTGTGTCTTTGGGTGAATTTCAAGGTCCCATGCAAGAAATGAGAATGAAATTTGAACATCTGGGTGTCGTGGCTCGGCCGTAAAGATTGAGAAACTTGGTTTTTTAATTCCTGTAAATCCAATACACGCCTGAAAATCATGAAACTTGGCATGGTGTCATGACATGGCACCAACATGCTGATTTTTTTGGCCGAATTGGGACAAGCTTTGGTGTAAGCTTCTTGCAAACCGGAGCTTCCCTCAAGAAGGCTCGTGGTTCCGAGAGGGAACGTGTCACCTCCGTGTGCGAAACGACATACGTACACTGCCTTCTACCGCCTTAATTTTTTTACACAGGCGGATTATTCGAAATAGAAGTATCTTGCTAAATTTTGAAATTATTTCTGGTTCGTTTGGCTTTTTTATACATTAATTGAGTTTCTGGGCATTTAATGTGCATAATTCAAATTTGAACAACAAGCACATGCTCCAGTGCACCAAAGTTGGTTGAAAAATCACATGTGTGTCCTTGGATGAATTTCTAGGTCCCATGCAAAAATGGGAATGAAATTCAAACAACTGGGCGTCGTGGCTCGGCCGTAAAGATTGAGAAACTTGGTTTTTAATTCCTGTAAATCCAAAACACGCCTGAAAATCATGAAACTTGGCATGGTGTCATGACATGGCACCAACATGCTGCGATATTTTTTTGGCCGAATTGGGACAAGCTTTGGTGTAAGCTTCCTGCAAACCGGAGCTTCCCTCAAGAAGGCTCGTGGTTCCGAGAGAGAACGTGTCACCTCCGTGTGTGAAACGAGATACGTACACTGCCTTCCCCCACCTTAATTTTTTTACACACGCAGAGACCAAATAGACGTATTGTGCTAAATTTTGGAATTATTCCGGGTTCGTTTGGCCTTTTTATACATTAATTGAGTTTCTGGGCATTTAATGTGCATAATTCCAATTTGAACTACAAGCACATGCTCCAGTGCATCAAAGTTGGTTGAAAAATCACATGTGCATCCTTGGGTGAATTTCTAGGTCCCATGCAAGAAATGGGAATGAAATTCAACCATCCGCGCGTCGTGGCTCGGCCGTAAAGATTGAGAAACTTGGTTGTAAATCCAAAACACGCTTGAAAATCATGAAACTTGGCATGGTGTCATGACATGGCACTAACACGCTGTAGTAATTTTTTGGCCGAATTGGGAAAAGATTTGGTTTAAGCTTATTGCAAACCGGAGCTTCCCTCAAGAAGGCTCGTGGTTCTGAGAGGGAACGTGTCACCTCCGTGTGCGAAACAACATACGTACACTGCCTTCTCCCGCCTTAATTTTTTTACACAGGCAGATTAGACCAAATAGAAGTATCGTGCTAAAATTTGGAATTATTCCAGGTTTTTTTGGCTTTTTTATACATTAATTGAGTTTTTGGGCATTTATAGTGCATAATTCAAATTTGAACAACAAGCACATGCTCCAGTGCACCAAAGTTGGTTGGAAAATCACATGTGTGTCCTTGGGTGAATTTCTAGGTCCCATGCAAGAAATGGGAATGAAATTCAAACATCTGGGCGTCGTGGCTCGACCGTAAAGATTGAGAAACTTGGTTTTTTAATTCCTGTAAATCCAAAAGACGCCTGAAAATCATGAAACTTGGCATGGTGTCATGACATGGCACCAACATGCTATGGTAATTTTTCTGTCCGATTTGCGAAGGTGCACACATTAATAATCAACAAAGTCATTTTGGAACAAGTGGTGTCACCTTACAAATCGGAAACATAAGTATTATTGAAACCGTGGGCGTTCTACTTACCAATTACATGCCACCACACATCCCTTTTTTTATTGGCTAGGAGGTGCCGTGCGGGGTAGCTATTTGAGTACGGGAGGCGTGCGATCAGACCCCTGCGCATGCTCATCGAGAGGAGAGCCCGTTAACCTCTACCCGCTGCGCACCTCCCTCCAACGTCTCCATTAATGGCGCCCGCCCCTGTTCTACGGCGTGGCTATATGTCTCACTAGACTGAGATTTAAGAGAGAAAAATGAAAATCTGAAAAGTAAGTTTTGCAGGGATCTTGATGTAAGATTCGACGGACCTATATAGCATCAACTGCGACTTATAGCAAGCATGATGAATATTAAGGACGATGACAGTGGATAATAATTGTCTTACATATTTAGAACATAATTAAAAAAAGCAGCATGCGGCAACGCCCGAAATACACAAGGGCAAAAGAAGAAGGAAGACAATGATCTGGCTCGCTGATCTCTACTTTCTTGATGCGTTACTGCAGGCCGCGGGAACTAGTCTCCACGGCGAGTGGCGATGAGCTCTTTTTCTTATCCTCAAGATGCTGCTTGAGAGCATACATGGATTCCTCCACCAGCCTTCTGCGCTCGATGCGCAGCATGGCATTCTCATCCATAAGTTTCTCGATGATGACGCCGGTCCTCTTCAACAAGGTAGTGGTCTCCTCCTGCTGCTCCGCACTTACGACGATCTTCACCCTCAGCAGTTCGCACTCGGCCAGGAGCTTCGCATTTCTCTCATTTAGTTGCCGGATGACGCCGGTAGCCTGTTCAAAAGAGGCTTTCATGTCGTCCTGCAACCTCGCCCAGCCGGAGATCTGATCCATCTGGTTATGGACGATAGCATGCATGCGCCTTTAAGAGTACTCGTCTGCCCGTGAGACATTTTTCCAGGCCGCCGCGGCGCGGGAGGACATCTATGCTGCATTCGCGGCGCGGCAGGACATCTCTTCTGCTTCTATGGCGCGGCCGGACCAGTCTGCTGCATCGACGGTGTGGTGGGACCTCCGTGCTGATTCGGCGGTGCGGCGGGACCTCGATGCTGCTACGGCCGCGCGGCGGGACATGCCGGCTGCTTTTGCGGCGAGGCAAGACATCTCTCGTGCTTCCGCTTCCATGCTCGCATCTCCCTGGTGGCAATCTCTCGACCCAGAACTCACGCTGGCCATGGCAGACGCAAGGGAACAATGATGAATGACTTGTTTGTTTTTGTGGATGAGGAGTTGAGGAGGAATGTGCAGTCATCTTGGAGTAGTAGTATTTATAACCGAGTACTAATACGCTCCTAAGAGCATCTCTAGTGGAACGTGTAAATTTGGACGTGTATATCTCCATATACACGTCCATATACACCTTGCTAAATTATACACCTCCCAGTTTTTCAGTGGAACGTGTAAATTTGGACGTGTATATTCCAACGGCTATATTTTCAAACGGCTATATTTCCAACGGCCATATTTCCGATCTATATAAACCACTCCTACCACCTCTTCCAGCACACTTCTCTTCTCACCTAGATTTTTCTATCGTTTCTCACGCAACACAATGAACACATCCACTTGGGACATGAGTTCTTCGTCATCTTCATCTGGCGACGATGAACTCATACTTGCAAGATTCGCCCGGCGAGGAGGAAGAGAGGAAGAACGCCGACGCCATGGCGGTTCCAAGCATGGACGTCTATCAATCGATCGAGGAAGAGATGCGGATTTCTTCTTCTATGGGATGACTACTTCAAAGAAGTTCCTCGCTTTCCGAACATTTGTTTCGGACGAAGGTTAAGTAATTAGTACACTTCTCTACTTTGGTCCTTTTTCATTTCCTTTCTCATTTAATTTTATGCACAGATTTAGGATGTCGCGTACTTTGTTCAATCGCATAGCTGATGGTATACTTGAGCATGACTATGATGATTATTTTACGCAAAAAGAAGTGCTTCGGAGCTCTTGGGTTACATCCTTTGCAAAAGATGACCATGGCGATGCGGATACTAACATATGGAATAGCAGGTGATTATGTTGATGAGTACATCCGGTCCGCTGAGTCTACTAATTTAGAGTCTTGCAAGAAATTTGTGAAGTTTTTGGGGAAAAGTACCTGAGATCTCCAAATGAAGAAGACATTGCTAGGTTACTTGCAATAGGGGAGGAAAGAGGATTTCCCGGTATGTTAGGGAGCATAGATTGCATGCACTGGGGGTGGAAAAATTGCCCCAAAAAATGGCATGGCATGTTTAAAGGCCATGTGAGCGAGCCACTATGATCTTGGAAGCGGTTGCTTCACAAGATCTTTAGATTTGGCATGCTTATTTTGGTTTACGAGGTCTCTGAATGATATAAATGTTCTTCAACGTTCTCCTGTTTTTACAAAGCTAGCCAAGGCCAAACTCCTCCAAGTGAATTATAGCATCAATGGCCATCAATACACAATGGGGTATTACCTTGCAGATGGTATCTATCCACGGTGGGCAACATTTGTGAAGAGCATAACAGCTCCAACTAGCAGAAGGCAAAAAACTTTTGCCAAGAAGCAAGAGGGGGCTAGGAAAGATGTGGAACGAGCCTTTGGAGTTCTGCAATCCCGTTTTGCCATTGTTCGTGGACCTGCTAAAGGATGGAAACGTAAAGAAATCACTGATGTCATGAAAGCTTGTGTCATAATGCACAATATGATAGTTGAAGAGGATCGACAAACTGGTCGGCAAAGCTGCACTTTTGAGGCAATGGGAGAAAGAGTCACAGTCTCTCGTACTCATGCGGAAGAACTGAGCTCTTTTATTCAGATGACTCAACGGATTAGAAATTTCGATGAACATGATCAGCTTAAACTTGATCTAATTGACCATGCGGGAGAAACGAGTAATCCATGTCTTTGTAATGCAGCTATCAATAAAAATATTTATGCAATGAGTGATGTAATCCATGTCCTCAACTAGCAGAAAGCAGTAAATAGTTCTTACAACTACAACATATAGCTCACATTACCCTAGGCTGCGAGCAAGGATCTCCTTACCTTAGCTTGGTAGAACTGCTTTTGAACATCAGTCATACCACTTGTGTCGATGAGCATGACCCTCTCATCTAATTCAAACTGTCTCCGTGCATCCTCCCTCTCGTTTCGTGCATCCTCATTCTTTTGAGTGCAATCTCCTCTTTTCGCAATTCCAATTGTTGTGCGTGTGAGCATTTCTTGCCGCCTCTTTGATCTCATCCTTCTCTAGCTTTGCTGCCCATTATTATTTCTAATGACAGCTTGCAAGCACTTGTCATTAGCTTTACCTCTCTTGTCCCTCTTCACACCATCGGTCTTTTCTCATGTTCAAGAGCATCGTGTGTATCGAGGTAGCATCAAGATGCGTCGAGGATGCATCACCGGATCATTGGTGGCTGTGCGGACTTGCATCAATGGTCTTCTTTTGTTTCTTAAGAGAAGTTTCAACTTCTCTTATGCGCCACTTTGGATACTTCAAAACTCTACATAGCAATGCATCGGTGTGAAAGGCTTCTTTTTTTAACATCCATTTCCTTGAACAAAATGTGTGCATTGTTTGTCGCACATATAAATATGTTGTTAAAATAAGCACAACACATATAGAATATTGCACATCACATATAGAATTACAAGAAAGGGCATACCTTTTCTTGTATAGTCCTTCCACTTTCTTGCCTATTTAAAATCTCTGAAGGCAACCACAAAATTTAGAGGTCTCTGTTAATCGTTGTGTAACGGCAATTGATTGCATTAGCATTACGCTCCGGCCATGATGATTCCTTGTGTGTGTTGTAGTACTATGAAATTCTATCCCAATAAGCATCCCGGTTTTGATCTGTCCCAACAATATCCAAACTTGTATTTGCCCATGCTGCTATGAGAACCTTGTCCTCATCACTAGACCAATTTTGCCTTTGTTGGATTTTCCTTTCTCTGTTATTGCGAGCGATGCTGAGTTGATGGAGTTGCCTGCTCTCCAATTGGACTTTCTAGTTGTGTTTGCGTGTAACCAAAACCAAGGGTGTCCAAGAAGCTTTGGTCAATATCCATCAGAATCAACCAATGCACAGCTATTTTAGACCACAATCGGCATCAAATTGACAAGAAAAATTATTTTCTTCTCCTTCCAAAGAGCTATGCATCTCCCCTGCATCTCCTCCCGGCGCCACTCGTCCCTGCATCTCCCCACGCCGGCCCGCTCGTCCCTGCATCTCTTCCACGGCGCCGCTCGTCCCGCTGCCCAGCCAGACAGTAGCGCGCCCTTCGTCCGTTCCTCGTCCCTTCCTCGCCCTTGCGCCCGCTCGTCCGTTCCTCTCGGCCGCCGCCCTGCATCTCCCTCCCCCCCGCTCCCGTTCCTCTCCGGCCGCCGCCCCTGCATCTCCCCCCCCCCCGCTCCCGTTCCTCTCCGGCCGCCCCCTGATCTCCCCCCCCCCCCACCGCTCCCGTTCCTCTCCGGCCGCCGCCCTGCATCTCCCCCTCCCCCACCGCTCCGCCCAGCCCCGTCCCGCCCTCTATTCTCACGAGTGGCAAGGCACAGCACTGGCCGGCAGATCGGGCTGCAGGGCGTGCGGCCACCGCCCCTCTGCTCCCGCTCACGAGAAAGGAAAAAATGCTTACCTTGGGCAGCGGCCGGAGAGGAGACGCGACGTCGACCTTGGGCGGCGGCCGGAGAGGGGCGACGACGACCTTGGGGAGGCGGCCGGAGAGGAACGGGAGCGGGAGCGGGAGGCTTTTTTCGGTCGTGGGAGCGGGAGCGCGAGCCCACGAGCGTGGCTCGGTCGTCTTTAGTCCCACGCCAGGTACGCTCGTGGTAGCGACGTGTATATGTGCACGACCTGATACACGATCCACTGGGAAGGCTTTTTTGATCTTGATCGTGTAAATTTAGCATCCACCTCCATATACACAATCCACTAGAGATGCTCTAAGTGGGAAACCATTTAGGTTTTGATCGGTGTGAACAGGTTTGCAATTTGGAATGTGACGGGACGCGCGTAGGCTCAAAATTTATTGATGGTTATAAGTGCGGCACTATTCCTGAAAGGCGTAACGTGGGCACGCCTTCTCGGCCGTGTACGTGGCGTTTTCCCCATAGGGTGCACCGCAATAGGCAATGTCAGCACACGTCTTGTTCCAACAACCGTGCGCGCTCGCTATTACCATCGCGCACGCTTCTTTTAATTAGAATGTGTGTGCCCGCCTAGCGCACACACGTTGATCTATCTAACTATTTCTGTTTGTTGTGGCTAATTGCAAACAGTTCATCCGTGTGAAGTGTATGCCATAAACCGCAGACACTTTGATCTGGCTGGCCCGTTTCTATTCTGTTGCCTAATCACAAACAGTTAATCCTTATGAAGCGTATGCCCTCAATCGCACACACCTTTATCTAGCTGCCCGTTTCTATTGTTCCTCCTCATCATAAACAGTTCATCCGAGTGAACCGTATGTTGTATATCGCACATGCCTTCATCTGGCTGCCCGTTTCTTTTGTTCCGCCTCATCGCAAACAGTTCATTGAACTGAACCGTATGCCCTGCATCGCACACGCAACTAAAATCTAAACCGTGTTTGATGGCTCCGCCATCACAAACGTTTTGCACCTTTTTGACGGTTCTTTTACACCATCGTTTGTGATTATTGCATCGCACACGGTTTCTTCGAAGGGTCTCTGATCGTAGTGTCGCGTTAGCAGCATCCTGCAGTAGTGACTGCTGAAACTTGACATGTTTATGTGCTGAAATGCTAGAATATATGTGTTCAGATGCTGTAATATACATGCTAAAATGTGGTATATACTAATATACATGCTGAAATGTGGTATGTACATGCTGAAAGTACATGGCAAAAATTTATTTGAAAGGTGACCCAGACGGGTATGGGTTACCCGCGGGTATTACCCACACCCGGCCGGGTACGGGTATGGGAAAGATATGATTCCCGGGGTGTGGGTATGGGTACGGGTTTGGGCAAGCATTACCCACACACGAACCCTGCGGGTGCCATGAGGAATCGCATGGGAGGTCCAAAAGCCCAAAATCACTATTTTGATTTTGTGATTTTAGCATGGTGAAAGTGCAAGTGACACTTATACTATATTTTGGTGTGATGACAATGTGGTTAGTTGAACTAATATCGGTTACTAAAGTTTATCTCAGGATATTGGTTCCAAGTGCTTCGTGATGGAGAAGTGCGACCCCCCAATTCAAAAACGTCAAAGGCGTGGTCTTCCGGCTAATCGAAGGTTTAGTTTTTGGTTTGCTTCGAGTCATAGGAAAGACCACACTATTAAGAGGGGTTTGTGTGGATGAAAGTTGTGTGGGAATACCATTGCCGAACCATATACACTAAGCCTACCCACTCCTACCACCTAAAATACTAGTGTGTGTGTGTGCTTATGGTACTCAGAAAGTTTGTGGCAGAAAGTTACTGGATACCCCGTGCGCATGGGGTCTTTGGACCCCCGTGCGCATGGGGTACTGCGTAACTCTCTGCATACCCCGTGCGCACGGGGTCTTTTCACCCCCGTGCATTCGGGTGATACGTCTCCGTCGTATCTATAATTTTTTATTGTTCCATGCCAATATTCTACAACTTTCATATACTTTTGGCAACTTTTTATACTATTTTTGGGACTAACACATTGATCCAGTGCCCAGTGCTAGTTCCTGTTTATTGCATTTTTTTTTGTTTCACAGAAAATCCATATCAAACGGAGTCCAAACAGGATAAAAACTGACGGAGATTTATTTTGGAATTTATGTGAATTTTGGGAAGTGGAATCAACGCGAGACGATGCCCGAGGGGGCCACGAGGCAGGGGGGCGCGCCCCTGACCCTCGTGGACACCCCTTAAGGTGGTTGCTGCCCTTGTTTCGCCGCAAGAAAGCTAATATCCGGATGAAAATCGTGTTCAAATTTCAATCCAACCGGAGTTACGGATCTCCGGGAATATAAGAAACGGTGAAAGGCCAGATCTGGGAAGGCAAAAACAGAGAGAGACAGAGAGACAGATCCAATCTCGGAGGGGATCTCGCCCCTCCCATGCCATGGAGACCAAGGACCAGAGGGGAAACCCTTCTCCCATCTAGGGAGAAGGTCAAGGAAGAAGAATAAGAAGAAGAAGAAGGGGGGCCCTCTCCCCCTCTCTTCCGGTGGCGCCGGAACGCCGCCGGGGCCATCATCATCACTGCAATCTACACCAACACTTTCACCGCCCTCATCACCAACTCTTCCCCCCTCTATGCAGTGGTGTAACCCCTCTTTTACCCGTTGTAATCTCTATTAAACATGGTGCTCAACGCTATATATTATTTCCCAATGATGTATGGCTATCCTATGATGTTTGAGTAGATCCGTTTTGTCCTATGGGTTAATTGATGATCGTGATTGGTTTGAGTTGCATGTTTTATTATTGGTGCTGTCCTATGGTGCTCTCCGTGTCGCGCAAGCGTGAGGGATTCCTGCTATAGGGTGTTGCAATACGTTCATGATTCGCTTATAGTGGGTTGCTTGAGTGACTAAACCTGAGTAAGGGGGTTGCTGCATATGGGATAAAGAGGACTTGATGCTTTAATGCTATGGTTGGGTTTTACCTTAATGATCTTTAGTAGTTGTGGATGCTTGCTAGAGTTCCAATCATAAGTGCATATGATCCAAGAAGATAAATTATGTTAGCTTATGCCTCTCCCTGAAATAAAATTGCAATAATGATTACCGGTCTAGTTATCGATTGCCTAGGGACAAATAACTTTCTCATGACAAAAAGCTCTCTACTAAGACTAACTTAGTTATTTCTTTATCTAAATAGCCCCTAGTTTTTATTTACGTGCTCTTTATTATCTTGCATACTTATCCAACAACACCTACAAAGTACTTCTAGTTTCATACTTGTTCTAGGTAAAGCGAACGTTAAGCGTGCGTAGAGTTGTATCGGTGGTCGATAGAACTTGAGGGAATATTTGTTCTACCTTTAGCTCCTCGTTGGGTTCGACAATCTTACTTATCAAAAAAGGCTACAATTGTTCCCCTATACTTGTGGGTTATCAAGACCTTTTTCTGTCGCCGTTGCCGGGGAGTCATAGCGTGGGGTGAATATCCTCGTGTGTGCTTGTTTGCTTTATCACTAAGTAGTTTTTGTTTTATGTTCTAAGTTGTTCTCTATCTTTAGTTATGGATATGGAACACGAAACACCAAAAAAATAGTGGTACTTGCTACTCATGGAGATGGGGGAACCTCCTAAAACCCTCAATGCTCATTATGTGAAAGATATTATGTACTACTTTGATAATCCTGAGAAAACCCCATTCAATTATGTTATGGGAGACACGTTGGATCAACTTGAATACTTTAGGGATTATCGCTTGACTCAAAAAGGGAAACTATTATGGGATCAAATTTATATGTTGTATTGGTATGCTCGGCAACTATGCTTAAGATATGATTATACTTGTTGCTCTAGGATGAAGGCTCCACACCTTCCCTTTTCATGCAGATTTAATGATAATAAAACCTTGGCTTCTTATGCTAATGGTATATATGATTACTATGATGTGGAACAAATAGAAGAATTCGTTGCTTTTATGGGTGCTTATGAAATTGAATCTTTGTTTAAAGAGTTTGAAGATTTTGATGATTCAGTTTATAGACCTGAAAATTTTGCTATACTTAAATATTGCTATGAGAATTATGAATTCAATTCCGTTATTGATGATTTTATTGAGAGAGTCTCCGCTGTCCAAGAAGAGACTAATATTTTGCAGGAGTCTATGGAAGAAGAAATTAATGACATTGTGAGCTCATTGGATGAAAAAGATGAGGAGGAGAGCGAAGAACACAAGGAGGAAGAGCGGATTGATCACCCGTGCCCACCTTCTAATGAGAGTAATTCTTCAACTCATACATTGTTTAATTTCCCTTCGTGCTTACCGAAGGATGAATGCTATGATGATTGTTATGATCCCATTGATTCTTTTGAAATATCCCTTTTTAATGATGCTTGCTATGCTTGTGGCCAAGATGCCAATATGAATTATGCTTATGGATATGAACTTGCTATAGTTCCTTATGTTAAACATGAAATTGTTGCTATTGCACCCACGCATGATAGTCCTATTATCTTTTTGAATTCTCCCAACTACACTATATCGGAGAAGTTTGCCCTTATTAAGGATTATATTGATGGGTTGCGTTTCACTACTACACATGATGATTTTGATAGATATAATATGCATGTGCCTGCTGCTCCTACTTGCAATTATTATGAGAGAGGAACTACATCTCCGCCTCTCCATGTTTCCAATATGATAAAATTGCAAGAAACGGTTTATACTATGCATTGGCCTTTACTATGTGTGCATGAATTGTTCTTTTATGACATGCCGATGCATAGGAAGACAGTTAGACTTCGTCATTACATGCTATATGTTACTTTGTGCTCACCACTATATTACAAATCATTGTTAATTAAAATTGGCTTTGATATACCTTGGGATCCGGGTGGATCCATTACTTGAGCACTATATGCCTAGCTTAATGGCTTTAAAGAAAGCGCTGCCAGGGAGACAACCCGGAAGTTTTAGAGAGTCATTTATTTCTGTTGAGTGCTTTTATATAGCTTAAAAACAAATAAATAAATAGGGGAACCCAAAACTTTTCAAAAAGGAAAGTGAAAGTGAGAGAGACAAACATTGTTGAAGTGGGGGAGCTCCTTGAACTCTGTTCATGCTCAAGGAAACTTTGTGAATCTTGATTACAGAAACTTTTCAACAAAAATAATTATCCCCTTGTACAATTCCATTGTATTATAAAAATAATGTGCCAAGATTTGCCTTTAGGATGTTTACATTGCTTGTTGGTTTGTGCGGTGTTGGTTTGTGCGGTGTTGGTTTGTGCGGTGCAGAACATAAACTTTGGCTGTAGTGCGCGATTTTACATTTTTTACTGGAACGTCAAACGGTTCTGAAACTTTTTGCACTGTCTTTCTTTACATTTTTTTATTTTTCCTAATTGTTTCAGAATTTTTGGAGTACCATAGGTATGGTGAATGTTCAAATTATTACACACTGTCCTGTTTAAGACAAATTCTGTTTTTGATGCATAGTTTGCTTGTTTTGATGAAACTATCGATTTCTATCACTGTATTAAGCCATGGAAAAGTTATATTACAGTAGCTAAAATGCAAAAATAAAATATGAATTGGTTTTCAACAGTACTTAGAGTAGTTATTTTCTTTATTATACTAACGGATCTTACCGAGCTTTCTGTTGAGTTTTGTGTGGATGAAGTGTTCGAAGATCGAGGATGTCTCGATATGAGGATAAGGAGGAGAGGCAAGAGCTCAAGCTTGGGGATGCCCAAGTCACCCCAAGTAAATATTCAAGGATACTCAAGCGTCTAAGCTTGGGGATGCCCCGGAAGGCATCCCATCTTTCTTCAACAAGTATTAGTATGTTTTCAGATTCGTTTCGTTCATGCGATATGTGCAAATCTTGGAGCGTCTTTTGCATTTAGTTTTCATTTTTTCTTTGATGCACCATGTTGGTATGATATAGTCCTTGGTTGATTTATAGAATGCTCATTGCACTTCACTTATATTTTTTGAGTATGGCTTTATAGAATGCTTCATGTGCTTCACTTATATCATTTGAAGTTTGGATCGCCTGTTTCTCTTCACATAGAAAACCGCCATTTGTAGAATGCTATTTTGCTTCACTTATATTTGTTAGAGCGTGGGCATATCTTTTGTAGAAATAATTAAACTCTCTTGCTTCACTTATATCTATTTAGAGAGATGACACTAACTGGTCATTCACATGGTTAGTCATAAAATCCTACATAAAACTTGTAGATCACTAAATATGATATGTTTGATTCCTTGCAATAGTTTTGCGATATAAAGATGGTGATATTAGAGTCATGCTAGTGGGTAGTTGTGGATTGTAGAAATACTTGTATTGAAGTTTGTGATTCCCGTAGCATGCACGTATGGTGAACCGTTATGTGATGAAGTCGGAGCATGAGGTATTTATTGATTGTCTTCCTTATGAGTGACGGTCGGGGACGAGCGATGGTCTTTTCCTACCAATCTATCCCCTTAGGAGCATGCGCGTAGTACTTTGTTTCGATGAATAATAGATTTTTGCAATAAGTTTGTGAGTTCTTTATGACTAATGTCGAGTCCATGGATTATACGCACTCTCACCCTTCCATCATTGCTAGCCTCTTCCGTACCGTGCATTGCCCTTTCTCACCTCGAGAGTTGGTGCAAACTTCACCGGTGCATCCAAACCCCATGATATGATACGCCCTGTCACACATAAGCGTCCTTATATCTTCCTCAAAACAGCCACCATACCTACCTATCATGGCATTTCCATATCCATTCCGAGATATATTGCCATGCAACTTCCATCATCATCATATACATGACTTGAGCATTCATTGTCATATAGCTTTGCATGATCGTAAGATAGCTAGCATGATATTTTCATGGCTTGTCCATTTTTTGATATCTTTGCTACGCTAGATCATTGCACATCCTGGTACACCGCCAGAGGCATTCATATAGAGTCATATCTTTGTTCTAGTATTGAGTTGTAAGTAAATAAAAGTGTGATGATCATCATTATTAGAACATTGTCCCAGGTGAGGTTATCAAAATAAAAGAGGCCAAAGAAGCCCAAATAAAAAAAAGAGGCCAAATAAGCCCACCAAAAAAAGGGAGAAAAAAATAAAAAAAATGAGACAAAAGAGAGAAGGGACAATGTTACTATCCTTTTACCACACTTGTGCTTCAGAGTAGCACCATGTTCTTCATATAGAGAGTCTCTTGAGTTATCACTTTCACATACTAGTGGGAATTTTCATTATAGAACTTGGCTTGTATATTCCAACGATGGGCTTCCTCAGATGCCCTAGGTCTTCATGAGCAAGCAAGTTGGATGCACACCCACTTATAGTTTGAGCTTTCATACACTTATAGCTCTAGTGCATCCGTGGCATGCAATCCCTACTCCTTGCATTGACATCAATTGATGGGCATCTCCATAGCCCATTGATTAGCCGTGTCGATGTGAGACTTTCTTCCTTTTTGTATTCTCCACACAACCTCCAACATCATATTCTATTCCACCTATAGTGCTATATCCATGGCTCACTGTCGGTGTCAAAACCGGCGGATCTCGGGTAGGGGGTCCCGAACTGTGCGTTTAGGCGGATGGTAACAGGAGACAAGGGACACGATGTTTTTACCCAGGTTCGGGCCCTCTCGATGGAGGTAATACCCTACTCCTGCTTGATTAATATTGATGATATGGGTAGTACAAGAGTAGATCTACCACGAGATCAGAGAGGCTAAACCCTAGAAGCTAGCCTATGGTATGATTGTTGTTCGTCCTACGGACTAAAACCCTCCGGTTTATATAGACACGGATAGGGTTAGGGTTACATGAGTCGGTTACAATGGTAGGAAATCTACATATCAGATCGCCAAGCTTGCCTCCCACGCCAAGGAAAGTCCCATCCGGACACGGGACGAAGTCTTCAATCTTGTATCTTCATAGTCCGAGTCCGCCAACGGTGATAGTTCGCTATCCGGACACCCCTAATCCAGGACTCCTCAAGAGCCCTCGAACCAGGCTTCAATGACGACGAGTCCGGCGCGCATATTGTCTTCGGCATTGCAAGGCGGGTTCCTCCTCCGAATACTTTATAGAAGATTTTGAACACAAGGATAGTGTCCGGCTCTGCAAAACAAGTTCCACATTCCACCATAGAAAGAATAATTTTTGCACAGATCTGCTGACGTATTCCGCGGCATGACACCACACCACGGCCAGGCCTTCATACGAATCGTTTTTTACTGTCCCACCTCAGCGCGTTTAGCGAGGCGGTTTCCTTGGCACGTCTTATCAAAGCGTAGATCGTGCCCCCTTATTCCGGGATTCTCATCAATACGGACGTGGGTAACCCATCTGCACCATTGATTATGGCGCTTGGGAGATCGCGAGTTTTACCAGTGGCGGGGACGATAGCCGTCTCGTCCATATAAGGGATAAGGATCCACCTTTTCACCCACGCCTTCTTCCTCCTTTGCTCATCCATTTCCAAGACTCGAGCTGCAATGCCCAAGTCCGCACACCCCACCTCAACCTTCTCCAATTATGTCCGGAGCGGAGGCGGTGGATGGCCTCCTCCGTCACGGAGGGCACATCAAAAGCTGCGGAAGGCGGATACTTGTCCAGCGACATCGCGCACCTGCTCCCCGACGAGGGCAGCTCATTCCCACCCCCAGGCCCCATGAGAGGGTGGTGTTCCTCACCCACTTCCTCCATGGACTAGGTTTTCCACTTCACCCATTTGTCCGGGGCTCATGTTCTACTACGGCTGGATTTCCACGATCCGGCCCCGAACTTCATCCTCAACATCTCGGCGTTTATCGTCAGGTATGCGAGGCCTTCCTCTGCATCCAGCCCCACTTCGGCTTATGGCTTAAGATCTTCAATGTCAAGCCGAAGGTAGTGGGCGGCCGCCAAGCGGAGTGCGGAGGCGCCATGGTTGGCAAGATGGCCAAAGTCCTATGGCTCGAGGGCTCCTTTGTGGAGACCATAAAGGGGTGGCAATCGGGGTGGTTCTACATCACCGAGCTGCGTGACTCTCAATGGGCGGCGGTCCCCGAATTCCGATCTGGCTTCCCCACGCGGCTCACATCATGGAAAGAGACGGGCCTGTCGTGGGGTGATTCGGACGAGCTATCCGGACTCCAAACCTGCGTCCGAAACCTGGCGAACAAGAATCTCAGGCTTGTCAACGTTATCCAGGTGATGCTCATCCGCCGAATTCTCCCATGCCAACAACGGGCCTTCAAATTGTGGGAGTTCGATCCGGCGCAGCACCCAACTCTGAAGAGGCTCTTCGACACTACGTACGAAGATGCCTGGAAGGTGCTGTTCAAGGGCGCCGAGGCTCCCACATCGCTACCGAAGATCGCGGATTCAGCTCGCAGCGTCAAGCCAGCGAGGTAAGTTATTTTACACTTTATGGGACTCTTTTTTCATAGTTTGACTCTATGCGAGATCTAAAGCTCCCTAACCTTTGACAGGACTGGCTGAAGACGTCCGGACAGATTAACTGTCCGGACCCTTTGCCAGAAGACCCAGCGGACGCCCGATTGACGGGGCTGCTGGCTCCGGAACCTCACGTGGTGCCGGAGAAGAAGGCCAAGAAGAAGGCCACGGGAACTCGAAGGAGCTCCCGGCGCCAGGTGCTGTCGGACTCATCGCCCGACAACCCTGAGGCGGAATCCTCCTCTAAGGAAGAGGAGGAGGAAAAAGAAGCCTCTCCCCTAGCGGGGGGAGAGAAGAAAAGGAAGGCCTCCCCGACTAGGGAGGCCGGAGGGTCCAAGAAAGGAAGGACCCTTCCTCCGGACTTCTCCACCAACGCCGACAGTGACGAGGAGGAGTGGCCACCAAGGGCCAAGCCCCTGGCGAGATCGTAAGTGTCCGGACTCCGGAATAGTTCATGACTTTTTATTTGTCGCATAGTGTCTTCTAACGTGAATATGACCATTTAGCCCACCCAGGACGAGCTTGCCGCTTGCCGAAGCGGCTCCCCTGGGCTCGTCGGATGTGAATAGTACTTCACTTCCGACCGCCTCCTCTCCTCATGTCGCCGACGACACTGCGGTGGAGTCCCGAAAGGGCCCAGCCAGAGGAGGTGGTCTGGAGGCGCCCAAGGCGACCTCCTGACTCCGGCGCAAAGGGGTGAGACCCGAGGGCTCTAAGTCTGGCCTCAGGCCGGACTCCGTCTCGAACCCGGTGGTTTCAAGTCCGCAAGCGGTCCCTTCGTAAGAAGGGTAAGACTACGGCGCCGGTGACCTCCGTCCATCCGGAGGCACCGGATAGCTTGCTGGAGGCGCTTAAAGGCGCCTCCATCGACGAGGAGCACCGCCTTTGTTATGAGTGTGGTGATCCGAGAAAGTTCACCGCCAAGAGCGGGCTGACTGAAGCTGTACCAGCCTTCTAATGGGCTTTGAGGTAAGTTTAGAATATGTAAAAATATTACCGCATAGACAGTAGCCCCGATGCTTAGTTTGGTGTTGGAAAGAAAAGCCGGACTAAGGATCTAAAAGATATACGCAGGAGTCTAACATAAGTATGTCAATATGCGAATGCAGAGTCTTATTCCGACCTCTCGCCCACCGATCATGGAGGTCAATGCATTGAAGAAGAGCCTCGAGCGGTCCGAGAACGAGCTCGGCCTTGCCAAGAAGCAGCTCGAGGACAGGGAAGGTAAGCAATACCTTATTAAAGAAATACCTTATAGAAAGGATTCAGTTGCAAAAAATGACAGGAATAACGTGGGTATTGTAGGGGTCACGAATGAGGTGGCGACCCTGAAGGAAGCGGTGTCCGCGGCCGAAAGCAAAGCGTCCGCGGAGCGCACCGAGCGAGAGAAGCAGGAGGAGCGGGTGGCGGAGGTGCGGCAAGAGCTCCTGTGCTCGTGGAAAACACGAGAGTTTGAGCGTGACTCAAGACTCGAGAGTCCGAGCTCGCCTCGGCTCTTGAGAGTGCCAAAGCTGCTAAGGCCAAGCCCAAAAGCCCTCCAAGAAATTGAATCATTAAAGAAGATAGCGGCGGGTAAGGCATTCTTTATGCAAAGCAAGCATGTAAAAGTGAATTACCTATTACTTACCCGGATTCGAGCTCTCCAGAGCATTCGCAGATCTGCCCGTAGTGTGTACGATCTTTGTCGCGTTCTACCGCGCCAAGGAGGGAGCTCGACGGAGAAGGTGTTCGGTCTCAGATGCCGAGGCCGAACGTCTGTGCCCTCGAGCGACCAGTGAAGCAGCTGGTCGAGCTCCACAAGGTCGCCGAACAGGCCATGAAGGGCCTCATAGTTGGTGTGGCCATTGGAAGCCATGCACAGGAGCTACTTCGGGCTAGTGCAGCAGCTGGTGGACTTTGTCCATGGATTGAAGTCATCAAGCGCTCCGTCTGCATTGAAGGTGCCTGTCGGGCCCTTGCCCGTGCTAAAGTGCACTTTGGGCAAGCTGGATGCGGAGAAGCTTGTGACGGACGGGCCACCAGAAGGGCAAGGAGCATCGCAAGCCGAAATGTACTATGAGGGCGTCTGAAGGGTGCCCGCCAGATAGCGTATGAGTGCTCCAAAGATGTAATTTTGAATAGACTCGCATTTGTTATCCCGCATACTGAAAACTTGTTCATATGCGCTAAGCAACGCTTGTGAATTTAAAATATTACCTTCGTGCGGCGCTTATCAAATTTGAGAGATGGCAAGTCGTTGGCTTCAGCCCCCATGCCACAGTCTTTGGGGTGTTCGGGATAAACTTGAGCGCTCTTGTTCCCATTCTTGGGTCCTTCAAGGAGGTGCTCAACATAACGAACAAGGCAACCGGACTTATAGTGCTTGAACACTCTCACTTAGCAATAGAATTCTATAATTTTAAATTTTGGCGAAGCCCCTAGTATTCGAAGACCGAGTTCGGGCGCTATCCACGCCTTTGGCGGACAATGCCGCTTCCTCGCTCTAAGCGGCATAAGTCTTTAGGGACCCAAAAACCTCTCGAACAGCGATCGCTCTCGCCCTATCATGACGGTCAGTTTTAGCTTTCCACCGAGGTGCTTAACCCAGCTCAACCGGGCACAATCGCAGTGGTTCTCCCAGCCTACCTTAGCCGATATAACGGAACGAAGGTACCAAAACTTCGAGCCGGGCAAACACAACTATTGACCCAAGACATGATTCGAGCCGATGCATATAATGCTATAAGTTCGGGTGCCGCACTTGTGAAAGTGTTCGGACTTATCACACCATACTTTTGGGGTACTTAAGCCCTGGTGTATTGGCCGCACTAAAGTGTACGGGTGCAACATGTCATGAAATGAACATATATATAGATAAAGAAAGGAGTGCAATAATAGGCAAAAGCTATGTATTGTTTATTCAAAAAGGTACTGCAAATAAAAGCAGAACGATACAAATTGTGTGATAAGCAAGGTACGGGACTTTTGACATGTCCCCCTTCCAGGGGTAAGTTTGCGGTGTGGTATGTAAAACAGGTATACTGCTCGTAATAGAGACCACCTGGACACTCGACGCAGTTTTCGCTTCCCTGGTTGTTGCATCGTATTGGCGCGAATGCCGGACAGGGCTTCTGGAGAACGGAGTCCTGAAAGTAAAAGGAAGAAAAAGAAAAAAAGGAATGACACAAACGGGAGCCCCTAGTGCGGTCTAGCCGCATTTTGGGCATGCCGTGGTCGTGGCCCGTCCCCTATGCCCATGGTGCTTCAGAGCGCAATTACGTGCGCGTAGTACTGGCTTCGCGAGTTCTCGAGGGCTGGGGTTGGGGCTGCATTACTACGCTTGTTCGAAACGTGCCAGGCGGTCTTGCTGTAGGTTACTCCGGGCGCGCTTGACAGTGTCCGATTGTTTATTGGCCGGACTAGAGAATTGCCTTAAGAGGCTGTTCTGCACTTCTGCCGCAAGGGCGACCGTATGCTCCTTCGTTCAGAGAGAGCGTTCGGTGTTTCCATTGACCGTGATTACGCCTCGAGGGCCTGGCATCTTGAGTTTGAGGTACGCGTAGTGCAGCACCGCATTGAACTTTGCAAATGCGGTTCGTCCAAGCAAAGGCGTGATAGCCGCCATGAACGGGACTATGTCAAGATTAACTCTTCGCCGGAAGTTATCCGGGATCCAAAGACCACTTCGAGTGTGTGGCGAGCTGCATAATTGGCCTCTACACTGGTATGACGCCTTTAAAGGTCGTCCTTGTGGGTTTAATCCTTGAGGGTCTATGCCCATTTTGCGCCTTTGTATCCTCGATAAAGCAGTTCGGGTTGCTACCGCCATCCATCGGGACTCTAATGAGGTGAAATCCGTCGATGATTGGGTCAAGAACCAATGCGCGAATCCGCCATGACGGATGCTAGTGGGTGGTCCTTCGATCAAAGGTGATCGGGCGGGAGGACCATGGGTTGAACTCGGGCGACCGCTCCATCGCGTATACATCCCTTTAGTGCACGCTTCCGCTCCCTTTTGGGTATGTGGGTTGCGATATCATGTTCATCGTCCGCACTTGTGTGGGAAAGCCCTTCGTCCTCTATTGTTCGTGGTCGGGCTCTTCTTCGTCATCACTATGCAGCCCTTGTCATTGTTTTGGCGCTTAGCTTGCCTGCTTGTTTGAACACCCAACAATCCCTGTTGGTGTGGTTGGCTGGTTTTCGGGGTGCCATGTATCCGCAAAAGCGATCGAGCATTCGGTCCAAGTTGGACGGGCCCCGGTATTTCTTTTGAATGGCTTCTTCCACGACGGGTTTAGAGCCTCGAATCCGCATTTACCGTCAGATCTTCAGCATTATCACCGCACGCGGTGTTTATGCTTGTTGCGACGCCGACATGCCATTGTTGTCCTTGGTATCCAAACTACTAGGGTGTTTGGCCAAGTTGTTGCTTCGAGCTAGCTAGTTGTCCTCTCCCGCAAAGCGGGTCATGAGTGTGGTGAGGGCTGCCATGGATTTCGCTTTTCCTGTCCTAGGTGCCGGGCTAGCCACTCGTCATGATGTTGTGTTTGAAGGTTGCTAGCGCCTCTGCATCCGGACAATCGACGATCTGATTTTTCTTTGTTAGGAACCGCATCCAGAATTGTCTGGCCGATTCTTCTGGCTGCTGAATTATATGGCTAAGGTCATCGGCGTCTGGTGGTCACACATATGTGCCCTAGAAGTTATCAAGGAATGCGGCTTCCAGGTCCTCCCAACAACCGATTGACTCTGCTGGCAAGCTGTTGAGCCAATGCCGAGCTGGTCCTTTAAGCTTGAGTGGGAGGTATTTGATGGCATGTAGATCATCACCGCGGGCCATGTGGATATGGAGGAGATAGTCCTCGATCTAGACCGCAGGATCTGTGGTACCATCGTATGATTCGATGTTTACGGGTTTGAAGCCCTCAGGGATTTGATGATCCATTACTTCATCTGTGAAGCATAGTGGGTGTGCGGCGCCTCTGTATTGGGCTATATCACGACGTAGCTCATATGAGCTTTGTCATCGTGTGTTCGCCCGCCGGTTTGTTGTATCCCGCGGACGGTAATCATCCCAGTCGTTACGCCCACGCGATCTGTAGATCGATCTTGTATGCTTTGCCTTATCCTCCAATATATCTCGCAAGTCCGCGCGTTTTCCGTGCCTTGGTACTTTTGAGCGGCGCCGGGCGCGGCTTGAGCGGAGGGCCGAGAGGCTTCTCTGTCGCTGCCACGGGTGGCCGGTCTGCCATGTCGGCGCCGGTGACGTGGGTGCTTCCTCCTCCGACGAGGCGACGCCAGCGTTTGGGGTAGCTTTTGGAGGCGTCGAGTTCATACTCTTCGCCGCAAGGACTTCATCCATCCGCTGCCTAGCAGGTCTTGGTCAGCTCTAAGCTGTTGCTTTTTCTTGAGGCTGCTTGCCGTGGCTATGAGCCTGCGTTTAAACGCTCTTGTTCAACGGGTCCTCCGCACGACGAATTCGCCGCCGCCGAGGCTTTCCTCGCCTTCGAGGGGGCGATAATTATCGCCCTCTACCTCTCGTTTCTGCCAGACCGTCGTGCGGACTTGCTTCTCCCTCCTCCCGCGCCGAGTCCCCGCTGGAGGGGGTCGTCTTCGCACCGTCCGGTATTATTGTCTCCGTGGCTTTGGAATTGCCGTTTATCGTGGCGGATTTAGCGGCGCCACCGACGCCGGGCGCTTGGGTTGTTTCTTGAGGGTCATCCTCCGCCGTTCCATCGCCATTCCCACCTTTTGGGATGTCCACCATGTATATGTCATATGATGAGGTGGCCTTCCGATTGCCCGTGGGCGCTGGTTTGATCGCCTCCGACACCGCCGTCCATACCGCCGATGTCTTCGAGTCGAAGTCGAGCATGTCGGTTAAATCATCGGCGCGTGGCTACAAAGTGGGTGGTGGGTGGGCGTTGAATTTCTTCGTCGTCCGAATCCCAACCTTCCCGACCGTAGTTCGCCAGGCTCCCCGACAAAGAGAGAGACTTTAATGAGTTCAGGATATCGCCAAAGGGCGAGTGCCGAAGATGTCCGTGGCGGTGAACTCCATAACCGGGCGCCACCGGATTCGATTGGCGGGGCGCTGGAGGTTCGAGTCCGGAAAGGAGTCCGCACCGGGAGTCACGAGCTTTGCAAAGGACAGGGATGGTGTTCGCTCAATCGCCATAGAGATTTCAGCCCCGAGGCGTGTCTAACCAACCGCCCTCGATCGCGTAAACCGCCCGGATTAAGGGTCGGAGCGGCATCGGTGTGGCCTCTAGGGCACCGTTAGTAGCGGCAGAGCTAGATCGCACCCATCGAGACAAGGCGGCACGCCGGTACGTGGCTCCAATCCGTCAAGATCAAGTCTCCGCGACATCGGCCGATAGTTCAAAGCTTCCAAATCTGACCGATGGCCAGGGCGTAGCTTCGATCTGCTCGGATGGCCTAGCGAATTGGCCCGACGCGCAAAGCCGCCGAATCTGAAGATCTGTCCGGGAGAAAAGTCTCACCGGACTGCATCGTTGATGATGATTGAAGGAGCCATCGGGCCTATAGGTGACGACACGGAGGAACTCTCAATGAAAGCACCAATGTCGGTGTCAAAACCGGCGGATCTCGGTAGGGGTCCCAATCTGTGCGTCTAGGCGGATGGTAACAGGAGACAAGGGACACGATGTTTTTACCAGAGTTGGGCCCTCTCGATGGAGGTAATACCCTACTCCCGCTTGATTAATATTGATGATATGGGTAGTACAAGAGTAGATCTACCACGAGATCGAGAGGCTAAACCCTAGAAGCTAGCCTATGGTATGATTGTTGTTCGATCCCACGGACTAAAACCCTTCGGTTTATATAGACACCGGATAGGGTTAGGGTTACACAGAGTCGGTTACAATGGTAGGAAATCTACATATCCGTATCGCCAAGCTTGCCTTCCACGCCAAGGAAAGTCCCATCCGGACACGGGACGAAGTCTTCAATCTTGTATCTTCATAGTCCAGGAGTCCGGCCAACGGTGATAGTTCGGCTATCCGGACACCCCCTAATCCAGGACTCCCTCACTCGCGCTCATGTATTGCGTGAAAGGTTGAAAAGGTTTGAGAACATCGAAAGTATGAAACAATTGCTTGGCTTGTCATCGGGGTTGTGCATGATTTGAATATTTTGTGTGGTGAATATGGAGCATAGCCAGACTATATGATTTTGTAGGGATAACTTTCTTTGGCTATGTTATTTTGAAAAGACATGATTGCTTTATTAGTATTCTTGAAGTATTATTATCTTAATGTCAAATGATAGATTATTGCTTTGAATCACTCGTGTCTTAATATTCATGCCATGATTATATTACATGATCAAGATTATGCTAGGTAGCATTCCACATCAAAAATTTGTTGGGGAACGTAGTAATTTCAGAAAAATTCCTGCGCACACGCAAGATCATGGTGATGCATAGCAACGAGAGGGGAGAGTGTGTCCACGTACCCTCGTAGACCGAAAGCGGAAGCGTTAGCACAACACGGTTGATGTAGTCGTACGTCTTCACAGCCCGACCGATCAAGCATCGAAACTACGACACCTCCGAGTTCTTGGACACGTTCAGCTCGATGACGTTCCCCGGACTCCGATCCAGCGAAGTGTCGGGGAAGAGTTCCGTCAGCATGACAGCGTGGTGACGATCTTGATGTTCTACCGTCGCAGGGCTTCGCCTAAGCACCGCTACAGTATTATCGAGGTGGACTATGGTGGAGGGAGGCACCGCACACGGCTAAAAGATCAAACAGATCAATTGTTGTGTCTCTAGGGTGCCCCCTTGCCCCCGTATATAAAGGAGTGGAGGAAGGGGGCGGCCAAGGGGGTGGCGTTTAGGGGGAGTCCAACTCCCACGGGAGTAGGACTCCCCTTTCCAATTAGGAGTCGGAGAGGGAAGGAAGAGGAAGGAAGGGGGCGGCCCCCTCCCAAGTCGGATTGGGCTTGGGGGCTCTCCTTGCTCCTTTCCCTCCTTTCCACTAAGGCCCAATAAGGCCCATATACCTCCCGGGGTTCCAATAACCTCCAGACTCCTAGATTGTCCCAATCTCACCGGAACCTTTCCGTGTCCAAATATAGTCATCCAATATATCGATCTTTATGTCTCGACCATTTCGAGACTCCTCGTCAAGTCCGTGATCATATCCGGACTAACAACCTTCGTACATCAAAACTCATAAACTCATGATAAAACTGTCAACGAAACCTTAAGCGTGCGGACCCTACGGGTTCGAGAACTATGTAGACATGATCGAGACACATTTCTGGTCAATAACCAATAACGGAACCTGGATGCTCATATTGGCTCCTACATATTCTACGAAGATCTTCATCGGTCAAAACCGCATAACAACATACATTGTTACCTTTGTCATCGGTATGTTACTTGCCCAAGATTCGATCGTCGGTATCCAATACCTAGTTCAATCTCATTACCGGCAAGTCTCTTTACTCGTTATGTAATGCATCATCTCGTAACTAACTCATTAGCTACATTGCTTGCAAGGCTTATAGTGACGTGCATTACCGAGAGGGCCCAGAGATACCTCTCCGACAATCGGAGTGACAAATCCTAATCTCAAAATACGTCAGATCAACAAGTACCTTCGGAGACACCTGTAGAGCACTTTTATAATCACCCAGTTATGTTGTGACGTTTGGTAGCACACAAAGTGTTCCTCCGGTAAGCGGGAGTTACATAATCTCATAGTCATAGGAACATGTATAAGTCATGAAGAAAGCAATAGCAATATACTAAACGATCAAGTGCTAAGCTAATGGAATGGATCAAGTCAATCACATCATTCTCCTAATGATGTGATCCCATTAATCAAATGACAACTCATGTCTATGGTTAGGAAACTTAACCATCTTTGATTTACGAGCTAGTCAAGTAGAGGCATACTAGTGACACTATGTTTTGTCTATGTATTCACACATGTATTATGTTTTCGGGTAATACAATTCTAGCATGAATAATAAACATTTATCATGATATGAGGAAATAAATAATAATTTTATTATTGCCTCTAGGGCATATTTCCTTCAGTCTCCCACTTGCACTAGAGTCAATAATCTAGATTACACAGTAATGATTCTAACACCCATGGAGCCTTGGTGTTGATCATGTTTTGCTCGTGGAAGAGGCTTAGTCAACGGTTGCGCAACATTCAGATCCGCATGTATCTTGCAAATCTCTCATCTCCCACGGACTTGGTCCGGATGGAATTGAAGCGTCTGTTGATGTGCTTGGTTCTCTTGTGAAATCTGGATTCCTTTGCCAAGGCAATTGCACCAGTATTGTCACAAAAGATTTTCATTGGACCCGATGCACTAGGTACGACACCTAGATCGGATATGAACTCCTTCATCCAGACTCCTTCATTTGCTGCTTCCGAAGCAGCTATGTACTCCGCTTCACATGTAGATCTCGCTACAACGCTTTGTTTAGAACTGCACCAACTGACATCTCCACCGTTCAATAAAAACACGTATCCGGTTTGCGATTTAAATCGTCCGGGTCAGTGTCAAAGCTTGCATCGACGTAACCATTTACGACTAGCTCTTTGTCACCTCCATAAACGAGAAACATATCCTTAGTCCTTTTCAGGTATTACAGGATGTTCTTGACCGCTGTCCAGTGATCCACTCCTAGATTACTTTGGTACCTCCCTGCTAAACTAATAGCAAGGCACACATCAGGTCTGGTACACAGCATTGCATACATGATAGAGCCTATGGCTGAATTATAGGGAACTTCTTTCATTTTATCTCTATCTTCTGCAGTGGTCGGGCATTGAGTCTGACTCAATTTCACACCTTATATTACAGGCAAGAACCCTTTCTTTGCTTGTTCCATTTTGAACTTTTTCAAAACTTTATCAAGGTATGTGCTTTGTGAAAGTCCAATTAAATGTCTTGATCTATCCCTATAGATCTTGATGCCTAATATGTAAGCAGCTTCACCGAGGTCTTTCATTGAAAAACTTTTATTCAAGTATCCTTTTATGCTATCAAGAAATTCTATATCATTTCCAATCAATAATATGTTGTCCACATATAATATCAGAGATGCTACAGAGCTCCCACTCACTTTCTTGTAAATACAAAGCTTCCCCAAAAGTCTCAGATAAAACCATATGCTTTGATCACACTATCAAAGCGTTTATTCCAACTCCGAGAGGCTTGCACCAGTCCATAAATGGATCGCTGGAGCTTGCACACTTTATTAGCTCCTTTAGGATCGACAAAACCTTTTGGTTGCATCATATACAACTCTTCTTCCAGAAATCCATTCAGGAATGCAGTTTTGACATCCATCTGCCGTATTTAATAATCATAAAATGTGGCAATCGTGTCGGGGAGAACTGATCGTGTCCCGCGATCACCTATGGGACCTGGTCCCTTGTGGTTCGGAGGGGGAGCGGAGGATGCACAAAGAGCGGATCAAGGCGATGCACACGAGCAGATTTACCCAGCTTCGGAGCTCTCCGGAGAGATAATACTCCTACTGCTGCTTTTGTGGATTATCTTGTGTTCTTGCTAGGGAGCAATGGGAGCTACAAAACCTAGCCTGAGTGTGGTCTCGTATGAGTAGAATGACCTAGGCCGGAGCTGAACCGAACCCTTTCACGTTGCACTTGGGCCTCCTTTTATAGGCACAAGGGGTCACCACAGTGGCAAGTAGACAAGGGTAGGATAGTAAAACATAGGTTGGTACACGCTTTGTACACGGTGTCGATGATCTACACCTAACTCTTCTACGGCAAGGGACAAGAGTCATAAATGCCCGCCTTAGTCGCTCGAGCGAGGTAACAGGACCGTCAAAGCGCGCCTCCGCTTGCTATGATGGTTGCTTGTCACGCCGCTTATCGCTGCTCCCGCTGGCTGCACAGCCCGCGACGACACGCGATGCTTGGGAAAGCCCCATGGTGACACATTGGCGGATGAGCTGGAGCGGAGATAAAGAGAGGTCACTTGTCGCGGCGAGCATCTAGCCGCTGCAAGGTTCTTGTCGCTTCGGGAGCTTGTCGCCACCAAGCCTTCGGCAAGCTCCTCTTGCCGAGGTCTTGTTTCCTTCGTGCCTCGAGTGGCCTTCCGGCAAGCTCCTCTTGCCGGGCCTTGATTACTTTGTTCTTGAATGGCTCCAAAGGAGCCACGAAGATCTTGATGGTCACCAGGCCAGCCTGCCGCTGGGTGCTGCAATCGCCCGTGCACGAAGTTCGGGATACTAGGGTACCCCTACCTAGTACAATCGGTCAGAGCCCCGGCCCGGGCCACACATGGCGCTAAGCTCTGTTGGGCCAGCCCAAAGCAGTGCACGGCACGCCGGGTCTGGATTACGCCATTACTCGCGATCGACCCACCACGTCTCCCACGAACGGCACGCACCGGACGTGGCGTCGTGGGGAGATCGTGGGGCTTTTTTAATGGGAAAAATCGAACGCCTGTCCCTCCCCTTTATAAGCGGGGGAACAGGCAGGACGCCCACTTGCCCTTGCTGTCACATCGTAAACCCCGCCGCTTTCCCTTTCTTCGAGCCCAAAGAGAGCGACGCCCGCCTCCATTGCCACCGGTGCCACCAACGCCGCCGACTTCCTCCACCACCTCTCCCCATGGCTCAAGGCCGACAAGGGAAAAGGCGGAATCGCCGAGGCGCAGCTGCTCGCGGCGCGCGGAAGGAGCGGCCTCTTCGGAAGGAGCTGCGGGAGCTGTACTATCTCTTCTGGTCGACGGTGACGTGGGCACACCCGCGCACGAGAGTGATCTCCGCCGCCACGTCTGATAAGGTCTCCATCGGGTACCCTTTTTCGCGATTTTTCCATCGCGGGCTCTGCCCGCCTTTTCTGAATTCTTCGTGATGTCATGAACACATATGGCCTCCGCCTTGACTTCACCCCCAACGCCGCCCTCACCATGGCTGCTGCGACACCTCTGCGAGAACTTTGTCGGGTCCATCCAAATGTCGCACTCTTCCGCCATTACTTCTCACCCCACGAGAGAGGAGAGCCGCTTGTCGGAGGAATTGCATGGACCTCTAGGATCGGCAAGAAGGAAGAGTATCTTGACGGAGAGTTGTGTAGCAAGTGGGAGGTGGAGAGCTGATCGGTGTTGATCTTAGAAGAGGAGCCACAGCCTTTCACCGCCTGCGCCAAACTCCCATAGTTCGCGGCAATGATTGGAGCAACTTGGCGCGGAGGACGACAAGTTGACGATTGCCGTGACTAGGATTTTGCGCTCCGGCAAGGTGGCTTACCGAGGAGCAGTTGGCGCGGACTTCGCCACCGTGATCGCGCCTTGCAGAGAGAGGGGAGGCCTGCTTGGGAATTCCAGAGCGGCGGACATCATGAGGCTGCGCCGGGTTTGAATTGGAATTTTACTACCGAGCTGGACGGCATGCTGCGCGGGAGTTGTTCAAGCTGAAGCGGATAACCCCGAGTGGTGCATGTTGCCGAGAGTCGTGCCCTTGTGCAACAACTCGCCGCTTGATAGCATCCGCGATGATGATGCTGCTATGCGATTCCCATGGAATCGCTCCAACTTGGCAGAGCCCGCCAACGACGCGTGCAGCAGTTCTTCGACAACTTGGTGGAGGTGCCGATCCACGCCGACAAGAGAGGCGGCTCACCCGCGACACCACCGATCGGAGATGGCGCAGACGCCACGAGGTTGGAGGAGGCTGCAGGCTGCCGCCGCGGCGATTTGGGTTCACTGCCGAGGAGGCAGAGACGGCCGAGGCGGCAAGCCTTTGCCGACCGAGAAGAGTTCGCCGGTGAGGAGGAGCAGACCGAGCCGATCAACGAAGCCGAAGACCTGCCGGGCGCCTCTCCTCCGCGTCAAGTAGCTTGCCGCAGGGGAGCCCGCTGCCCGCGCTTAAGGAGACGCTCCGCAAGATCGAGAAGTGGCGGGCGGCATACGGTCCAACAGCCGCCTCGCCGCCGACGCGCTCCACGCGGCGGCCGATTGCTGCGTTGAGCGCCTCATTCCGCGACGGGCGACGGGCGCTGGGTCTTCTGAGTCGCGGCCCTCGCACCCGCCAAGCGCCCGAGGGAATCTTCTCCCCAATTTGTCGCGCCGAGCGGAGTTCGATCTCTCCGCCTCAGCTCGAGGAAGAAGAGGAAGAGTAAGATCTTGTTGCTGCCACTTGTAATCCTCCAATTTATTGCTTTTTCTTATATCTGATCGACTTCACTCAACCTTCTCCTTCTTCAGACGCTTAGCTCAGAGGCGCCAAGAGGGCCAAGACTCCGTGGTTGTCGTTTGATGATGACTGTGGGCAACAGGGGCACGTCTGGGACTCCTTGCCGGATCCGGCAACCCTTCATCAGCAGCCCCCAAGACAACCCCAGCAGAAGTGTTTGGTTCATTTCTCATGGTTAGGTGTGCTTGGGTGCTTCTCCGTCACTGATATCTGGTTCGTTGAATTATGTAGGAGCAGAGCAGCCTCATCAGGAAGCACCAGAGGTCACTCCCGAAGTTCTGCTTGCTTCAACTACGCCGCCAAGGGAGAACACTCCACCAAGGGAGCGCTCTCCAGCGAGGGAGGCCTCTCCGACAAGGGGAGCTTCCCCGACAAGGGCCAGCGCCGACGACCCTCCGGTTGTGGAGACCGCGGCAACAGATCCCACTGCAGGTAATCTTCCGTTTGAGAATTTCCCTTGGGTTCTTTTCTTCTGTTCTTCTTTTTCGAACATTTGCTTGACTTGTTCTTTCTTCTTCTGACCATCAGATCCATCTGCTGGAGATCCGATGGAGACTGAGGCTACCGGCGAGGAGGACGCTCACGGCGACAATGTCGACGCCGCCAACATGGAGGAGGAGGCTGGCGCTGACGGGCGAGGCCGGCGAGGAGGCTGCCAGGCTGGCGCAGAGGCGGGAGGAATTGGCGATCGCGATCGACGGCCCCGAGGTCGCAGGAGCGCCAGCGCTGCACCTACCGCCGATCCTCCCGCCACCGACGCCGACCGGACTCAAGAGCCCCAGCCCCGCGCCTATCTCAAGGCGGTGAGGGTGTATTTATCAAGCTCCCATGGGCATCAAGCCTGTGGCACCGCCGAGGGGAGACCTTCGACGCAGAATGCTTGCCTCCGGGCGGGCTGTCGCTGGTCGATGCTCCGAGCAGCAGCAGCGGTGAGCCCGAGGAGGAGCAACTGCTAAGGAGGTTGGTTGCCGATGTACCGCGTGCCCTGTGCCAAGCTGGAGTCGTGGAAGCGCTTGTCGCGAGGGCGGATCTCGACTTGGAGAAACGCGCAAGAAGAGCTCCGTGGCGCCAACAAAGAAACTCTCCGGGATATAGCAGGCGCTGGAGCAGCTTGCTGAGGAGCGCACGGCCTTCATCTTGGAGAAAGGCGAGGTCGAGGAGCAGCAGAGGCTTGCCGGCGAGAAGCTCTCCGCGCAGGAAGGTGAGCTGGCGCAGCGGAAGATCAACCTCGACAGCTATGAGGAAGATCTCTGCCATGAAGCGCATTTATTGGCGGCCACTTCAGGAGGCAAAGGATGCTGCTGCGGCTGCCGAGGCCGCCAAGAGGGAATTGGAGACGAGGGTGGCTCAGCTGGAGTCCACCCTCCAAAAGAGCGTTGAGGAGGTCGCCGGGTTGAAGCGCGAGCGCGAGAAGGATGCTTACACCCTCGGCGAGCTGCAAGGTCGTTTCGCTGAAAAGATCAAAGAGCTCGATACCGCCAAGGACTCCAAGGTGGATCTGGAGCTGAAATTGACCACCTTGACGGAGACGTTGGAAGGCGCCAAGGAGCGGGAAACAGGCCTGCTGGAGAAGATCAAGGCCACCGAGGAGTTGCTGTCGAATGCTGTGACCGCCCAGAATAATCTCCGAGACAGCATAATGCACTGGACAGAAGGTCTTGTGGACACCGCCGCCGGCATCCATAATGAGCTGATGGAGTTGGGGATGACGGATCTTGGGTACTCCACCGACGAGAACCTCCAACCCAGCGTCAAGCTCAGCCTATTCTTCAAAGGCGTGCTGACGGGTCTCCAGCGGCTCCGGGAGGAGATCCCAAAGCAGCTGGCGGAGGAGTCGCGCCAAGTCTGCGCCGGGGCTCTCCAGAAGGTGTTGATGAAGGTGGCCTTCCGCAACCCAGGCGTCGATTTCACCAAAGTCCTCAAGTCTCTGCCTCCATCTGCTGATGTTGAAGCGCTCAAGGCCCTTGTCGCACCCATTGTGGACAGGGTGAGCGGAGTCAAGAGGCTCGATGGCGACCGCGTGGACTAGGCCGCCAAGCTTATCTTTCTCTTGTCGCTGTAGATCATGTTTAAGTGAAAAATCTATTAGATCCGCGACAAGTTATTATGTAATATACACTATCTTAGGCAATCGAATGCAATGTTATTTCCTTTACTCGATTTCTTCCCTTGTATGTTTATACCCTACGCTTTTAGGGGAACTTGTCAGTGCGAACACCTTTGCCGCGAGCGCTGAGTGCGGAACTTCAGCAGCCTGCTGGCGATGCCGCCTCCGACAAGCAACCTTGTCGCAACTAGTTGCAACACACTTAAGTTGTTGAGCGGACTCGAAACAAAGTAAGGGCGCAATCTAGTCGCGAGTCGGTTCCTCCGCGCACAGGTTTTCCATACAGAGTACTATCGTTCGAGGAAGATAACTTAAAAATTTAAAACTGGTCGTTTAAACTTAGAAACTTAGCTTCTCTGTTGTCCATTTCCCGGCAAGGCGACAATTCCTCGAGCGACGCTTGGCGGCCCACACCATTATCTTCTCCTTCCCCCCCGGTTAACTTGTGGGTGGATGAACCTTCTTCTTGTTTGAGAAGAAAGAAGAGAAAATAAAGTTATGGAGCCTAGTGGCTCGTCATCGCTTACCGGGTGTGGATGCTGCACAAAATGTTAGTAAACACATGCATATAAGATTATGAAAGCATGTATTGACAAGTTGTGCGCAACACATAGGCTTTACTGATGCACCGGGTGCGCGCGGCTTTGTACAAAGGATTACATGCAACAGCGGCAAGACTTGTACAAAGGGTGGTTCTTGAACGGGTTCCGCAACCGCGCCTCATGGGTAAACTTGCGAAGATGCTCTATATTCCATGACTTGCTCACGGAATGCCATCTTCGGTCTCAAGGCGAGACGGCGCGGGCCTAGTGACTCGTTTCACCCGATAAGGGCCTTCCCACTTCAAGGTCAACTTGTTGGAATTCTTGGCGGATTGAGCGCCAAGAACAAGGTCGCCTTTCCTAAGCTTCCGGCATTAACTGCGGCTATGGTAGCGGCGCAAAGCTTGCTGGTAACGAGCAGCTCGCATAAAAGCTCAAGACGATCCTCCTCGAGGAGCAGTAGCGTCATCTTGTCGCAGCTACTCTTGCTCAAGCTCATCATAGGCGAGCACTCGAGGTGACCCGTATCTGAGTTCCGTGGGGAGAACTGCCTCTGCTCCATAGACTAGAGCGAAGGTGTCGGCCGGTGGCTCGACGGCGTCGCCCTGATCGACCAAAGAACCACCGGCAGCTCCTCGATCCAGTTTCTTCGCGACTTTGCGCAGCAGAAGTCGAAAAGTTCTGGTCTTGAGTCCCCGCAGCACTTCAGCGCTTGCTCTCTTCGCTGACCGTTGCTTCTCGGATGAGCAATGAAGCAAAGCAGATCTTGGCGCCAAGATCTTGGGCGTCTTGCATGAAGGTGCGGCTCGTGAAGCTGTGTGCCGTTGTCGGTGATGATTACGTTAGGAATCCCAAAACGGCAAACAATTGACTCAAGAACTTGATCTGCTGATTGTGCTGTCACCTTCCTCATGGTTCCACTTTTCGGCCACTTTGTGAACTTGTCGATTGCGACGTACAAGTACTCAAAGCCCCGACAACTTCGAGGGAAGGGGCCGAGGATGTCGAGACCCCGCATCAAAAAGGCCGGATAAAGGGATCGTCTGGAGGGCTTGAGCTGGTTGGTGTATCTGTTTGGAATGGGCGCACGCTTCACACTTGGTTACTTGTGCGCTTGCATCCCGGAGGGCTTCGGCGAGAATAAACCTTGCCGGAAAGCTTTGCGGCAAGTGCTCTTGCGCCAATGTGGTGACCACATACGCCTCCATGTATCTCTCGCCAACAGCTTTCATCCATCTTCCGGCAAATGCACTTCAATTTCACACCGTTGAGTCTTCTTCGCATGCAGGATGTTGTCAACAAACTGGTACATACTTGACCGCCGGGCTACTTTTTTCCGCTTCTTCTTGCTCTTGGGAAGTTCTCTGTCTCAAGGAAATGGACGATTTCTTTGCGCCCATATGCCGGAGCACGTGGCTCGACAACAAGGACTAAAGGCTCATCTATCTTGTGGGAACATTAGCTTCCACGGCAAAAACCTGCGGTTCTGCCGAGCTTAATGATCCCGGCAAGCTTGCCGGAGCAAAGCTTGTCGGGAGCGTCTCCTTCATCGAAACAAACCACGGGGTTTGTCGGGCGCATCGCTCCTCGATGATATTTGCGTTAATTTTAGGGACTTTCTTGGCGGCGGCTCCAGGAGCTCTGCGGGAAAGTAGTCACCGAAACCAATTTTCTCTTCTTGCTCACATCTGTTGATGGTGTTACGGTTGGTTGAGTCAGCTTGAGCACAAAAATTCCTGGTTCCATTGTGTAACTTAAGTGCGGCACATTTGGAGAGGCCATCGGCTATATCATTACGAGCTCTTGGAGCGTGTTCCATTTGCGAGCCTTCAAAGTGCTCTTCTAGCTTTTCACTTCATCGGCGTAGTCTTCCATCAACGGACTCGATAATCTTTATTTACTTGGCGGACGACAAGTTGCGAGCCCCCGACAATGAGCTTCTTGATCCCAAGGTCTACCGCAATCTCGAGACCGCAAGCAAACCTTCATACTGCAGTATTGTTTGTTGCTTGTTCCTTGGGAAAGTGCATCGGACTATGTACTTGAGGTGCTCTCCGGTGGGTGCGATAAGCAGACGCCACGGCACCGGCGCTTTGCAGCGAAGAAGGCACCATCAAAGTACATCAGCCACTCTTTATTTGCCTCCTTGACGGGATGCTTGTCTCTGGAATTTCTTCATCTTGCGTTGGCGTCCATTCTGCTATGAATTCTGCCAATGCTCGCTTTGGATAGTTGAAGTGCTTTCAAACTTGAGACCAAAGCTTGACAGTTCAAATGCCCACTCGACAATACACTGCTGTTGCTTCGGATTTTGCAAAATCCTCTTCAGCGGAAAACAGTGACAACTGTTATCTCATGTGCTTGGAAGTAATGGCGAGCTTTCTCGAGGCCATGAGGAGGCCGAAAAGCAACTTCGCACACCGAGTACCTTGACCTAGCCCCCGCGAAGGGAACCGACAAAGTAGATTGGGCGCTGCACCATCTTTTTCTCAGATCTTATGCAACCTGCTGATCATCCTCTTATCGGGACCAGAGCTTGACGGGCGAAGCCTCCTCGCTTGTCGCTGGAATCATCTCGCCTCGTTGCTTTGGCTCATCATCGCCTCCCTCTCCGCTACTAACGCAGCACTAACCACTTGATTGGTTGCCGCTATATACAGCAGCAACTTCTCTTGTGGCCTAGGTGCGACAAGTATTGGAGTGGAGGACAGGTATCTCTTCAAGTCTTGCAGCACAGCCTCCGCTTCAGGAGTCCATTTCATTGGACCTGCCTTTTTCAAAATTTTGAAAAACGGCAGGGCGCGCTCAGCTGACTTAGAGATGAACCTGCTAAGAGCGGCCACGCAACCGGCAAGCCTTCTGACATCCTTGACGCGCTTTGGTGCTTCAATCTGCTCAATGGCCTTGATCTTGTCGGGATTGGCTTCGATTCCCCGCTGAGACACAAAGAACCTGAGAAGCTTGCCGGAAGGGACTCCAAACACGCACTTCTCGGGGTTGAGCTTGAGGTTGATCTTGCGCAGATTTGCAAAAGTCTCATCCAAATCATGAATCATAGTTGCTTTGTCTTTGCTCTTGACAACTATATCATCCATGTAGGCTTCTACATTTCTGTGTATCTGTGGCTCAAAGGCATCATGGACTACTCTTGCAAAAGTTGAACCAGCATTGTTTAAACCGAAGGCATCCGTATGAAACGATGCGTGCCACATGGTGTAATGAACACGGTTTTCTTCATCCTCTTCGCCATGAAGATCGATGATATCCTGAATATGCATCAAGAAATGAAAGCAAATCACATCCGGTAGTGGAGTCAACAATCTAGTCAATACGCGGCAAGGGAAACGGGTCTTTGGGACAAGCTTTATTAACATCTGTGAAGTCAATACAAAGTCTCCATTTCCCATTTGCCTTGCGTACAACTACCGGATTGGCCAACCTGAAGGAAATATGCCCTAGAGGCAATAATAAAAGTTATTATTTATTTCCTTATATCATGATAAATGTTTATTATTCATGCTAGAATTGTATTAACCAGGAAACATAATACATGTGTGAATACATAAAACCTACAGAGTGTCACTAGTATGCCTCTACTTGACTAGCTCGTTAATCAAAGATGGTTATGTTTCCTAACCATGAACAAGGAGTTGTTATTTGATTAATGGGATCACATCATTGGTTGAATGATCTGATTGACATGACCCATTCCATTAGCATAGCACCTGATCGTATAGTTTGTTGCTAGTGCTTTTCTTCATGACTTATACATGTTCCTATGACTATGAGATTATGCAACTCCCGCTTTGCCGAGGAACACTTTTGGTGCTACCAAACGCCTGGCGAATCGGGTGATTATAAAAGTACATTACAGGTGTCTCCGAAGGTACATGTTGGGTTGGCATATTTGAGATTAGGATTTGTCACTCCGATTGTCGGAGAGGTATCTCTCGCCCTCTCGGTAATGCACATCACATAAGCCTTGCAAGCATTGCAACTAAATGTGTTAGTTGTGAGATGATGTATTACGGAACGAGAAAAGAGACTTGCCAAGATGTGAGATTGAACTAGGTATTGGATACCGACGATCGAATCTCGGGCAAGTAACATACCGATGACAAAGGAACAACGTATGTTGTTATGCGGTCGACCGATAAAGATCTTCGTAGAATATGTAGGAGCCAATATGGGCATCCAGGTCCCGCTATTGGTTATTGACCGAGAGGTGTCTCGGTCATGTCTACATAGTTCTCGAACCCGTAGGGTCCGTGACGCTAACGTTTCGATGGCGGTTATTATGAGTTTATATGATGTACCGAAGGTTGTTCGAGTCCGGATGAGATCACGGACATGACGAGGAGTCTCGAAATGGTCGAGACATAAAGATTGATATATTGGAAGCCTATGTTTGGACTCGGAATCACTCCGGGTGAAATTGGGAATTTTACTGAGTACCGGGGTTACGGAACCTCCGGGGTCAATGGGCCTTGATGGGCCTTAGGGGAAGAGAAAAGGGGCCATATGCTGGCGCAGCCTTCCCCCTTCCCTAGTCCTATTAGGATTAGGAGAAGGGGTGGCTCTCTCTCCTCTCCCTTGGTCAAACCCTAGTTGGACTAGGATTGGGGGAATCCTACTCGGTGGGAGTAGGACTCCAAGCGCAGCCATAGGTGGCCGGCCAGCCCCCTTCCCTCCTTTATATCTGAGGCAGGGGCACCCCATGACACACAAGTTGATCATTGAGATCGTTCCTTAGCCGTGTCGGTGCCCCTTCCACCAAACTACACCTCGAATATACCGTTGCGGAGCTTAGGCGAAGCCCTCGCGGTGGAACATCATCATCGCCACCACGCCGTCGTCTTGACGAAACTCTCCTCAACACTCGGCTGGATCGGAGTTCGAGGGGCGTCATCGAGCTGAGCGTGTGCAGAACTCGGAGGTGCCGTCGTTCGGTACTTGGATCGGTTGGATCGGGAAGAAATACGACTACTTCCTCACGCTGCGTCACGCTTCCGCTGCTGGTCTACGAGGGTACGAGACAACACTCTCATCTCGTTGCTATGCATCACCATGGTCTTGCGTGATCGTAGGAAAATTTTGAAATTACTCGTTCCCCAACGGTGGCATCCGAGCCTGGTTTTATGCGTTGATGTCATATGCACGAGTAGAACACAAGTGAGTTGTGGGCGATATAAGTCATACTACCTACCAAGCATGTCATACTTTGGTTCAGCGGTATTGTGAGATGAAGCGGCCGGACCGACATTACGCCAGACGCTTACGCGAGACTGGTTTCACCGCTGTGAGCACTCGTTGCTTAAAGGTGGTGGCGGGTGTCTGTCTCTCTCACTTTAGTTGAACCGAGGTGTGGCTCGCCCGTCCTTGAGAAGGTTAAAGCGAGTCTATTTGACGAAGTATCGTTGTGGTTTTGATCGTAGGTAAGAACGGTTCTTGCTCAGCCCGTAGCAGCCACGTAAAACTTGCAACAACAAAGTAGAGGACGTCTAACTTGTTTTTGCAGGCATGTTGTGATGTGATATGGTCAAGACGTGATGCTATATTTTATTGTATGAGATGATCATGTTTTGTAACCGAGTTATCGGCAATCGGCAGAGCCATATGGTTGTCGCTTTATTGTATGAAATGCAACGCCATGTAATTGCTTTACTTTATCACTAAGCAGTAGCGATAGTCGTAGAAGCAATAGTTGGCTAGCGACAACGATGCTACGATGGAGATCAAGGTGTCGCGCGGTGACGATGGTGATCATGACGGTGCTTTGAGATGGAGATCACAAGCACAAGATGATGATGGCCATATCATATCACTTATATTGATTGCATGTGATGTTAATCCTTTATGCATCTTATTTTGCTTTGATTGACGGTAGCATTATAAGATGATCCTTACTAAATTATCAAGAAGTGTTCTCCTGAGTATGCACCGTTATGAAAGTTCTTCGTCGTTTGAGACACCACGTGATGATCGGGTGTGATAGGCTCTACGTTCAAATACAACGGGTGCAAAACAGTTGCACACGCAGAATACTCAAGTTATACTTGACGAGCTATGCATATAAGATATGACCTCGGAACACGGAGACCGAAAGGTCGAGCGTGAATCATATAGTAGATATGATCAACATATTGATGTTCACCATTGAAACTACTCCATCACACGTGATGATCGGTCATGGTGTAGTTGATATGGATCACGCAATCACTTAGAGAATTGGAGGATATTTTTCTAAGTGGGAGTTCTTAAGTAATATGATTAATTGAACTTAAATTTATCATGAACTTAGTACTGATAGTATCTTGCTTGTCTATGATGTGTAGATAGATGGCTCGTCTGTTGTTCCGTTGAATTTTAATGCGTTCCTTGAGAAAGCAAAGTTGAAAGATGATGGCAGCAATTACGGACTGGGTCCGTATTTGAGGATTATCCTTATTGCTGCACGGAAGAATTACGCCCTGGAAGCACCGTTAGGTGCCGGGCCTGGTGCAAGGGCTGCGCGAGAAGTTGTGAACGTCTGGCAAAGCAAAGCTGATGACTACTCTATAGTTCGATGTGCCATGCTTTACGGCTTAGAACCGGGACTTCAACGTCGTTTTGAACACCATGGAGCATATGAGATGTTCCAGAGTTGAAGTTAATATTCAAGCGAATGCCCGGATTGAGAGATATGAAGTCTCCAATAAGTTCTATAGCTGTAAGATGGAGGAGAATGGTTCGTCGGTGAGCATATACTCGAGAATGTCGGATATAACAATCACTTGATTCAAGCGGGAGTTAATCTTCCGGATGATTGCGTCATTGACAGAATTCTCCAATCACGCCACCAAGCTACAAGAGCTTCGTGATGAACTATAATATGCAAGGGATGACCAAAACTATGCCCGAGCTCTTGGCGATCTCGAAAGCATGGAGGTAGAAATCAAAAGGAGCATCAAGTGTTGATGGTTAACAAAACCACTAGTTTCAAGAAAAGGGCAAAGGAAAGAAAAAGGAAACTTCAAAAGAGCGGCAAGCAAGTTGTCGATCAAGAGAAGAAACCCAAGTCTGGTCCTAAGCTCGAAACTGAGTGCTTCTATTGCAAGCAGGCTGGTCCTCGAAGCGGAACTGCCCCAAGTATTTGGCGGATAAGAAGGATGGCAAGGTTAACAAAGGTATATGTGATATACTTGTTATTGATGTGTACCTTACTAATACTCGCATAACACTGGGTATTTGATCTGGTTACATTGCTAATATTTGCAACTCGAAGCAGGGCTACGGATTGCGAAGATTGGCTAAGGGCGAGGTGACGATGCGCGTGGGAAATGGTTCCAAAGTCGATGTGATCGCGATCGGCACGCTACCTCTACATCTACCTTGGGATTAGTATTAGACCTAAATAATTGTTATTTAGTACCATCGTTGAGCATGAACATTATATCTGGATCTTGTTTGATGCGAGACGGTTATTCATTAAATCAGAGAATAATGGTTGTTCTATTTATATGAATAATATCTTTTATGGTCATGCACCATTGAAGAATGGTTTGTTTTACTTAATCTTGATAGTAGTGATACACATATTCATAATGTTGAAACCAAAAGATGCAGAGTTGATAATGATGGTGCAACTTATTTGTGGCCTTGCCGTTTAGGTCATATCGTGTAAAGCGCATGAAGAAACTCCATCTTGATGGACTTTTGGAGTCACTTGATTATGAATCACTTGGCACTTGCGAACCGTGCCTTATGGGCAAGATGACTAAAACACCGTTCTCGGAACTATGGAGAGAGCAACAGATTTATTGGAAATCATACATCTTGATGTATGTGGTCCAATGAATGTTGAGGCTCGTGGCGGATATCGTTATTTTCTCACCTTCACAGATGATTTGAGCAGATATGGGTATATCTACTTAATGAAACACAAGTCTGAAACATTTGAAAAGTTCAAAGAATTTCAGAGTGAAGTGGAAAATCATCGTAACAAGAAAATAAAGTTTCTACGATCCGATCGTGGAGGAGAATATTTGAGTTCTGAGTTTGGCCTACATTTGAAACAATGCGGAATAGTTTCGCAACTTACGCCACGGAACACCACAACGTAATGGTGTGTCCGAACGTCGAATCGTACTTTATTAGATATGGTGCGATCTATGATGTCTCTTACTGATTTACCGCTATCGTTTTGGGGTTATGCTTTAGAGACGGCTACATTCACTTTAAATAGGGCACCATCTAAATCCGTTGAGGCGACGCCTTATGAACTGTGGTTTGGCAAGAAACCAAAGTTGTCGTTTTTGAAAGTTTGGGGCTGCGATGCTTATGTGAAAAGCTTCAACCTGATAAGCTCGAACCCAAATCGAATGTGTCTTCATAGGATACCCAAAGGAGACAGTTGGGTACACCTTCTATCACAGATCCGAAGGCAAGATTTTGTTGCTAAATTGGAAACTTTTGGAGAAAGAGTTTCTCACGAAAAGAAGTGAGTGGGAGGAAAGTAGAACTTGATGAGATAAGCGTATCTACTCCCTTATTGAGAAGTAGTACATCACGAGAAAACAGTTTCGTGACACCTACACCAAATAGGAGGAAGCTAATGATGATGATCATGAAACTTCAGATCAAGTTTCTCTGAAACTTCAGAGATCAACCAGAGCAAGATCCGCACTGAGTGGTACGGTAATCCTATTTTGGAAGTCATGTTATGGAACATGATGAACCTACGAACTATGAAGAAGCGATGGTGAGCCCAGATTCCACAAAATGGCTTGAGGCCATGAAATCTGAGATGGGATCCATGTATGAGAACAAAGTGTGGACTTTGGTTGACTTGCCCGATGATCGGCAAGCAATTGAGAATAAATGGATCTTCAAGAAGAAAGACGCTGATGGTAATGTTATCGTTCTATAAAGCTCGACTTGTTGCAAAAGGTTTTCGACAAGTTCAAGGGATTGACTACGATGAGACCTTCTCACCCGTGGCGATGCTTAAGTCCGTCCAATCATGTTAGCAATTGCCGATTTTATGATTATGAAATTTGGCAAATGGATGTTAAAACTGCATTCTGAATGGATTTCTGGAAGAAGAGTTGTATATGATGCAACCGGAAGGTTTTGTCGATCCAAAGGGAGCTAACAAAGTGTGCAAGCTCCAGCGATCCATTTATGGACTGGTGCAAGCCTCTCGGAGTTGGAATAAACGTTTTGATAGTGTGATCAAAGCATTTGGTTTTATACAGACTTTTGGAGAAGCTCAGATTTACAAGAAAGTGAGTGGGAGCTCAGAGCATTTCGATATTATATGTGGATGACATATTATTGATCGGAAATGATATAGAATTCTGGATAGCATAAAGGATACTTGAATAAGAGTTTTCGATGAAAGACCTCGGTGAAGCTGCTTACATATTGGGCATTAAGATCTATAGAGATAGATCAAGGCGCTTAATAGGACTTTCACAAAGCACATACCTTGATAAAGTTTTGAAAAGTTCAAAATGGATCGAGGCAAAGAAAGGGTTCTTGCCGGTATTACAAGGTGTGAAGTTGAGTAAGACTCAATGCCCGACCACCGCAGAAGATAGAGAGAAAATGAAAGATGTTCCTATGCTTCAGCCATAGGCTCTATCATGTATGCAATCTGTGTACCAGACCTGATGTGTGCCTTGCTGTAAGTTTAGCGAGCAGGTACCAAAGTAATCCAGAGTGGATCCTTTGGACAGCGGTCAAGAACATCCTTAAGTACTTGAGAAGAACTAAGGATATGTTTCTCATTTATGGCGGTGACAAAGAGCTCGTCAGAACAGTTACGTCGATGCAAGCTTTGACACCGATCCGGACGATTCTAAATCGCAAACCGGATCGTATTTACATTAAACGGTGGAGCTGTCGGTTGGTGCAGTTCCAAACAAAGCGTCGCTTGCGGGATCTACATGTGAAGCTGAGTACATAGCTGCTTGGAAGCAGCTAATGAAGGAGTCTGGATGAAGGAGTTCATATCCGATCTAGGTGTTGTACCTAGTGTATCGGGTCCAATGAAAATCTTTTGTGACAATCTGGTGCAATTGCCTTGGCAAAGGAATCCAGATTTCACAAGAGAACCAAGCACATCAAAAGACGCTTCAACTCCATCCGGATTTGGTCGGTGGGAGACATAGAGATATGCAAGATACATACGGATCTGAATGTTGCACCCGTTGACTAAGCCTCTTCCACGAGCAAAACATGATCAGCACCAAGACTCCATGGGTGTTAGAATCATTCTTGTGTAATCTAGATTATTGACTCTAGTGCAAGTGGGAGGCTGAAGGAAATATGCCCTAGAGGCAATAATAAAAGTTATTATTTATTTCCTTATATCATGATAAATGTTTATTATTCATGCTAGAATTGTATTAACCGGAAACATAATACATGTGTGAATACATAAACCTACAGAGTGTCACTAGTATGCCTCTACTTGACTAGCTCGTTAATCAAAGATGGTTATGTTTCCTAACCATGAACAAGGAGTTGTTATTTGATTAATGGGATCACATCATTGGTTGAATGATCTGATTGACATGACCCATTCCATTAGCATAGCACCTGATCGTATAGTTTGTTGCTAGTGCTTTTCTTCATGACTTATACATGTTCCTATGACTATGAGATTATGCAACTCCCGTTTGCCGAGGAACACTTTGGGTGCTACCAAACGTCACAACGTGAATCGGGTGATTATAAAGGTACATTACAGGTGTCTCGAAGGTACATGTTGGGTTGGCATATTTGAGATTAGGATTTGTCACTCCGATTGTCGGAGAGGTATCTCTGGCCCTCTCGGTAATGCACATCACATAAGCCTTGCAAGCATTGCAACTAAATGTGTTAGTTGTGAGATGATGTATTACGGAACGAGAAAAGAGACTTGCCAAGAACTGAGATTGAACTAGGTATTGGATACCGACGATCGAATCTCGGGCAAATAACATACCGATGACAAAGGGAACAACGATGTTGTTATGCGGTCCGACCGATAAAGATCTTCGTAGAATATGTAGGAGCCAATATGGGCATCCAGGTCCCGCTATTGGTTATTGACGGAGAGGTGTCTCGGTCATGTCTACATAGTTCTCGAACCCGTAGGGTCCCACGCTTAACGTTCGATGGCAGTTATTATGAGTTTATATGATGTACGAAGGTTGTTGAGTCCGGATGAGATCACGGACATGACGAGGAGTCTCGAAATGGTCGAGACATAAAGATTGATATATTGGAAGCCTATGTTTGGACTCCGGAATCACTCCGGGTGAAATTGGGAATTTTACCGGAGTACCGGGGGGTTACCGGAACCTCCCGGGGGGTCAATGGGCCTTGATGGGCCTTAGGGGGAAAGAGAAAAGGGGGCCATATGCTGGCCGCAGCCTTCCCCCCTTCCCTAGTCCTATTAGGATTAGGAGAAGGGGTGGCCTCCCTCTCCCTCTCCCTTGGTCAAACCCTAGTTGGACTAGGATTGGGGGGAATCCTACTCCCGGTGGGAGTAGGACTCCCAGGCGCAGCCATAGGTGGCCGGCCAGCCCCTCCCCTTCCCTCCTTTATATACAGGGGCAGGGGGCACCCCATGACACACAAGTTGATCATTGAGATCGTTCCTTAGCCGTGTGCGGTGCCCCCTTCCACCAAACTACACCTCGAATATACCGTTGCGGAGCTTAGGCGAAGCCTGCGCGGTGGAACATCATCATCGTCCACCACGCCGTCAGGTCGTGAAACTCTCCTCAACACTCGGCTGGATCGGAGTTCGAGGGACGTCATCGAGCTGAGCGTGTGCAGAACTTCGGAGGTGCCGACGTTCGGTACTTGGATCGGTTGGATCGGGAAGAAGTACGACTACTTCCTCACGTTGCGTCAACGCTTCTGTTCTGGTCTACGAGGGTACGAGACAACACTCTCATCTCGTTGCTATGCATCACCATGGTCTTGCGTGATCGTAGGAAAATTTTTGAAATTACTACGTTCCCCAACACAACCACGTGGGATGGAGGAATCCTCTGACAAGGCTTGCTGCTTCCAACTTCTTGATTTCTTCTGCTTATGAACTCTTGGCGCCCAACGCTCGCTTCCTAACTTTTGCTTAGACGGTCGCGGCGTGAGGACAGATTAGCTGGGTGGTGCTCAATTACTTTCCTTCGAACACCGGGGATGTCGATGGTTGCCATACAAACACATCGACATTCGCTGCGCCAGAGCAATGAGCTCGCCTTCTATTTATTTAGGGTCAAGCGTGGCGATGGTGAAGGTACCACCACTGGCGCCCTCCTTGGCGGGCACCTTCTTGGTCTTCGGCGGAGCTGCCATCATCTTCTTACACTTGCCGTGGAGCTCGATGAAAGCGTCCTCGCGGACCAGCGCAGCATTCGAAGAGGTGCGCTTGCCGGATGGGCATCGAACTCTTGCCGGACTTGGTGGTCTTCTTCTTCCCAGGGAGCTTCAGCGGATAGTGGTTTGCTATCATTGCGGCTGCTGCGTCTCAGTAAATCTTGTCGGCCTGCAGATAAGCGCATCCTTCTTGTCGCCGTGGACAAAAATGACGCTTATCGGGCCGGGCATCTTGAGTAAATTGTAGGCGTAATGAGAGGCTGGCATAAACTTGGCAGAGTCTTTGGGCCAAGTATGCCATTGTAGGGCAATGGAAATCGGCAACGTCAAGCGTGACCTTCTGGGTTACGGGTTGAGCTTCATCGCCAAATGTTACCGGAATGTGATCTTCCCTTTCGGCTTGCTCCTTCTGGGTTGATTCCTTGAAGCGTGCGGTCTCTTGAGCTGTTGTCGAGGATTTGAAGTTTTCAAGCTGCAGAGGAGATCAAGTTCGTGCCGCCCGGGCCGTCAACCAACATCTTTGTGACTTTGAGGTTGCGGATAGTTGGTGATACCAACATCGGCAAACACCGACCGCGACAATGATGCGATCGGGGTGATCCTCAATGTCAAAAATGATGGGCGGCTGGACCACTTCAGAGGTTTGCGCGACTCCATGGAAGGTTCTCTGCATTAACCTCACGATCCTTTGCTTGAGTTGGCGGTGCGAGTTATGCAGGAAGCACCACCGCCAACGCAGGACCTCTCACGCTTCGAAACTCCTGCTCATCAGCTTCATCATCTTCCATGTCTTCATCGTCTTCATCTTCGTCTTCGTCCTTGTCGCGGCGCTGGGAGGTCTCGTCTCTTGCGCTGCCCAGCCTTGCCATGGCGTCCCCGGCCGGGTCTCTTCTACTTGCTGCACCTGCACCTTCTGGGCCTTCTCCTTGTCTACTTCCTTCGTATTCAGCTCTTTGTAGCTCAACAAGCTGCTCGACTTTCTTGCAGCTACGGAGATCGTGGCCCTTGGTGCGGTGGATCTTGGCAAGATCGCTTGTTGGAGCTGTCCAGGGCTTGTCGGCGGCACGCCACGGCTTGGCGGTCGGGCGTAACGGCTCTCCTTCTTGGAGCCACCAGCCTTTAGCTTTGTTGGCGGCACCATCCTTGCGGTGCTTTCGACAACCAGTACTTCTTGGTTTTTCTTCCTTCAGTTGTTTCGCCGCCGCTCTTCCTTGCCGAAGCGGTCTCCTCACTATCGCATTAATCTGCTCCCACATTCTCTCCTGAGGAGTCTTCTTCCTTCTTCAGCGGCGCGCAGGCGCACTTGGCCAGTATGAGCTCTGGCGTCTTTCACTTTGCACATCGCCATCTCCTCCCTCATCCTGCGGTTTCGTACATTCTCGATGAAATGCACTCGATCACCATGGCAGGGTGGACATCCCCTGGATGTTGTAATGCACACGGCTGAATCTCTGGATGAATTTATGCAGGACTCTCCTTCCTTCGGGCGAGTAAGTGAAGGTCGCTCTCTTGGCCATGAGGCTTGTGGCCACCGTGAAAGCGCCCGACAAACCGATGGCATAGATCCTAAGAAGAAATAGAGCTGTCCGGAAGTGCATGAGCCAAGACACGACGCTTGGCTTGAGCACCGGAGGAAAGTAGTTGGCAAGGATCTTGTCGTCTCGTCCCCCGCAGCCTGCACCGCGATGGTGTAGATCCGAGGAACTCCGATGGGTGTGTCCTGCCATCATACTTCTCCGGCACATCCGGGCTTGAAGTTTTTCTTGTGGGGCCACGGACTTGCCGCAGCTCACGAAAGTGAAGCGAGGGCAACCTATCACAGTCTGACAAGTCGCTGGTTCTCCTGGCGCATGCATATCGACAGTGGGCCACGCGCGCTGGTCGGATTGACGACGCGCTTCTTCGGGCGCTTGATCACGGGTTCGAGCGTCTTCTTCTTTGCCGTTCTCGAAGAACTTGGCGCTGGTCGCGACGAGCTCGCGGATCCGACGACGCCGTGGAGTCGCTGTCGAGGTGGATCCGGCGAGTCGGCGATCTTGGCCTTCGGGAAGGGGAGTGCACGGTGGCTGCACCCCCACAAGTCTCGTCGCCATCAGCTCGTGCCTTGTCGCCTTGCCGCGGCAGCGAGGCGCTTGGTCGTCGCGGGATGTCACCGTTGGCGAAGCCGATGAGGCTCTGAATTGTGGCCCTCCATTCGTCGACCTTGTCGGCCGTTGGAGGGTAGTATAGAAGTAGCTGAGCTCTTGCCAAGGCTTCCACCGGAGTGGAGGGTGGCAACGGCGTACGGAGCGAAGAACGGGATGTGCTCGAACTCCTAACCAAGTTAGGAGGAGCAGCATCCCTTCGAGCGACTGCACCCGACCTGCTTCAAACATCTTTGGCGTGCATGCGGTCTCGAGGGCCTCGAGATCCTCCGGCATTTTGATCTATCGAGCGTATGGTGCTGCGAGTACCATGATGCTGTCTTTCCGCGCTTCTTGAGAAGGGCGGCTGGCGATTCGGACGCTTGAAGCTTATACCGCCTTGCTCCTTTGACCTGGCGGCGTCGTGGGCTCTCTCGGCGACACCGTTTCTCGGCTAGCGCTTCCCCACCACACGACAGCTCCGGGGTGGTGGGTTCGACAGCGACGGCTCTGCTGCTGCGAAGACTTCTTCTTCTGTGCCATGTTGACGAAATTGTTGATGAAGAAACTGCTCGTGTGAGCGCCCGGATGGGGTTCACAGCCTCACGCCCCTACAGCGCGCCAAAGATGTCGGGGAGAGCTCGATCGTGTCCCTTGATCACCTATGGGACCTGGTCCCTTGTGGTTCGGAGGGGAGCGGAGGATGCACAAAGAGCGGATCGAGGCGATGCACACGAGCAGATTTACCCAGCTTCGAGCTCTCCGGAGAGATAATACTCCTCTTCTGCTTTTGTGGATTATCTTGTGTTCTTGCTAGGGAGCAATGGGAGCTACAAAACCTAGCTTTGAGTGTGGTCTCGTGATGAGTAGAATGACCTAAGCGGAGCTGAACCCGAACCCTTTCTCGTTGCACTTGGGCCTCCTTTTATAGACACAAGGGTCACCACAGGTGGCAAGTAGACAAGGGTAGGATAGTAAAAACATAGGTTGGTACACCTTTATGCAAAGGTGTACAGCTGATCTACACCTAACTCGACGGCAAGGGACAAGAGTCATAAATGCCCGTCTTGAGTCGCCTGAAAAAGGTAACGAGAGGACCGTCAAAAGCGCCTCCGTTTGCCCACGATGGTTGCTTGTCGTGCCCGCTTATCGCTGCTCCCCGCTGGCTGCCACAGCCCGTCTGACACACGATGCTTGGGAAAGCCCATGGTGACACGTTGGCGGATGAGTGGAGCGGAGATAAAGAGAGGTCACTTGCGCTGGCGAGCATCTAGCCGCGGCAAGGTTCTTGTCGCCTTCGGGGAGCTTGTCGCTCACTAAGCCTTCCCAAGAAGCTCCTCTTGAGGTCTTGTTTCGCCGTGCCTGAGTGGCCTTCGGCAAGCTCCTCTTCTTGGGGCCTTGATTACTTTGTTCTTGAATGGCTCCAAAGGAGCCACGAAAGATCTTGACGGTCACCAGGCCAGCCCTGCCGCATGGGTCTTGCAGAATGCGCATCGTGCACGAGTTCGGGATACTAGGGTACCCCTACTCTAGTACACAGACAAATCGCTAACATGATTCGGACAGACTTAAGCATCGCTACAGGTGAGAAGGTCTCATCGTAGTCGACCCCTTGAACTTGTCGAAAACCTTTTGCAACAAGTCGAGCTTTGTAGACAGTAACATTACTGTCAGCTTCAGTCTTCTTCTTGAAGATCCATTTATTCTCTATTGCTTGCCGATCATTGGGCAAGTCAACCAAAGTCCACACTTTGTTCTCATACATGGATCCCATCTCAGATTTCATGGCTTCAAGCCACTTTGCGAAATCTGGGCTCACCATCGCTTCTTCATAGTTCGTAGGTTCATCATGATCTAGTAGCATGACTTCCAAAACAGGATTACCGTACCCCTCTGGTGTGGATCTTACTCTGGTTGATCTACGAAGTTCAGTAACAACTTGATCTGAAGTTCCATGATCATCATCATTAACTTCCTCACTAATTGGTGTAGGTGTCACATAAACCGTTTTCTGTGATGAACTACTTTCCAATAAGGGAGCCGGTACTGTTACCTCATCAAGTTCTACTTTCCTCCCACTCACTTCTCTCGAGAGAAATTCCTTCTCTAGAAAGGATCCATTTTAGCAACGAATATCTTGCCTTCGGATCGGTGATAGAAGGTGTACTCAACAGTTTCCTTTGGCTATTCTATGAAGACGCGCTTCTCCGATTTGGGTTCGAGCATATCAGGTTGAAACTTTTTCACATAAGCATCGCAACCCCAAACTTTAAGAAACGACAACTTTGGTTTCTTGCCGAACCACGATTCATAAGGCGTCGTCTCAACGGATTTTGATGGTGCCCTATTTAACGTGAATGCAGCTGTCTCTAATGCATAACCCCAAAATGATAGTGGTAGATTGGTAAGAGACATCATAGATCGCACCATATCTAATAAAGTACGGTTACGATGTTCGGACACACCATTACACTGTGGTGCTCCAGGTGGCGTGAGTAGTGAAACTATTTCACGTTGTTTTAACTGAAGACCAAACTCGTAACTCAAATATTTTTCTCCGCGATCAGATCGTAGAAACCTTATTTTCTTGTCACGATGATTTTCCACTTCACTCTGAAATTCTTTGAACTTTTCAAATGTTTCAGACTTATGTTTCATCAAGTAGATATACCCATATCTGCTCAAATCATCTATGAAGGTCAGAAAATAACGATACCTGCCGCAAGCCTCAACACTCATCGGATCGCATACATCAGTATGTATTATTTCCAAAAAATCTGTTGCTCGCTCCATTGTTCCGGAGAATGGCGTTTTAGTCATCTTGCCCAAGAGGCATGGTTCGCAAGCATCAAGTGATTCGTAATCAAGTGATTCCAAAAGCCCATCAGCATGGAGTTTCTTCATGCGCTTTACACCAATATGACCTAAACGGCAGTGCCACAAATTAGTTGCACTATCATTATTAACTTTGCATCTTTTGGCTTCAATATTATAAATATGTATATCACTACGATCGAGATCCAACAAACCATTTTCGTTGGTGTGTATGACCATAGAAGGTTTTATTCATGTAAACAGAACAACAATTGTTCTCTAACTTAAATGAATAACCGTAATGCAATAAACATGATCAAATCATATTTATGCTCAACGCGAACGCCAAATAACATTTATTTAGGTTTAACACTAATCCCGAAAGTATAGGGAGTGTGTGATGATGATCATATCAATCTTGGAACTACTTCCAACACTCATCGTCACTTCCCTCAACTAGTCTCTGTTTATTATGTAACTCCTGCTTTGAGTTACTAATCTTAGCAAACCGAACAAGTATCAAATACTTAGGGCTACTATAAACACTAGTATGGCACATATCAATAGCCTCAGATATCAAATATACCCTTGTTCACTTTGCCATCCTTCTTATCCACCAAATATTAGGGCATTTCCGTTTCGGTGACCATTTCCTTTGCGATTGTAAGCACTTAGTTTTAGGCTTTGGTCTAGCTTTGGGCTTCTTCGCGGGAGTGACAACTTGCTTGTCATTCTACTTGAAGTTCCCTTTCTTTCCCTTTGCCCTTTTTTTGAAACTAGTGGTCTTGTCAATCATCAACACTTGATGCTCTTTCTTGATTTCTACCTTCGTTGATTTCAACATCACGAAGAGCTTGGGAATCATTTCCGTTATCCCTTGCATATTATAGTTCATCACAAAGTTCTAGTAACTTGGTGATAGTGACTAGAGAACTTTGTCAATCACTTTCTTATCTGGAAGATTAACTCCCACTTGATTCAAGCGATTGTAGTACCCAGACAATCTGAGCACATGCTCACTAGTTGAGCAATTCTCCTCCATTTTTTAGCTATAGAACTTGTTGGAGACTTCATATCTCTCAACTCGGGTATTTGCTTGAAATATTAACTTCAACTCCTGGAACATCTCATATGGCCCATGACGTTCAAAACGTCTTTGAAGTCCCGATTCTAAGCCGTTAAGCATGGTGCACTAAACTATCAAGTAGTTATCATATTGAGCTAGCCAAACGTTCATATAACATCTGCATCTGCTCCTGCAATAGGTTCGTCACCTAACGGTGCATCAAGGACATAATTCTTCTGTGCAGCAATAAGGACAATCCTCAGATCATGGATCCAATCCGCATCATTGCTACTAACATCTTTCAACACCATTTTCTCTAGGAACATATCAAAATAAACATATGAAAGCAACAATGCGAGCTATTGATCTACAACATAATTTGCAAAATACTACCAGAACTAAGTTCATGATAAATTTAAGTTCAATTAATCATATTACTTAAGAACTCCCACTTAGAAAGACATCCCTCTAATCCTCTAAGTGATCACGTGATCCAAATCAACTAAACCATAACCAATCATCACGTGAAATGGAGTAGCTTTCAATGGTGAACATCAATATGTTGATCATATCTACTATATGATTCACGCTCGACCTATCGGTCTCGGTGTTCGAGGCCATATCGCATATGCTAGGCTCGTCAAGTTTAACACGAGTATTCTGCGTGTGCAAAACGGCTTGCACCGTTGTAGATGGACGTAGAGCTTATCACACCCGATCATCACGTGGTGTGCAGGCACGACGAACTTTGGCAATGGTGCATACTCGGGGAGAACACTTTTATCTTGAAATTTAGTGAGAGATCATCTTATAATGCTACCGTCAATGGCCTTTGATCTTGTCGGGATTGGCTTCGATTCCCCGCTGAGACAATAAAGAACTCCCGAGAAGCTGACGAAGGGACTCAAACACGCACTTCTTTGGTTGAGCTTGAGGTTGATCTTGCGCATTTGCAAAAGTCTCATCCAAATCATGAATCATAGTTGCTTTGTCTTTGCTCTTGACAACTATATCATCCATGTAGGCTTTACATTTCGCAGTATCTGTGGCTCAAAGGCATCATGTGACTACTTCTTGCAAAAGTTGAACCACATTGTTTAAACCTAAAGGCATCCGTATGAAACAAAGACGCGCTGTTACGGTGTAATGAACACGTTTTCTCTTTCATCCTCTGGCCATGAAGATCCTCGATGATATCCTGAATATGCATCAAGAAATGAAAGCAAATCACATTCAGCTGTGAGTCAACAATCTGGTTTAATACGCGGTAAGTGAAACGTCTGGGACAAGCTTTATTAACATCTCGTAGAAGTCAATACAAGTCTCCATTTCATTTGCCTTATGCATAACCACCGGATTGGCCAACCTGGGAAATATGCCCTAGAGGCAATAATAAATGTTATTATTTATTTCTTATATCATGATAAATGTTTATTATTCATGCTAGAATTGTATTAACCGAAACATAATATGTGTGAATACATAAACCTACAGAGTGTCACTAGTATGCCTCTACTTGACTAGCTCGTTAATCAAAGATGGTTATGTTTCCTAACCATGAACAAGGAGTTGTTATTTGATTAATGGATCACATCATTGGTTGAATGATCCGATTGACATGACCCATTCCATTAGCATAGCACCTGATCGATAGTTTGTTGCTAGTGCTTTCTTCATGACTTATACATGTTCCTATGACTATGAGATTATGCAACTCCTGCTTGCCCGAGGAACACTTTGGTGCTACCAAACGCCACAACGAATCGGGTGATTATAAAGGTACATTACAGTGTTCCGGTACATGTTGGTTGGTATATTTCGAGATTAGATTTGTCACTCCGATTGCTCTGAGAGGTATCTCCGCCCTCTCGGTAATGCACATCACATGCTTTGTGCTATTGCAACTAAATGTGTTAGTTGTGAGATGATGTATTACGAACGAGAAAAGAGATTTGCCAAGAATCTAGATTGAACTAGGTATTGATACCGACATCGAATCTCGCAAGTAACATACCGATGACAAAGGAACAACGATGTTGTTATGCGGTCTGACCGATAAAGATCTTCAGAATATGTAGGAACCAATATGGGCATCCAGGTCCCGCTTATTGGTTATTGACCGAGAGGTGTCTCGGCCATGTCTACATAGTTCTAACCCGTAGGGTCCGCACGCTAACGCTTCATGACTTATTATGAGTTTATATGGATGTACCAAGGTTGTTCGAGTCCCTGATGAGATCACGGACATGACGAGGAGTCTCAAATGGTCGAGACATAAAGATTGATATATTGAAGCCTATGTTTGATTCCGAATCACCCCGTGAAATTGGGAATTTTTCTGAGTACCGGGGTTACTGAACCTCCCGGGGGTCAATGGCCTTGATGGGCCTTAGGGAAAGAGAGAAAAGGGGCCATATGTGGTCAGAGCCTTCCCCCTTCCCTAGTCCTATTAGGATTAGGAGAAGGTGGCTCTCTCCCTCTCCTCCTTGGTCAAACCCTAGTTGACTAGGATTGGGGGAATCCTACCCCGTGAGTAGGACTCTGGGCGCAGCCTAGGTGGCCGCCAGCCCCTCCCTTCCCTCCTTATATATACACAAAGGGGCACCCCATGACACACAAGTTGATCATTGAGATCGCCTTAGCCGCAGCGTGCCCCTTCCACCAAACTACACCTCAATATACTGCTATGAGCTTAGGCGAAGCCCGCTACCGTGGACATCATCATCGCCACCACGCCGTCAGGCCGACGAACTCTCCTCAACACTCGGCCGGATCGGAGTTCGAGGGACGCCATCGAGCTGAACGGTGCAGAACTCGGAGGTGCCGACGCTCGCACTTTGATCGTTGATCGGGAAGAAGTACTACCATTTCTACGCTATGCTAACGCTCGCTGTCTGGTTCACGAGGGTACGAGACAACATCTCATCTCGCTGTTATGCATCACCATGGTCTTGCGTGATCGTGAGGAAAATTTTTGAAATTACTACGCTCCCAACAAAGGGCATCCGAGCCCGGTTTTATGCGCGTTGATGTCATATGCACGAGTAGAACACAAGTGAGTTGTGGGCGATATAAGTCATACTACCTACCAAAGATGTCATACTTTGGTTCAGCGGTACAGAGATGAAGGCCCGACCGACATTGCAGACGCTTACGCGAGACTGGTTTCACTACCGTGGAGCACTCGTTGCTTAAAGGTGATCAAGGGTGTCTCGCCTCTCACTTTAGTTGAACTGAAAGTGGCTACCGTCCTTGAGAAGGTTAAACGGAGTCTATTTGACGAAGTATCGCTGTGGTTTTGATGCGAGGTAAGAACGGTTCTTGCTCAGCCCGTGAGCAGCCACGTAAACTTGCAACAACAAAGTAGAGGACGCCTAACTTGTTTTTGCAGGGCATGTTGTGATGTGATATGGTCAAGACGATGCTATATTTATTGTATGAGATGATCATGTTTTGTAACCGAAGTTATCGGCAATCGGCAGGAGCCATATGGTTGTCGCTTATTGTATGAAATGCAACGCCATGTAATTGCTTTACTTTATCACTAAGCAGTAGCGATAGTCGAGAAGCAATAGTTGGCGTAGACGAACGATGCTACGATGGAGATCAAGGTGTCGCAACGGTGACGATGGTGATCATGATTTGCTTCGAGATGGAGATCACAAGCACAAGATGATGATGGCCATATCATATCACTTATATTGATTGCATGTGATGTTAACTTTATGCATCTTATTTTGCTTTGACGGTAGCATTATAAGATGATCCTTACTAAATTATCAAGAAGTGTTCTCCCGAGTATGCACCGCTATGTAAAGTTCTTCGTACGAGACACCACGTGATGATCGGTGATAGGCTCTACGCTCAAATACAACGGTGCAAAAAGCGTTGCACACGCAATACTAAGGTTATACTTGACGAGCTATGCATATAAGATATGACTCGAACACGGAGACCGAAGGTCGAGCGTGAATCATATAGTAGATATGATCAACATATTGATGTTCACCATTGAAACTACTCCATCACACGGATGATCGGTCATGGTGTAGTTGATATGGATCACGCAATCACTTAGAGAATTGGAGGATATTTTCAAGTGGGAGTTCTTAAGTAATATGATTAATTGAACTTAAATTTATCATGAACTTAGTACCGATAGTATCTTGCTTGTCTATGATGTAGATAGATGGCTCGGTCGTTGTTCCGTTGAATTTTAATGCGCTCTTGAGAAAGCAAAGTTGAAAGATGATGGTAGCAATTACACGGACTGGGTCCGTAATTTGAGGATTATCCTTATTGCTGCAGAAGAATTACGCCCGGATCTTCGCTATCCGAGAGCCCCGGCCGAATTCACGGCCAGACGGTTGGGACGCGGACGATGAAGAAATTCAGAGCTCACCCACCACTCACTTCAGAGCCACCGCCGATTTATTTAACCGACGATTCGATTATGATTCAAGACATCGACGATATGGACGACGATGCCGAGACTACTAAGAACCAAAGGTTTACAGACACCGGAAGACCACCTCGCCATACGACATATACATGGTGGACACCCCAAAAGATGGGGACGGCGAGGAAGCAACGAGGCCGATTCCATAAAGAAACAGCCTAAGCGCCGACGCCAGCGGTGCCGCCTAAATCCCGCCATGGCAAGAATGGAGATTCCGCACAGTGAGATAATAACATCCCGTAAAGTGCCGAAGACAACCTCCAAAGACGATCCAGCAAGCAGGAGGAGGCAGAAGCAAGCCTCACGAGAGGGCGGCATTTAAGAGGTCGAGGATGACAATTACTTACCTCCTCCGGAGACGGCAAGCCTCGACGACGATTTAATTGTCGTGCTCGAGGATCCCGCCGAACAAGAGCTGCTTTCAGACGCAGCTAATGGCCATTGCAAACAGCCTAAAGAAAAAGCAGCAACAACTTCAAGCTGATCAAGACTCATCGCCGACAGATGGACCGAGGTCCTCGCGTCAAGAGTATGAACTCGAACGCCTCCAAAAGTTACCTAAAACGCAAGTTGCTCCTCCGATTAGAGGAGGAAGCGAAACCTGCATCACCAGCCGACAATACGGGCAGACCGACCACCTCGTGGTCGCGACAGAGGGCGCAAGCCCTCCACTAAAACCGCACTCGCATCGCTCAAAAAGCATGAAGCCACGGGGAACGCTACGGACTTGCGAGATATATTGGAGGACAAGGCAAGACAATCCAGATCTATCTATGGATCACGTATGCCTAAGACCCACGACGAATACCGTCGCCACGGACACAACTACTCCGCCGGGCCGAACACAGCAGCATAACGCCTCTCGAGCTACGCCGCGATATTGCTCAATATGAGGCGCCAAGACACCCACTATGCTTCACCGACAAAGTAATGGATCATCAAATCCTCAAGGGTTTAAACCCTAATATCGAATCCTACGATGGCACAACAGACCCCGCGGTTTGGATTGAGGGTTATCTTCTCCATATACACATGGCCCGCGGGGCGACGATCTTCACGCCATCAAATATCTCCCGCTTGCTTAAAGGACCAGCTCGGCATTGGCTTAACAGCCTGCCCGCAGAGTCAATTGATGTTGGAAGACCGAAGCCGCATTCCTCGACAACTTCTGAGGCGCGACAAAAGCGACCAACGGACGCAGATGACCTAAGCCACATAATCCATGCAGCCGCATTTAATCGCCAGCAATTCGACACGGTTCTTAACAAAGAAAAATCAAATCGCCGACCGTCCGGATGCAGAGGCCCTCGCTGCCTTCAAACATAACATCCGCGACGAGTGGCTGGCCCGCACCTAGGACAGAGAAGCCGAAATCCATGGCAGCCCTCACATCACTCATGACCCGCTTCAGGCGGGAGAGGATAGCTGGCTAGCTCAAAAGAATAACCTCAAAGAAAAACGCTGGCAGTCCGGATATCAAGGACCGCAATGGCAGGTTGTATCGAAACAAAACAAACGCCGCATTAACGGCGATAACAATGAGGATACGGCAGTCAACGCCGGATTCCAAGGCTCCAAGCCCGCCAACGAAGAAGCCATTCAAAAGAACCACTCCGGCCCGGCCCAATTTGGACCGAATACTCGACCGCCTCGCAAATACATGGAACCCGAAAAGCCAGCTAACCACACCAACAGAGATTGTTGGGTATTCAAGCAGCAGCAAATTAATCGCCGAAAACAGGACAAGGGGCTACACAGCGATGACAAGGAAGAGACCCGCCGCCGAACAACAGAGGACAAAAGGATTCCCCACTCAAGTTCGGACGGTAAACATGATATACGCAACGATATTCCCAAGAGGGAGCGGAAGCGCACTAAGGGACGATACGCCGATGGAGCCGCCGCCCCAAAATTCAACCCATGGTCCTCTTGCCCGATCACTTTCGATCAAGAGACCATCCGACCAAGATCCGCCATGGCGGATTCGCCGCATTGGTTTTAGACCCAATCGTCGATGGATTTCACTCACGAGTCCCGATGGACGGCGGCGAGCCTGAACCTGCTTTATCGATACAATGCGCAAGATGGGCATAGACCTTCAAGGATTAAACCTACAAAGACAACCTTCAAAGGCGCCATACCAGGTGTCGAGGCCAATTGTATCGCTCGCCATACTAGAAGTGGTCTTCGGATCCCGGATAATTTCCAAGCGAGGAGTTAATCTTCGACATAGTCCCGCTCGCAGCGGCTATCACGCTCGCCGGACGAACCGCTGCAGCAAAATTCAACGCGCGTGCCGCATTATGCATACCTTAAGCTCAAGATGCCAGCCCTCGTGGAGTCATCACGGTCAATGGAAACACGGAACGCCCTCCGAACGGAGGAACATACAACGGCTCTCGCGCGAAGTACGAGCAGCCTTTAAGGCAATTTCGAGTCCGCCGTTAAACGAACGGACACGACCAAACACGCCCGAGCAACATCAACCAAGACCACCCGCACGCTCCGAGCATCGCCAGAGTAATGCGGCCTCAACCCCAGCCCTCGCAAAATTGTAAGAGAAGCTCTCGCAGACATAATTACGCCTTGGAGATACCATGGGCATAGGGGAAAGGCACAACCACAACAGACTCCAGAGTGCGGTTCGACCACACCAGGGCTCCCAAGTGTGTCGCTTTTTTCTTTTATTTTTCTCTTTTTATACAGAACTATGTCCGGCGGCGACCGCGAACTCATGATGCAACAGCCAGAAGGACAAAGGCCGCATTTAACACTTAGGTGGTCTCCATCACGAGCATTAAATTTGTTAAATACAAACATTCCGCTGCCTACCCTCGAGGGAGACGCCTTTAATTCGCCCAATTTGCTTCCGCACTATTTGTATCATTCCGCACTCATAGCATATCTTCTCGAATAAAATGGTTTGAGAAGTAGCTTGTTCAATTTGTCCTCAGCAGAAGCGAAACCTGTTGCCAAGAGATCGAAATTCCAATCCGAAAATAAGTACTTTGAATCAAGAAATGACATTGAGGTCAATGAAGGGAACGATAGCTCAACTTGTTTTTATGAAGTCAGATTTCCCTTGTTTTGCACTTCGCAAGGGGATGACTTGCGCTTGCTGTAGCCTAACTTTTTATAGTTCGAGCACTTTTGCCCATAATTGCATTACCTTATATATATATATATATATATATATATATATATATATATATATATATATATATATATATGTTCATTTACTTACATGTTGCACCTGCACATTTTGGTACGGCCAAATACACCTGTGGGCTTATGTTCTCCGTGATTATGGTGTGATAAAGTCCAACACTTTCACAAGTGCGGCACCTTCAACTTATAGCATTATATGAATCGCCCAATCATGTCTTGGGTCAATAGTTGGGTTTGCCCGGCTCCCATGTTTGGCACCTTACGCCCGCTCTATCGGCTAAGGTAGACTGGAGAACCATCGCGATTGCGCCTTGCTGAGCCGGGTTAACGCCTCAAGGAGAAAGCTAAAACTGATCGTCATGATAAGGCGAGACTGGTCGCTGTTCGAGAGGTCCTTTGGGTCCTTAAAGACCACGCCGCTTGAGCGAAGTTCGGATTATGTCCGACGAAGGCGTGGATAGCGCCTCGGTCCTCCGAATACTAGGGGCTTCACCAAATTTAAAATTATAGAATTCTATGGCTAAGTGAGAGTGTTCAAGCACTATAAGTCCGGTTGTTTTGTTCGTTGTGTTGAGCGCCCCTAGATGGACCCAAAATGGGAACAAGAGTGCTCAAGTTTATCCGAACACCCCAAAGACTGTGGCATGGGGGCTGAAGCCATTTACTTGCCATCTCTCGATTTAATAAACGGCCGCATGAAGGTAATATTTTAAATTAACAAGCGTTGCTTAGCGATATGAACAAAGTTTTCAGCGCATGTGATAACACATTGCTAATTTACTAAAATTACATCCCTGGGGCACTCATCCGCAATCTTATGGCACCCTTCAGACAGCCTTATAGTAGATTTCGGCGACGATGTTCCTTGCTCTTGGTGGTGGCGCCGCTGATTAGCTTCTCCGCATCCAGCTTGCCCTAATGCACCTTTGCGCGGGCAAGGGCCCGACGAGCACCTTCAATACAGGTGGAGCGCTTGATAACCTCCACCTGTGGGCACGATCCACCAACCGTCGACGAGGCCAAGTAGCTCCTGTGCATGGCCTCTCCAGCCACAGCGGACTATGAGGCCCTTCATGGCCTGCTCGCCACCTTAGGAAGCTCGACCAGCTGCTTCACCTGGTCGCTAGGGGCACTGGATGGCCGGCCTCAAAGATACCGAGACCGTAAGACCTTCTCCGCTGAGCTCCCTCCTGGCTCGGTAGAATGCGGCGGCATCGTACACGCCGCGAGGCAGATCTGCAAACGCCTCGAGAGCTTCGAATTCGGGTAAGTAACACGTAATTTACATTCACATGCTTGCTTTGCATGAAAAATGCCTTACCCGCCGCTATCTTCCTCATCAACTCAATCTCCCAAGGGACTTATGGGCCTCGGCCTTGGCAGTTTGGCACTTTCGAGAGCCGAGGCAAGCTCGACTCGAGTCTTTGAGTCACGCCCAAACTCTCATGCTTTTCCATGAGAGCCCGGAGCTCTTGCTGAACCACCGCCACCCGCGCCTCCGCTTTTCTCGCTCTGCCTGCCTGCGTGGCCGATTATGCTCGCCACGGACACGGCCTCCTTCGTGGTCGCCACCTCGCTCGTGGCCCTGCAGCACCCATGCTATCCTTGTTATTTTTGTTGCAACCTAAATCCTTTTCTCAGAAGGTACAAGTTCAAAGTGGTGTTACTCACCTTCTTTGTCCCGAGCTGCTTCTGGCGCGGCCGAGCTCTTGCTCGACCGCCAAGCTCCTCGCTTCAAAGCACCGACCTCGCAGATGCAAGGCGGCAGAGGTCAGCAGCAAGAGCCTGCAACCCATATTGACATAATTTTTAGCAACCCTGCAGATATCTTTTTTTCAGATCCTCATCCGCTTTTCTTTCCAACACCGAACCGAGCATCGTGGGCTACTGTCTATGCGGTATTACATTGCATATTTTAACTTCTTACCTCAAAGCCCGATAGAAGGCTATCGCAGGCTTGGTCAGCCCGCTCTTGGCGAAGCTGCACTTTTTCGATCACCGCACTCATAATAGTGCAGTGTTCTTCCTCGATGGAAGCGCTGCAGCGCCCAACAAATTGCTCGGCGCCCGGTTGACGGAAGCCGCCCGGCGCCACGGTCTTGCCCTTCGCTCGAAGGGCCGCCTGCCGACTCCGAACCACCGCGGGTTCTGATGTGGAGTCCGGCGAAAGTCCGGAGGACGCCTTTGTGGCGCCCGAGCCTCCCCGATGGGTCCCTTCTGGGATCCCACCTCGGCGCCCTCGGCGCCACGAGGGGTGGAGGCGGTCGATGGAGTCTACATCCGACGGAGCAACGACCCGCCGATGAAGCGGGAGATCATCACCGCCGACTACAGCAGCATGCGGCATCGTAATGACGCTATGTGACGCAGAAAAGAAATTATAAATCATTCAGAATCCGGATACTTACGATCTCGCCGAGGCCTGGCCCTTGAAGGCCATTCTTCCTCGCCAACGTTGATGTTGGCGGAGCTGTCCGGGAATAGTCCTTCCCTCTTTGACCCTTCGCCTCCCCCGCTGGGGAAGCCTTCCTCTTCTTCTCTCCTCCTCCGAGAGAGTCCTCTTCTCCTCCTCGCTGGGAGGAGTCCGCCCGAGTCGCTCGGACACCTGAAAACGGGAACTCTTTCGAGCACCGTGGCCTCCTTCTTGGCCTTCTTCTCCGCACCACGCGGTGCGGAACCAGCAGCCCCGCTTAGACGAAAGCGCCTACTAGATTTTTCGCATGGGAGCCGGATAGGTAATCTGCTCCGCCTTCCTCATCCAGTCCTGCCAAAGGAAAAGGGAAATTAAAACCGTGATAGAGTCAAACTATGAAAAGCGAGTGTCCCAGAAGGGGTAGAATCACTTACCTCGTCGGCTCAAGGCCGCAAGCTAAATCCATGGTCTTAAGTCGCGGATGCGGGGCTTGGCGCCTTTGAACAAGACCTCCAGCGCTTTCAGACGTCCCTGTCAAGAGCTTGCTCAGCGCCTAGTGCTGTTCGGATCGAACTCCCACAGATTGAATGCCCGCTTGGCATGGGAGAATCCGCGACGAGCATGACTTGGACCATGTTAACCAGCCCGAGCTTCTTCACCAGATTTTGATACAGACTTGGAGTCCCGCTGCCTTCCAACTACCCCACAAGAAGCCCTTCTTTCCAGGAGGTGAGCTGCGTGGGGATACCAGATTTGAACTCGGGGCCGCCGCCCATGTAGGGTCACGCGGTTCGGTGATATAGAACCACGCCGATTGCCACCCTTGACGGATTCCACGAAGGCCCTTCAACTAAAGGACATTGGGCATCTTGCCCAACATGGCGCCTCCCCACTCCGCTTGAGTGCCCTTCACTACCTTCGCTTGACATTGAAGGTCTTGAGCCACAAGTCAAGTGGGTCTGGATGCGAGGAAGGCCTCGCACACGACGATAAACGCCGAGATGTTGAGGATGAAGTTCGCGCCAAATCATGGAAATCCAGGCCGTAGTAGAACATGAGCCCCTGGACAAAGGGGTGAAGTGGAAAGCCCAGTCCATGGAGGAAGTGGGGAAGAAAGACAACCTCTCATGGGGCCAGGGGTGGGGATGAGCTGCCTCGTCGGGCAGCCGGTGCGCTGATGTCGCCGGAGAGGTATCCGCGCCGCGCAGTTTGGTGATGTGCTCCTCCTTAACGGTGGAGGCCAACCATTTACCTCCGCGCCCGACATGGTCGGAGAAGGTTGAGACGAGATGCGCGAACTTGGGCGCTGGAGCTCGAAAAGCGCGGAGATGGATAAGCAAAGGAGGAAGAAGGCGAGGTGAGAAGGTGAATCCTTATCCCTTATATGGGCGGCAAAGTCTTACGCGCCCCCACCGCCTGGTAAAACTCGCTTATCTCCCAAGCGCCACCATCAATGGCGCGTTGGGTTACCCACGCCCGTATTGATGAGAATCCCGGATTAAGGGAAAACACGACCGCTCGACAAGACGTGCAAGGAAACCGCCGCGCTAAATGCGCCGAGGTGGTAAAGTAAAAACAATTCGAGTAATGGCTTGGTAGTGGTATGACGTCATGCACGTAAAACGCCGCAGATTGAACTTGTGTATATATTATTCTCTCTACGGTGGAATGTGGAATCTATTTTGCAGAGCCGACACTATCCCGGTGTTCACAATCTTCTATCATTCGGAGGAGGAACCCGCCTTTGCAATGCCAAGCAATATACGCTACCGGACTTATCGTCATTGAAGCCTGGTTCGTGGGCTACCGAGGAGTCTGGATTAGGGGTGTCCGGATAGCCGAACTACCATCATCACCGAACTATCATTGGCCGGACTATCATCATCGAATCGGACTCCAAGACTATGAAGATACAAGATTGAAGACTTCGCCCGTGTCCGGATGGGACTTTCTTGGCGTGGAAGGCAAGCTTGGCGATACGGATATGTAGATCTCCTACCATTGTAACCGACTCTATGTAACCCTAGCCCTCTCCGTGTCTATATAAACCGGATGGCTCTAGTCCGTAGGACTATCGTAACAACAACCCTTACAATCGCACCATAGGCTAGCTTCTAGGTTTAGCCTCCTTGATCTCGTGGTAGATCCACTCTTGTAAACATCCACAATATCAATATCAATCGAGCAGGACGTAGGGTTTTACCTCCAACAAGAGGGCCCGAACCTGGGTAAAACATCGTGTCCCTTGTCTCCTGTTACCATCCGCCTAGACGCACAGTTCGGGACCCCCTACCCGAGATCCGCCGGTTTTGACACCGACATCAACCTTCTCCAACTATGTCTGAAGCGGGAGGCAAGTGGATGGCCTCCTCCGTCACGGAGGGGCACATCAACAAGCTGCGGGAGGCCGGATACTTGTCCAAATGACATAGCGCACTGCTACCCGACGAGGGGCAGCTCATTCCCACCCCCTGTGCCCCATGAGAGGGTGGTGTTCTCACCCACTTCCTCCGCTGGACTAGGTTTTCCACTTCACCCATTTGTCCGGGGCTCATGTTCTACTACGGCCTGGATTTCCACGATCCGCCCCGAACTTTATCCTCAACATCTCGGCGTTTATCGTCAGTGCGAGGCCTTCCTCAAGATCCAGCCCCACTTCGCTTATGGCTGAAGATCTTCAATGTCAAGTCAAGGTAGTGGGCGGCCGCCAAGCGGAGTGCGGAGGCGCCATGGTTAGCAAGATGGCCAAAGTCCTATGGTTTCGAGGCTCCTTTGTGGAGACCACAAAGGTGGCAATCGGGTGGTTCTACATCACCGAGCCGCTGACTCTCAATGGGCGGCGGCCCCGATTCGATCCGCTTCCCCACACGGCCGACATCATGGAAAGAGACGGCCGACGTGGGGATTCAGATGAGCTGTCCGACTCCAAACTTGCGTCCAAACCTCGTGGACAAGAATCTCAGCTTGTCAATGTAATCTGTGTGATGCTCATCCGCCGGATTCTCCCATGCCAACAACGGGCCTTCAAAGAGTGGGAGTTCAATCCATACATCACCCAACTCTGAAAAGGCTCTTCACACTACATACGTAAGACGCTCGAAGGTGATGTTTAAGGGCGCCGAGGTTCTACATCCGCCATCAAGATCGCGGATTCAGCTCGCAGCCAAGCCAGCGAGGTGTTATTTTACCCTTTTTGGGACTCTTGTTTTTCATAGATTGTCTCTATGTGAGATCTAAAACTCCCTAACCTTTGACAGGACTGGCTGAAGACGTCCGGACAGCTTAACTGTCCGTCCTTTGCCGAAGACCCAGCGGACGCCCGCTGGCGGGAAGGCTGGCCCGCGCCACGTGGTGCCGAGAAGAAGGCCAAGAAGAAGGCCACGGAACTCAAGGAGCTCCGGCGCGCCAGTGCCGCTTGACTCATCGCCCGACAACCCCGAGGCGGAATCCTCCTCCGAGGAAGTGGAGGAGGAAAGAAGCCTCTCTGCAGCCGGGCGGAGAGAAGAAAAGGAAGGCCGCCCTAACCGGGAGGCCGGAGGGTCCAAGAAGGGAAGGACCCTTCCTCCGGACTTCTCCACCAACGCCGACAACAACGAGGAGGAGTGGCCAACGAGGGCCAAGCCCCTGGCGAGATCGTAAGTGTCCGGATACCCATGGTTTTTTTTCATTGCATAGTGTTCTCTAATGCCTAACAATCATGCAGCCCGCCTAAGGACGCAGCTCGCCGCTTCATCGAAGCGGATCCTGAATTCGCCGGAAGTGGAGAGTACTTCACTCGGCCGCCGCCTCACCTCATGCTGCCGACGACGCCGAGGTGGGCCCCAAGGGGGCTGGTCAAGAGGAGGTGGCGCAGAGGCGCCGCAAGGCAGCCTCCCTGACTCAGCGCGAGGGGAGCGAGACCCCAGGCTCTAAGCCCACCCTTGTCCGACTCCATACCGAACCTTCAGCGGTTCCAAGTCCGCAAGCGCCCCTTCAGAGGAAGGGAAGACGCCGTGTCCTCCGCCCAATCGGAGGCACCGGATAGCATCGAGGCGCTAAAGCGCCCATCGAGGAGGAGCACCGCACTGCTATGAGTGTGGTGATCCAGAAGTTCACCGCCAAGAGCGGGCTGACGAAGCTCGCAACGGCCTTCTAATGTGCTTTGAGGTAAGTTTTCAATGTATGTAAGAAGATTACCGTGACAGACAGAGAGCTCTCGATGCTTAGTTCGTGTTCGGAAAGAAAAGCCTGACCGAGGATCTAAAAAGATATACGCAGGAGTCTAACATAATTATGTCAATATGGGAATGCAGGCTGCCCCGCTGACCTCTCGCCAGACCGATCGCGAAGGTCAATGCATTGAAGGAGAGCCTCGAGCGGTCCGAGAACGAGCTCGGCCAAGCCAAGAAGCAGCTCGAGGACAAGGAAGGTAAGTAATACCTTATCAAAGAAATACCTTATAGAAAGGATTCGGTTGCAAAAAATGACAGGAATAACGTGGGTATTGTAGGGGCCACGAATGAGGTGGCGACCCTGAAGGATACGGTGTCCGCGGCCGAAAGCAAAGCGGCCGCGGAGCGCACCGAGCGAGAGAAGCAGGAGGAGCGGGTGGCGGAGGTGCGGCAAGAGCTCTAGGCTGTCGTGGAAAAACATGAGAGTTTGGAGCGTGACGCGAAGACTCGAGAGTCCGAGCTCGCCTCGGCTCTTGAGAGTGCCAAAGCCGCTAAGGCCGAAGCCCAAAAAGCCCTCCAAGAAATTGAATCATTGAAGAAGATGGCGGCGGGTAAGGCATTCTTTATGCAAAGCAAGCATGTGAAAGTGAATTACCTATTACTTACCCGGATTCGGAGCTCTCCAGGAGCATTCGCAGATCTGCCCGTAGTGTGTCCGATGCTGCCGCTTCTACCGCGCCAAGGAGGGAGCTCGACGGAGAAGGTGTTCTGGTCTCAGATGTCGAGGCCGAACGTCCGTGCTCTCGAGCGATCAGTCAAGCAGCTGGTTGAGCTCCACAAGGTCACCGAACAGGCCATGAAGGGCCTCATAGTTCGGCTGTGGCCATTGGAAGCCATCCAGGAGCTACTTCGGCTAGTGTAGCGGCCGGTGGACGCCGTCCATGGATTGATGTCATCAAGCGCCCGCCCTGCATTGAAGGTGCCTGTTGGCCCTTGCCCGTGCTAAAGTGCACCGGGCAAGCTGGATGCGGAGAAGCTTGTGACGGACGGGCCACCAAGGGCAAGGAGCATCGCAAGTCCGAATGTACTATGAGGGCATCCTCAAGGGTGCCCGCCAGATAGCGGATGAGTGCTCCAAAGATGTAATTTTGAATAGACTCGCATTTGTTATCATGTACGCTGAAAACTTGTTCATATGCGCTAAGCAACGCCAGAATTTAAAATATTACCTTCAGGCGGCCGCTTATCAAATTTGAGAGATGGCAAGTCGTTGGCTTCAGCCCCCATGCCACGAAAGTGCCGGGTGTTCGGGATAAACTTGAGCGCTCTTGTTCCCATTCTTGGGTCCGCCGAGGAGGCGCCAACGCAACGTAACAAGGCAACCGGACTTATAGTGCTTGAACACTCTCACTTAGCCATAGAATTCTATAATTTTAAATTTCGCGAAGCCCCTAGTATTCGAAGACCGAGTTTGGGGCGCTATCCACGCTTTCACGGACAATGCCGGTTCCTCGCCTAAGCGGCATAAGTCTTTAGGGACCCAAAAACCTCTCGAACAGCGATCGCTCTCGCCTCTATCATGACGGTCCGCTTTAGCTTTCTCCACCGAGGTGCTCAACCCAGCTCAACCGGGCACAATCGCAGTGGTTCTCCCAGCGCTACCTTAGCCGATATAACGGAACGTAAGGTACCAAAACATGGGAGCCGGCAAACCCAACTATTGACCCAAGACATGATTCGAGCCGATGCATATAATGCTATAAGTTCGGGTGCCACACTTGTGAAAGTGTTCGGACTTATCACACCATACTTTTGGGGTACTTAAGCCCTGAGGTATTGGCCGCACTAAAGTGTACGGGTGCAACATGTCATGAAATGAACATATATATAGATAAAGAAAGGAGTGCAATAATAGGCGAAGCTATGTATTGTTTATTCAAAAGGTACTGCAATGGAAGCAGAACGATACAAATAGTGCGATAAGCAAGGGGTGGGACTATTTAACATGTCCTCTCCGTGGGTAAGCTGCGGATGGTATGTAAAACAGGTATAATGCTCGTAGTAGAGACCACCGACACTGACGAGCTTTCGCTTCCCCGGCTGTTGCATCGTGAGTTCGGCAATTCTAGTGCCGTACAAGACTTCTGGAAAACGGAGCCCTGAAAGTAAGAAAAAAGAAGAAAGAAAAAGAATGACACAATCGGGTGTCCCTGGTGCGGTTGAGCCGCATTCTGGGCGTGCCGTGGTCGTGCCCCTCCCCTTAGGCCCATGGTATCTCCAGAGCGTAGTTATGTACGCGTAGTACTGGCTTCGCAGTTTCGTGATGGCTGGGGTTGGGGCCAGATTGCTACACGTGCTCTGATCGTGTTAGGCGGTCTTGTTGTAGGTTACTCCGGGCGCGCTTGACGGTGGCCGGATGTTTAATAGCCGGACTCGAGAATTGCTGTGAGAGGCTGCTTTGCACCTCCGCCGCGAGGGCCGCCGTGTGCTCCTCCGTTCGGAGAGAGCGTTCGGTGTTTCCATTGACCGTGATTACTCCTAGAGGTCCTAGCATCTTGAGCTTGAGGTATGCGTAGAGCGGCACCGCATTGAACTTTGCAATGCGGTTCGCCCAAGCAAAGGCGTGATAGCTGCCATGAACGGGACTATGTCAAGATTAACTCTTCGCTCGAAGTTATCCGGGATCCAAGACCACTTCGAGTGTAATCGAGACTGCATAATTGGCCTCACGACTGGTATGACGCCTTTAAAGGTCGCCTTTGTGGGTTTAATCTTTGAGGGTCTATGCCCATTTTATGACCGTGTCCCGATAAAGCGTGTTCAGCTGTTATCGCCATCCATCGCCATTCCCATCTTTTGGGATGTCCACCATGTATATGTCATATGATGAGGTGGCCTTCCAGCGCTCGCGGGCGCCGGGTTTTGATCGCCTCCGCACCGCCGTCCATACCGCCGATGTCTTCGGAGTCGAAGTCGAGCATGTCGGTTAAATCATCGACAGTGGCTACAAAGTGGGTGGTGGTGGGCGTTGAATTTCTTCGCCGTCCAATCCCAACCTTCCTAACCGTAGTTCGCCAGGGCCTCGACAAAGAGAGAGACTTTAATGAGTTCAGGATATCGCCAAAGGGTGAGGCCGAAGATGTCCGTGGCGGTGAACTCCATAACCGGCGCCTACCGGATTCGACCGCGGGCGCTGGAGGTTCGGAGTCCGGAAAGGAGTCCGCACCGGGAGTCACGAAGCTTTGTAAAGGACAAGGATGGTGTTCGCTCAATCGCCGAGAGATTTCAGCCCCGAGGCGTGTCTAACCAACCGCCCTCGATCGCTAAACCGCCCGGATTAAGGGTCGGAGCGGACCGTGCGCCTGTGGCATCGCTCGCGCGGCAGAGCTAGATCGCACTCATCGAGACAAGGCCATGCTCGGTCGTGGCTCGAATCCGTCAAGATCAAGTCTCCGCGACATCGGCCGATAGTTCAAGCTTCCAAATCTGACCTGATGGCTGTGGGCGAAGCTTCGACCTGCTCCAGATGGCCTAGCGAATTGGCCCGCAGCAAAGCCGCCGAATACGAAGATCTGTCCAGGAGAAAAGTCTCACCGGATCTGCGTCGTTGATGATGATTGAGGAGCCATCGGGCCTATAGGTGACGACATAGAGGAACTCTCAATGAAAGCACCAATGTCGGTGTCAAACCGGCGGATCTCGGTAGGGGGTCCCGAACTGTGCGCCTAGGCGGATGGTAACAGGAGACAAGGGACACGATGTTTTTACCTGTGTTCGGGCCCTCTCGATGGAGGTAATACCCTACCCCGCTTGATTAATATTGATGATATGGGTAGTACAAGAGTAGATCTACCACGAGATCGAGAGGCTAAACCCTAGAAGCTAGCCTATGGTATGATTGTTGTTCGCCCCACGGACTAAAACCCTTCGGTTTATATAGACACCTAATAGGGTTAGGGTTACACAGTAGTCGGTTACAATGGTAGGAGATCTACATATCCAGACGCCAAGCTTGCCTTCCACGCCAAGGAAAGTCCTATCCGGACAAGGGACGAAGTCTTCAATCTTGTATCTTCATAGTCTAGGAGTCCGCCAAAGATGATAGTTCGCTATCCGGACACCCCTAGTCCAGACTCCTCACCCAATAAGGCCCATATACCTCCCGGGGTTCCGATAACCTCCCAAGCTCCAAGATTGTCCCAATCTCACCCGAACCTTTCCGTGTCCAAATATAGTCGCCCAATATATCGATCTTTATGTCTCGACCATTTCGAGACTCCTCGCCAAGTCTGTGATAATATCCGGACTCAACAACCTTCGTACATCAAAACTCATAAACTCATGATAAAACTGTCAACGAAACCTTAGCGCAAGGGACCCTACGGGTTCGAGAACTATGTAGACATGACCGAGACACATTTCCGTCAATAACAAATAGCGGAACCTGATGCTCATATTGGCTCCTTACATATTCTACGAAGATCTTTATCGGTCAAAACCGCATAACAACATATGTTGTTCCCTTTGTCATCGGTATGTTACTTGCCCGAGATTCGATCGTCGGTATCCAATACCTAGTTCAATCTCGTTATCGCAAGTCTCTTTACTCATTATGTAATGCATCATCTCGTAATTAACTCATTAGCTACATTGCTTGCAAGGCTTATAGTGACGCATTACCGAGAGGGCCCAGAGATACCTCTCCGACAATCGGAGTGACAAATCCTAATCTCAAATACGCCAACTCAACAAGTACCTTCAGAGACACCTGAGAGCACCTTTATAATCACCCATTACGCCAGGATGTTTGATAGCACACAAAGTGTTCCTCCGATAAGCGGAGTTACATAATCTCATAGTCATAGGAACATGTATAAGTCATGAAGAAAGCAATAGCAACATACTAAACGATCAAGTGCTAAGCTAACGGAATGGGTCAAGTCAATCACATCATTCTCCTAATGATGTGATCTCGTTAATCAAACAAAAACTCATGTCTATGGTTAGGAAACTTAACCATCTTTGATTTACGAGCTAGTCAAGTAGAGGCATACTAGTGACACTATGTTTTGTCTATGTATTCACACATGTATTATGTTTCCGGGTAATACAATTCTAGCATGAATAATAAACATTTATCATGATATGAGGAAATAAATAATAACTTTATTATTGCCTCTAGGGCATATTTCCTTCAAAATTATCTTTTTTATCATTTACCTACTAGAGGACGAGCAGGAATTAAGCATTGGGATGCTGATACGTCTCCGTCGTATCTATAATTTTTTATTGTTCCATGCCAATATTCTACAACTTTCATATACTTTTGGCAACTTTTTATACTATTTTTGGGACTAACATATTGATCCAAAGGCTCAAAGTGCCGCCTCGCTTGTTGCATGTTTTTTGTTTCGCAGAAAATCCATATCAAATGGAGTCCAAACGGGATAAAAGCTGACGGAGATTTTTTTGGAATATATGTGAATTTTGGGAAGTGGAATCAACGCGAGACGAAGCCTGAGGGGGCCACGAGGCAGGGGGGCGCGCCCCTGACCCTCGTGGACACCCCGTAAGGTGGTTGCTGCCCTTCTTTCACCGCAAGAAACCTAATATCAGGATAAAAATCGTGTTCAAATTTCAATCCAATCGGAGTTACGGATCTCCGGGAATATAAGAAATGGTGAAAAGCCAGATCTGGGAAGGCAGAAACAGAGAGAGAGAGACAGAGAGACAGATCCAATCTCGGAGGGGCTCTTGCCCCTCCCATGCCATGGAGACCAAGGACCAGAGGGGAAACCCTTCTCCCATCTAGGGAGAAGGTCAAGGAAGAAGAAGAAGAAGAAGAAGAAGGGGGGCCCTCTCCCCCTCTCTTCCGGTGGCGCCGGAACACCGCTGGGGCCATCATCATCACCGCAATCTACACCAACAACTTCACCGCCCTCATCACCAACTCTTCCCCCCTCTATGCAGCGGTGTAACCCCTCTTTTACCCGCTGTAATCTCTACTTAAAGATGGTGCTCAACGCTATATATTATTTCCCAATGATGTATAGCTATCCTATGATGTTTTAGTAGATCCGTTTTGTCCTATGGGTTAATTGATGATCGTGATTGGTTTGAGTTGCATGTTTTATTACTGGTATTTTCCTATGGTGCTCTCCATGTCGCACAAGCATGAGGGATTCCCGCTGTAGGGTGTTGCAATACGTTCATGATTCACTTATAGTGGGTTGCTTGAGTGACTAAACCCGAGTAAGGGGGTTGCTGCGTATGGGATAAAGAGGACTTGATGCTTTAATGCTATGGTTGGGTTTTACCTTAATGATCTTTAGTAGTTGTGGATGCTTGCTAGAGTTCCAATCATAAGTGCATATGATCCAAGAAGAGAAATTATGTTAGTTTATGCCTCTCCCTCAAATAGAATTGCAATAATGATTACCGGTCTAGTTATCGATTGCCTAGGGACAAATAACTTTCTCATGACAAAAAGCTCTCTACTAAGACTAACTTAGTTATTTCTTTATCTAAACAGCCCCTAGTTTTTATTTACGTGCTCTTTATTATCTTGCATACTTATCCAACAACACCAACAAAGTACTTCTAGTTTCATACTTGTTCTAGGTAAAGCAAACGTTAAGCGTGCGTAGAGTTGTATCGATGGTTGATAGAACTTGAGGGAATATTTGTTCTACCTTTTGCTCCTCATTGGATTTGACACTCTTACTTATCTAAAGAGGCTATAATTGATCCCCTATACTTGTGGGTTATCAATGGGGTACTGTGTAAACTCTCTGGGTACCCCGTGCGCATGGGGTCTTTTGACCCCCGTGCACGGGGTGGTGTGGAAGTCTGTGAGTACCCCGTGTGCATGGGGTTGACTTAGCCCGTGCGCATGGGGTCCAACGGGCAGAAATCCCCACCCGACCAAGAACACTATAAATGGCCCCTTCTTCCACTTCCAACCCCAACCCTAATGTATTGTTGAGCTCCACCATTGGTACACCTCATTTTGCTCAATACTCTCAATCCCTCCACCCAAACTTGGCGAAACTTTGGGGATTGGGAGAGCAAGACTAGATCTACATCTTGACCGCTGACTTGTTACTCTTGGAGCTTGGGCTCCTGGGCGGTTAGAGGTTCCTCCGGAAGCTTCCTTGCTTGTGGTGTGCTCCAGAGAAGTTTGTAAAGGTGTGGTGGTCGCCTTCAAGACCAACCCCGGGCGGTTTGAGGCGCATCCTTTGGGGGTCACTCAAGGAGATTACGGTGAGCCTTCGTATGTTCCACAAGCATTGGCTCCAAGACCGCTCCAAACGGAGAGTAGCTCTTCCCAAGGAAGAGTGAACTTGGATAAAATCCACGCCTCATCTCACTTGTTGTTAATCCTTTCCAAAGACCTTACTTTGCCTTGTATGCATGTTGACTTGCTACTTAGTTTGTTGCCTAGCATTTTTAGCTTGGAGCTTTCTTGTCATATAGGTTGCATTCACCTAGTTGCATAACTAGTGAACCCTTTTCATCCGCTAAGCCTTAAAATTGACAAGAAAGATTAAAATTTGAGTCTCCTATTCACCCCCCTCTAGTCGGCCGACGATCCATTCAATCTGGCATCGAGCCTCGTGTTTCTAATATAAGGTTTTACAACCTTAGAGGATATGGTTGATCTAGGGAATGAGGGAGGTGGCGCACCCTGCCATGCCCGAGGCACTTGGTGCCCCGGTCGTTGCTCCCGCCGCTCCTACTGACCCGGGTGCCCCTGTGACCGCGGCCGATATTGTTTCAATGTTTGCGGACCTCAAAGCCTCTACGTTGAGAGAAGTTTGGTCCTTGGTCAAGGAGTAAATTGATGCTTGCTTGAAGCCATCAACATCCGCATCAAACTCATTTGATCCAAATGACGTTCATGATGCGGATGACTCGAGAGAACCTCTTGCATCTCCGGCTCGTACTCAAGCTCCCAAGTACAATGTCGTGGAACCCTTTTACTCACCTCAACCTTTGCAACATCCTCGCATTAATCCTGCTGGGCCTCCGCCCCCTTTGAAAGCTAATGTGTTTGCTAAGTGGAAGCTAGATATGGAGTCTTACATGCACAGTGCTTCAACTCAACTGTGGTGGATTATGGTCAATGGATTCAACCCCAAGGACCCAATGAATCTCACTCCAAGGGAAGCGGTTGATGACCAACTCAATGCAACCGCACAAAACATGTTGCGCACCGCTGTGACCGAACACTATAGTGACTCCATTGCTCTTCTTAAAACCGCAAAGGAAATTTGGGATTGCCTTGAGGAGGCTCTCGAAGGAGATGAAGCAATTCGAAGATCTCGATTGGCTTTGCTCAAGCAAGAAGTCAATCTCTTTGTGAGGAATGAGGTTGAATCCGTGGAAGAGGTTTACCGACGGTTGAAGTCCCTTGCGCTCAACTTGAGAACCTTTGGGCGCACTTGGGCAAATGATGACTTCATCAAGGACAAGTGCTATGGTTCTCACAGAACATACCATGGTCATGATGATACATCAACGTCTGGATTATCATAAGTTAACCGCGGCCCAAGTTGTTTCCACTTTCTCAACTCATGTTCTTTTGGAAACCAAGTCCAAGAAGACCTTTGCAATAGCTCAAGCAACCATGAACTCCAACCTTGCTTTGAAGACCAAGAAAGTGATAAGCCAGCCCTCAAGGGATGAAGAAGTGAGTGAAGAGATATGTGAGGAGGATATTGACACCTCGTGCCCGGCAAATGATTTTGCGGAAGACTTGGCCCTCTTAGTCAAGAAGTACTCCGGGACCATGGAAAACAAAGGGAAGAATCTTCAAGGAAGATCGTTTGAACGAAGGAAATGCTACAATTGTGATAGCCCAAGACACTTTGTACATGATTGTCCGTATGAGAGACGTGAAGACAAGTCCGAGAAGCTTGTGCTCAAGAAGAAGAAATTCACCAAGTTTGCAAAGAGGAAGGATGAAAAGGCTCTTCTTCATGAAGAATACATGTCCGGAGATGAAGATGACGATGATGATGATCAAGTGGGCACGACCGCCATTGCCATGCATGCCACTACCTCCTCCTCCACCACCGGCCTCTTCAATTCTCCAAACGAGGACAAGCCTTTCACTCATCGGTGCCTCATGGCCAAAGAGGTAAAACAAAGTCCAAATCTAAGAAACCCGACATCTACACTCCCAATGTCTCATGTGAGATAGTGGAGGATGAGTGTGATGAGGGCGTGGATAATGATGAGGAATCCTTAATGGCTTTCATGAAAACTCTTCATGGTGAAGCCCGGGCTTGTTTTGGCGATCTCCTTAAGTCACTTGCCGAACACGATGACTTTATTGAGAACGTTGAAAACCTCCTTATAGAGGAAAAGGAGAGAGTTGATCTCCTCGAGCACGAACTAAATGAAGAGAGTGTCATGAGAGCATCACTTGAGGAAGCCTTGTCGGCTCATCAAATTGACTTTGTTAAAACCAATGATACTTTGCAACTTGCTCTTGAGAACGAATATGCTCTTAATGTTAGAGTTGAAAAGCTTCTAGTTGATCACAAGTGACTTGTTGAGGAACATGAGTTCCTTGTGACTAGTTCCAAGGTTGTCAAAGGTGACCTCATTGCCCTCACCGAGTCTTATGCTCAACTTAAAGCTACAGACATTAAGCTCTCACTTCCGTACCTCATATATATTTAAATGATGATGCTTGTATGGCTAACTTTGTTCATGATTGCATCTCCCTCCAAGAGGAGAATAAGAAGTTGAAGGCTCAAATTGAGAAAGGGCTTGTATCATGCATCCAAGGGGGAGAAAAACCTTAATGACCTCTTGAGCAACCAAAAGGAGTGTGTTGCCAAGGAGGGAGTTGGGTTTGATCCTGCATCTAAGAATGGTAAGAAAAAGGAAAATAAGAACAAGAAGAAGATCGGTCCGACTCCTTCCCCTCCCCAAAAGGTAGTGTTTGTGCAAGAAGGGCACAAGGAGAAGGAGAAGGGAAAGAAGGGTGTTGGGAGTGGCAAGGTCATTAGGGACAAGGCCATTCCCAAGAATTTTTTCGGCAAGAACAATCCATCTTATGTCCTCATGAGAGGAGATGATGGCTATACCTTTGCAAAATTTGTTGGCACTAACTATGATGACTTGGACTATTTGGGTCCCCAAGACCCTTGTTGCTAACTCTCCAGGACCCATTGCAAAATGGGTACCTGTAACCAAAGCTTGATTCTTGTAGGACTATGTCTCCGGTGGAAAACAACAGGTGATCAATAATGGATGCACCAATCATATGACCGGAGAAAGGGAGATGCTTGTGGAGTTCGTTGATTCACTCAAAGGTAATATCTTGTAACATCCCAAATTTTCAATTTGGCATGTTATACATAGGTCATCCATGCATATCATATTTTATTGCATATTCATTTGCTATCCTCGAAATCCTAAGCAACTCAAGGACCCTCGGAGAGAGTTGGGGATTTTTCGATTTTCATATTTGAATTTTATCAAATAATGAAAGACGAGGATATTGGATTTTATTATTTTTCTCTCCGGAAAAATATTTCAAGTTTAAAATAAACGAGAGGAGATAATATGACTTCTCCAAAACTAATTGAAATACCGGAGGAAAAATGTTAAAATCATTTTTGGGATTTTATTTTACTTATTTGGAATTTTATTTGCCTAGTGAAAAATTTGCATATGTTTAAAAATTTGCATTTTAGGGGCCAAGAGAAGTTCATCTTGTTCTAAATATTTTATTTAGGCAAAAAAACTTGTTTTGGAATTTTTAGATTTTTTTCTAGGATTTTATAATTTCAAGTGAATGTTTAAAAAAGGAAATCATACCGATCGGGCTAACGGCCCACCTGAAAGAGCAGCCGCCCAAGCCCGCCGCCGCCCCCTCACAGGCACACTGCCATTGCCACGGGACTCCTCCCGCCGCCTTGCCCTCCTCCAAGCCACCTTCCTCCTCTTTAAATAGCCTCCTCCCTCAGCCACCACCACCGCCACCATCGCCACCGCGCCCGCCGGACCCGGGAGCCCGAGCCGAGTCGCCGCCCGCCGCCTTGGTCACCGTCGCCGCCTCGCGCCGTCGCCGCCCCCTCGCCGAGCCGCCGCCTGCCGCCGCCCGCCGCCCGCAGGACCTTGCCGAGCCGCCGCCCGCCCACGGACGATCGCGGAGGTAGCCCTGTCGCCGGTTTTTTTAAATAACCCTTCGTTTTTTTAAAAAAAACCTAGCCCGCTTTTTTATTAGATCGGTTTATTTTTTCCCGGTTTATTTATTTTGAGAACGCTCACCCGTTCGTTCGCTTTTACGTAACATGTTCGCTGTTTAGTTTCTGCTAACGAACGCTCGCTCGCTTAGACGCTCGTGATTTCTTTTATCGGAATTATTCGCGGTTATTCCGAATTTGATTTCTAAACCAATGTTCAAACTAGTATAACTTTTCGCTCGCTTATCGGAATCAGCGATTCAAGCGCCTGGAGTTTCATCTCAAACCCTCTTCCGAATAGTCAACTTAAACCAGTTTTTATCTTTGTAAAATTTGACTCTAGTTCAGATTAGTAAACGGACCATGTTTCTCTCGCCGCTTGAGTTTCGTTGTTTCGTTTGGTTTGATTCTTTTGCAAACCGGAGTTCTTAAGTTGAACTCTCCGGTCAACCTCTTTCAGTTGAAGTTTCGCTTATGATTTTTGATACATACTTATGTATGTATTGTTTGCTTCATGATAGAATTCCCGGAGTGCTAAGCGTGTTACTACGAGTCTCTAGGATTCACGGATCGTCGCAAGGCAAGTAACACTTGATCATATCTTTTCATACCCAGTTTTATGCATTAGCTCAACCTCAAACATTGCATGATTAAGATGTCGTTAATTTGTGGGTTGGGAAGTAGATGATGAGGTAGGAACCTATTGCCTGTTACTATCAAACCCTTGGTAGTTACTTCACGTTATGCTTATATTGCCATGCTATGCTCAGAGACGTGGTTTGGGTTTGAGAGATATTCACGACAGATGTGAGATTGTTAATTAATGGTTTATTTTAAGGTGGCAACTTAAATACACATCTGGGTGGATTGAGGCACCTGGGAACCCAAAGGTTGTCTGTTTTATTTTTTGAAATCCCGGGTATCCGTGTGATCTTCCTATGGACCGCCACCAGTGCTCAAAGGAACTGAGATTATTCATGCTAGAAACTTCCGTGCAGCCACAAGCTATTATGGGCTCTAGCATAGTTGAGTAAGTTACGTGAAGCTCTCAAGAGGTAGATCAGCAGGTAGTGGGTTTTATAGGTTTGGTATGATCTATCCGAGTAGAGAGTTAATGTTTCAAAGACGTGTCTCGGTCATCCGCTCTCAAACACCATGCAAAGGCGAGAAACCAACAGAGGCGATTGAGTCTTGTGGGGAAAAGTCGCAAACCTCTCGCAGAGTGTACAATCTAATCATGGTTAGCCGTGTCCCCGGTTATGGACAATTCGAGTATCTAGTACTTGAGTATTCACATGTATCTCATCACTCTAAATTAATACTGCTGGGTTGTTAATCACTTTAATTGGGATTGAGTTGGGGTTATACCTTCTCAATGATGTTTCAACCACCATGATAGTTAAAGTAAAACTTATTCCTTTGATGTAGGGAAAAATTGGCTTTCCGCAAACTGTAACCATAGAGCTTTCCATCAGCCATTTATGCATGTAGTATAGCTTATTCTTTCATTACTCTCTATGTGTTACATTGCCAACATATTCCATGTGCTGACCCGTTCTCGGGATGCAACGTATTATGTTGCAGACTTTTCAGACGAGGAGTAAGGATTGTAGGTCGTTGCCGTGCAGCTCAGTTATGCCGTTGGAGTTGATGGACTCACTTTATCTTTCAAGCCTTCCGCTGTTATCACATTAGATGGCCTTAAGCCATATTATTGTAATAAGTTCTCTTTTGAGACATTCGATGTAATAAGTGTGTGATTGCTACTCTGTTATAAATCCTTCGAGTAATCGTGTGTGTCAAGATTACCGATCCAGGATGACATGTACACGTAGACTTGACCATCCGAGGTCGGGTCGCTACAAGATGGTATCGATCCCACGCTGAGTGTAGGACACGACCACTAAGATAAAACCATAGGTCACTCCTCTCTACTCATTTCTGACCCTCTCCATTTTTCCACTCTTTAGGATGACGGAGATGAAGTACAAGTTTGCCCAACCGATGAAGACACACCTTTGGACGCCACTTGAAGGAAGTCACTAGGTACCGAATATTGGAATACCAAGCTTCACCGGACGCATAACACCACCTTACCGTAAGAAGAATGCTAGAAGATTCAAGCTCTAGTTCCGGAAGGACGCTTATGCCAAGCACGGAGCCCATAGTGTGTGTTTTCAATGCACCAACATGGAGTTTGGGAAAGAGTATGGCAGCTCACATTACCATGGGATGCATTGGAGAAGTCTACAATAAGGAGCTTAAAGACACCATATACCAAATATGTGGGCGCCGAGACGAGCAATGGGAAGTAATTAGCACCAAGAAGAATAGATCCATTGCAGCTACATCCAGGAGCTAAACCAGACATTCGACGTCATGAGAACCAGACAATGCGCAGACATGCTGGATTTGAAGAAGGCGAAAACTAAGATCATCGAGTTGGAGGAAGAACTCAAGTCTACACGCGATGGATATGAGGAAGAAATCAAGATACTATCGAGAAGAACGACGACCTAGTCAAGAAGATTGAGTCTTCATGGGAGGACCAGCACCCAAGGAAGAGGAGCAAGAAGAGGAAGAAGACCCCGCTTGTCCGCACAACTACATCATCATCGCATTTACACCGACTCAGATCCAAGTGATGATGACTATGAAGACGAAGTCGGAGCAGACATCATGGAGTCTTCCACCGATCAAAATTTCTAGATGACCACCATATAATAGTAGTATTTCCCCATGTAACTAGTAGTAGTTGAGCACTTATGCGATAGTCCTAGATCGCTTTGTATGCCCTTGCTTGCTTGATTGAATGAATGTGTGTTTGCCTCATGTGCATATGGGTAGTGTTTTCTCACTAGACCTCTTTCTATTTCTAATCTCTCCCATCTAAACCATCGATGCCTCCAGACGTGACCCGGTTTTGTTTACCCACCGGAGCTCACTCGCTTGATCCAACAGCAGAATGCCTTGATGCAATTGCTAGTTCGTAACTGTGGCAATGCCAACAACAACAACAACAACAACCCGCCGCCAATGGACAATTTAGCCCGTTTTCGAGGTTACAACCGCCGGTGTTTTCCAAGAGCACCGAGCCAATAGTTGCGATGACCTGGTTACGCCAGATTGAAGGAGTTAACCACCGCAGGATGCACGGATGTTGAAAGAGTGCGCTTTGCCGCACATCAATTGGATGGCCCAAGAGCCGCATGGTGGGAGAATTACACGCTACATTTCCTATAGCCAATGTCACTTGGGACCAGTTCCAACAAGTTTTCGCGACGCCCATGTTTCAACCGGAGCCATGCAGATAAAGAAGCGTGAGTTCCGCAACTTACGCCAGGGAACCGTCATCGCGCCCAAGACGTGGATGAGTTTAGCAAGTTATCACGCTATGCCCCGATGATGTGGCTACGGATGCCGCAAAGCAAGAGAAGTTTATGGAAGGACTGAATGATGAGATGAGTATGCAGCTGATGGTGGCAACTTTCAACAACTACCGTGAGTTGGTAGATAAGGCCCTAATGATTGAAGGAAAGCAGCAACAAATTGAGAGTCGAAGAGGAAGTATGGACAAGGGAAGTATAACTCAGAGCTCACCGAAACCTCGCTTAACCCCGAACTCGGGAGGACTAGTTCATAACCATGGAGGACATAACCATATCGAGGAGGATCGCATAATGGTGCGAAGAATGGGAATGGAAATGCAGCCAACAATAATCGAATCGCCAAACCCAGCTACACCCGCCAAGAGAGACTTGAGCCAAGTTATTTGCTTTAAGTAAGGGAAGACAGGCACTATGCCAATGACTGCCTCAAGGAAAGAATGGAAACGGAAATGGGAGCGCTGGAAGAAGCCCAATCCATTCAACAAAGGATAAGTGAACCACGTTAACGTGGAGGAAGTTGAAGAGCAGCCGGACGCGTAATAGGTAAGTTTATGGTTCACCATTTACCGCTATTGTTCTTTTCGACATTGGTGCATCGATTCATAAATATCAAGGGATTTGTGGATAAGTTTAAGCTACCAACCTGCACCCTTAGAACCCTCTTTAGTGAGCTACTTTCGAGCAGAGTACATGGCTAGCAAGTGGTGCACCCAGATACCCCTAATCATTGGCACGCATGTTTTTTCGTCGACCTAATAATCTTGGAGTCGCAAGGATTGGATGTGATATTAGGTATGGATTGGATGCCAAGGTTTGAGGAAGTATTGATGTGCTAGCAAGTCAATTTATCTTACCACCCCTGAGGGAAAAAGGATTATATGTATCTAGGCATGTGCCTAGGAGGAGCTAAGTGAATACCCTCACGGAGTTGTACAAGAGGAAGTACCAGAGTGAAGGATTATCCAGATGTTTTTCCAGAAGAGTTACCAGGCATGCCACCGGATCGAGACATCGAGTTTCTGATAGAACTAATGCCAGGTACAGGACCAATATCAAAGAGACCCTATCGGATACCCGCAAATGATCTGGAGGAGATTAAGAAGCAGATCAAAGAGCTATTGGAGAAAGGTTACATTCGTAGAAGCTCATCACCTTGGGGAGCTCCAGTGCTTTTGGTGGAGAAGAAGGATAAATCCCTAAGAATGGTTGTTGATTACCGAGCTCTGAATGAAGTAACGATAAAGAACAAGTACCCCTTACCGATGATAAATGATCTGTTTGTTCAGTTGCAAGGAGCTAAGGTGTTTTCTAAGGTTGATCTACGATCAGGATACCATCAGTTGAAGATCCGAGAGAAGGATATACCAAAGACAACATTCACCACACGATATGGATTATATGAGTATACGGTCATGTCGCTTGGATGACTAACGCCTACCGTTTATGAGTATGATGAACAAAGTGTTCATGGAGTATTTGGACAAGTTTGTTGTGGTGTTTATCGATGATATTATGGTTTACTCAAGAATGACGAGGAGCACGCAGAACACCTACGCTTGGTTCTTGAGAAACTCGGGGAACACCGATTATATGCCAAATTCAGCAAGTGCGAGTTTTGGTTGAAGGAAGTTAGATTTCTTGGGCATGTTATATCAGGAGAAGGTATAGCAGTAGATCCCGGTAAAATTTAGTCAGTCACTGAATGGTTGGCACCCACTTCAGTCAGCGAGATTCGCAGTTTCCTTGGAATGGCAGGATATTATCGGAGATTTATTGAAATTTTTTCCAAGATTGCTAAACCAATGACAGAATTGCTAAAGAAGGATACCAAGTTCAAATGGACAGAGGATTGTGAGACAAGCTTCCAAGAGTTGAAGAAACGGTTGACTACAGCCCCAAATCTTGACATTGCGGATATACATAAGGAGTTTCAAGTGTATTGTGATGCCTCTCGCTTGGGACTTGGATGTGTTCTTATGCAGACGGAAAAGTTGTTTCGTATGCCTCACGACAACTGAAGCCCCATGAGTTGAACTATGCCACGCATGATTTGGAGCTAGCAGCTGTAGTACATGCGTTGAAGACCTGGAGACATTATCTCATGGGAAACCGTTGTGATGTATACACGGATCATAAGAGTTTAAAGTACATTTTCACACAAAAGGAGTTAAACCTCAGACAGAGGAGATGGCTAGAACTTATAAAGGATTACGACATGAAGCTACACTATCATCCAAGAAAGGCCAACATTGTAGCAGACGCTTTGAGTCGGAAGAGTTATGCCAATATCCTTGAAGGTAGAGGACTGCCAAAGGAGTTAGTAGAGGATATTATGGAACTTCAGTTGGAGATTGTTCCAAGAGGTTTTCTTGCAACAATGGAGGTTCAGTCGACCTTGTTAGACGAGATTCGAGACACTCAAAAGGAGGATAAGGAGATTGCTGAGATAAAGGAAAAGATGGGCAAAGGAAAAGCCAAAGGTTTTCACGAGGATGAGCATGATACCTTGTGGTTGAGAATCGGATTTATGTGCCCAACAATTCGGAGATCAGGAAGTTAATACTTCAAGAGGCCCATGACTCACCATACTCGATTCACCCCGGAAACACCAAGATGTATTTGGATTTGAAGGAACGTTTCTGGTGGACTGGTATGAAGAAGGATATTGCCGAGTATGTAGCCGTTTGCGATGTATGTCAGAGAGTGAAGGCAGAGCATCAAAAGCCAGTAGGACTGTTGCAGCCTATGCCAATACCCGAATGGAAGTGGGACAAACTTGGCATGGATTTTATCACCGGATTACCCAGAACCAAAGTAGGATATGATTCAATATGGGTAGTAGTGGATCGGTTGACCAAAGTAGCTCACTTCATCCTAGTGAAAACAACTTACACAGGTGCCAAGTTGGCCAAGATATATATGACCAGGATCGTATGTTTGCATGGAGTTCCGAGGAGCATCGACGATAGAGGAACACAGTTTACTTCAAAGTTTTGGCATCAACTACACCGGACTTTGGGTACCAGATTGAATTCAAGACAACGCTCCACCCATGCAGACGGATGGATGACAGAGAGAGTTAACCAGATTTCGGAGGATATGTTAAGAGCACGTAATCGGATTATGGATCTAGTTGGGATGACAATTTGCCGACGCAGAATTCTCATATAACAACAGCTACTGTGCCAGTTTGAAGATGGCACCATTCAAGCTCAGACGGACGCAGTGTAGAACACCCTTGATGTGGGATGAGGTCGGAGACCGTCGGTTGTTTGGACCAGATTTGATCAAAGACTCGGAGGAGAAGGTTAAACTGATCGAGATGACTAAAGATTGCTCGGCCTAGACAGTAAGAGTTACGCAGATTCAAAACGCAAGGAAATAACCTATGAAATCGGAGATGAGCCTATCATGAGTATCACCCCGAGGGGAGTGAAACGTTTTGGAGTAAAGGAAAGTTAGCCCCAAGATTTGTAGGACCGTATCGTGTTTTGGAACGAATGGGAGAAGTTGCCTACAAACCGGAGTTACCCAAGGACTATCAGAGTTCATGATGTGTTTCACGATCACAATCAAGAAGTGCCACGCTGAGATGGCCGACATACCATTAAAGGATACAGTGGCCCTGGAGGCGATACAATTGGATAGTAATTTGACTTATGAGGAGAAGCCAGTAAAGATTTTGGATTTCGACAGCCGAGTCACCCGCAACAAAGTTATCAAGTTTTGTAAAGTTCAGTGGAGCCACCACACCAAGGAGGAAGCTACCTGGGAGCGAGAAGATGATATTCGCAAGGACCATCCGCACCTATTTTCTAGCCAACCCGAATCTCGAGGACGAGATTCATCTTAAGGGGGGTAGGTTTGTAACATCCCAAATTTTCAATTTGGCATGTTATACATAGGTCATCCATGCATATCATATTTTATTGCATATTCATTTGCTATCCTCGAAATCCTAAGCAACTCAAGGACCCTCGGAGAGAGTTGAGGATTTTCGATTTTCATATTTGAATTTTATCAAATAATGAAAGACGAGGATATTGATTTTATTATTTTCTCTCCGGAAAAATATTTCAAGTTTAAAATAAACGAGAGGAGATAATATGACTTCTCCAAAACTAATTGAAATACCGGAGGAAAAATGTTAAAATCATTTTTGGGATTTTATTTTACTTATTTGGAATTTTATTTGCCTAGTGAAAAATTTGCATATGTTTAAAAATTTGCATTTTAGGGGCCAAGAGAAGTTCATCTTATTCTAAATATTTTATTTAGGCAAAGAAAACTTGTTTTGGAATTTTTAGATTTTTATTTATTTTTTCTAGGATTTTATAATTTCATGGAATGTTAAAAAAGGAAATCATACCGATCGGGCTAACGGCCCAGCCGAGAAGCAGTGCCCCCACGCCGCCGCTTCCCTCACAAGGCTGCTGCTGCTGCTGCTGCTGGACTCGGAGTCCGAGCCGGACTCCTCCCGCCGCCTTGCCCTCCTCAAAGCCACCTCCCTCCCTCTTTAAATAGCCCCCTCTCCTCAGCCACCACCACCGCCACCATCGCCACCTGCCGCCCGGACCTGGGAGCCGAGCAGTCGCCGCCCGCCTTGGTCGCCGTCGCCGCCTCCGCGCCGTCGCCGTCGCCGCCCCTCGCCGAGCCGCCGCCTAGCCCCCCCCTCGCCGAGCCGCCGACCTATCCGCCCCGCCGCCCCGCAGAGACTCGCCGAGCCGTCGCCCGCCCACGGACGATCGCGGAGGTAGCCCGTCGCCGGTTTTTTTTAAATAACCCTTCGGTTTTTTTTATAAAAAAAACCCTAGCCCGTTTTTTTATTAGATCGGTTTATTTTTTCCTGGTTTATTTATTTTGAGAACGCTCACCCGTTCGTTCGCTTTTACTTAACATGTTAAATCGTTTAGTTTCTGCTAACGAACGTTCGTTCGTTTAGACGTTCGTTGATTTCTTTTATCGGAATTATTCCGCGGTTATTCCGAATTTGATTTCTAAACCAATGTTCAAACTAGTATAACTTTTCGCTCGTTTATCGGAATCAGGCGATTCAAGCGCCTGGAGTTTCATCTCGAAACCCTCTTTCCAAATAGTCAACTTAAACCAGTTTTTATCTTTGTAAAATTTGACTCTAGTTCAGATTAGTAAACGGACCATGTTTCTCTCGCCGTTTGAGTTTCGTTGTTTCGTTTGGTTTGATTCTTTTTGCAAACCGGAGTTCTTAAGTTGAACTCTCCGGTCAACCTCTTTCAGTTGAAGTTTCGCTTATGCATTTTTGTTTGTTACTTATGTATGTATTGTTTGCTTGTGATAGAATTCCTGAGTGCGGCGTGTTACTACGAGTCTCTAGGATTCACAGATCGTCAGCAAGGCAAGTAACACTTGATCATATCTTTTCATACCCAGTTTTATGCATTAGCTCAACCCTCAAACATTGCATGATTAGGATGTCGTTAATTTGTGGGTTGGGAAGTAGATGATGAGGTAGGAACCTATTGCCCTGTTACTATCAAACCCTTGGTAGTTACTTCTACGTTAAGTTTATATTGCCATGCTATGCTCGTAGACGTGGTTTGGGTTTGAGAGATATTCACGACAGATGTGAGATTGTTAATTAATGGTTTATTTTAAGGTGGCAACTTAAATTCACATCTGGGTGGATTGAGGCACCGGGGAACCCAAAGGTTGTCTGTTTTATTTTTGGAAATCCGGGGTATCCGTGTGATCTTCCTATGGACCGCCACCTGTGCTCAAAGGAACTGAGATTATTCATGCTAGAAACTTCCGTGTGCAGGCACAAGCTATTATGGGCTCTAGCATAGTTGAGTAAGTTACGTGAAGCTCTCAAGAGGTAGATCAGCAGGTAGTGGGTTTTATAGGTTTGGTATGATCTATCCGAGTAGAGAGTTAATGTTTCGAAAGATCGTGTCTCGGTCATCCGTCTCTCAAACACCATGCAAGTCGAGAAAACCAACGGAGGCGATCGAGTCTTGTGGGGAAAAGTCATAAACCTCTCGCAGAGTGTACAATCTAATCATGGTTAGCCGTGTCCCGGTTATGGACAATTTCGAGTATCTAGTACTTGAGTATTCACATGTATCTCATCACTCTAAATTAATATTGATGGGTTGTTAATCACTTTAATTGGGATTGAGTTGGGGTTATACCTTCTCAATGATGTTTCAACCACCATGATAGTTAAAGTAAAACTTATTCCTTTGATGTAGGGAAAAATTGGCTTTCCGCAAACTGTAACCATAGAGCTTTCCGTCAGCCATTTATGCATGTAGTATAGCTTATTCTTTCATTACTCTCTATGTGTTACATTGCCAGCATATTCCATGTGCTGACCCGTTCTCGGGCTGCAACGTATTATGTTGCAGACTTTTCAGACGAGGAGTAAGGATTGTAGGTCATTGCCGTGCAGCTCAGTTATGCCGTTGGAGTTGATGGACTCACTTTATCTTTCAAGCCTTCATTTGTTATCGCATTAGATGGCCTTAAGCCATATTATTGTAATAAGTTCTCTTTTGAGACATTCGATGTAATAAGTGTGTGATTGCTACTCTGTTATAAATCCTTCGAGTACTATGTGTGTCAGCATTACCGATCCAAGGATGACACAGAAGCACAGAGACTTGACCATCTTAGGTCGGGTCGCTACATATCTAATGATTCATCACTTCCAAATGTCATGCTTGTCCAATCCCTTCACTACAATTTACTTTCAACTATTCAATTGGCTCCTGCCGGTTATGATTCACATTTCTGTGAATTCCATGTGACCGTCTTTAAGAGAAGCAATCTCAAAGTGGTCTTTGTTGGGCATGTTGAAGACAACCTTTACAAGGTTGATTTCTCAAAAGAGAAAACACATCTTGCAACATGCCTAATGGCCAAGGCCGACGTGGGGTGGCTATGGCACCGTAGGCTAGCCCACGTTGGTACGAGAAATTTACAAGCTCTCTTAAAGGGGGAGCACATCCTTGGACTAACCACTGTGTCTTTTGCCAAAGATCGTCCTTGTAGTGCTTGCATTGCCGGAAAGCTTCATGAAAAAGCTCATAAAGTGAAGACTATCATAACCACCTTGAGGTCTCTTGAGCTTATCCATTTGGATCTTTTTGGGCCTCCAACATATGATAGTTTGGGAGGGAGGAGGTATTTCCTTGTCATTTTTGATGAATTCACAAGATATACTTGGGTGTTTTTCTCAAGACCAAAGATGAAACTCAAGAAACCTTCATCAACTTTGCCAAAGAAGCTCAACGTCAACATAATTGTGAGATCAAGGCAATTCAAAGTGGCAATGGCACCAAGTTCAAGAACTATACAATGGATGAATTCTTGAGTGAAGAGGGGATAAAGCACCAATATGCCGCACCTTATACTCCCCAACAAAATGGTGTTGCAGAGAGGAAGAATTGGAATCTTATTGAGATGGCTAGAACCATGCTTGACGAGTACAAGTTTCCATACAAGCTGTGGGCCGAAGCCATCAACACCGCGTGTCATGCTTCAAACCGGCTTTATCTTCACAAGCTCAAGAGCAAGACCCCTTATGAGCTCCTAATCGGGAGAAAGCCTAACGTCAAATACTTTCAGGTATTCGGTTGTAAGTGTTTCATTTTAAACAAGAAATCCCAATTAGCTAAGTTGAGTCTTATGAGGGCATATTTGTTGGATATGCATCAAACCCTCATGCTCACCGAGTTCTCAATAAATCCACCGGGTGCATTGAGGAAACAGTAAATGTGGAGTTTGATGAAGATAACGGCTCCCGTGTGGAGCAAATTGTTCCTAGTGTTGTAGGTAATGATGCTCCTTCACAATCTATAAGGACAATGGGGATAGGCCACATTTTTCCACAAGAAACACCCCAAGTCCAAGTAGAGGAAGAAGGAGTAAGAGCCCCTCTTGTGGAGTCTCCACAAGGTAAGTCATCACCAACACCTCTTGTACAAGATGCTACGGGGGGTCATGAACCTATCCAAGAACAAGATCAAGTCCCTCATATTCCCGAGCAAGATCAAGAGCAAGCACTTTAAAATGAATAAGAACTAATTATTGAGGCTCAAGATCAAGCTCAAGTTTGTGATCAAGATCAAGATCAACCCCAACCATAAGTGTCTTCATCTTCGTCACTTCCCAATGAGCAAGAACCTGTGGTTGAAAAGAGAAGGGTGTCTCCGAGGCTAAAAGAATCTCAAGGGCAAGCTTCTTCATCAAGTACAAAACCAAGTGAAGAAGAGCTTAACATCAAAGAGCAAAAAGTGGCCGCCAAGCTAAAGCATCTTCAACATCTCACCGAGAACATCTATGGAAGCATCAAAAAGGGGGTAACTACTCGTAGATGTTTGGCAAACTTTTGTGAGCATCACTCATTTGTCTCTTGTGTTGAGCCCCTTAAGGTGAAAGATGCACTTGACGATACAGATTGGATAGATGCCATGCATGAAGAAATCAACAACTTCACCCGCAACAAAGTGTGGACCCTTGTGGAAAGACCCAAGGAATATCATAATGCCATTGGAACAAAGTGGATCTTCAAGAACAAACAAGATGAACATGGACAAGTAATAAGGAACAAGGCAAGGTTAGTGGCCCAAGGTTTCACCCAAGTTGAAGGTTTGGACTTTGGTGAAACTTTTTCCCCCGTTGCCCGTCTCGAATCCATTCGCATCTTGCTTGCTTATGCCTCTCATCATGATTTTAAATTATATCAAATAGATGTGAAGAGTGCATTTCTTAATGGTCCTCTTAAGGAGTTGGTGTATGTCAAGAAACCTCCCGGTTTCGAAGACCCGATCAACCCTCTCATGTTTATGAACTCCATAAGGCACTCTACGGACTCAAACAAGCACCTCGTGCTTGGTATGATCACCTTACGGCGTCCCTAAGTGAGAAAGGGTTTCAGATTGGGGTAATAGATTCCACTCTCTTCACAAAGAGGGTAAAAGGAGAGTTGTTTGTCTGCCAAATATATGTTGATGATATTATCTTTGGGTCCACTAACCATGCTATTAACGTTGAGTTTGAGAATCTTATGACTAAGGAATTTGCTATGAGCATGATGGGAGAGTTGAAGTTCTTCCTCGGTTTTCAAGTGAAGCAATTTAGAGGAGGAACCTTCATCAACCAATCTCGTTATATTCAAGACATGCTCAAGAGGTTCAAAATGCAAGATGTCAAGCCAATGAAGACACCCATGCCCACAAATGGTCAACTTCATCTTGATCCCAATGGTAAAGAAGTGGATCAGAAGGTATATCGCTCTATGATCGCTTCCTTGCTTTACCTTTGTGCATCTAGGCCAGATATTATGTTGAGTGTGTGTATGTGTGCAAGATTTCAATCCGCTCCTAAGGAGAGCCACTATTTGGCAGTGAAAAGAATCCTTTGATATTTGGTTCATACCCCAAACTTGGGCCTTTGGTATCCCAAAGGATCATCGTTTGAGTTAATGGGATACTCGGATTCGGATTGGGCCGGAGACAAGGTTGACTGTAAGTCCACTTCCGGTTCATGTCAATTCCTAGGGAGATCGTTGGTAAGTTGATCTTCAAAGAAGCAAAATTGTATATCTCTCTCAACGGCCGAAGCCGAGTACATTGCCGCCGGAAGTTGTTGTGCTCAATTATTATGGATGATGCAAACTTTGATGGATTATGGTGTCAAATGTGACAAAGTGCCTCTTTGGTGTGACAATGGAAGTGCAATCAAGATCGCCGAGAATCCGGTTCAACATAGCAATACCAAGCATATTGATATTCGCCATCATTTCATTAGAGATCATGTGGCCAAGGGAAACATTGAGTTTCTCCATGTCAACACCGAGAATCAACTAGCCGACATCTTCACCAAGCCACTTGAAGAAGTAAGATTCCGCGAGTTAAGGAATGAGCTAAATATCGTGGATATAAGTAACTTGGGATGAAAGTCTTGCTCATACACACATACTCTTGTAATATCTTGCTTAGATGTAGGCACATGTCTAGGGGGAGCTAGCTCAACACATGAGCTATCTTATCCTAGAAGTGCATAAATCAAACAATATCTTTCACATTAGCCACTTTAGGTGGCACTTGTGCTTCAAAGATGAGTATTGGTCTTGGTCCCAAGGTTCATATCTTCGCGGTGCCATACCAAATAAACTCAAACATGGTGGCTTCGGCCACCGCCCTCTCTTGAGGGTTGTGTCTGTGTTTGTTTCGTGTGTGTGGTGTGTTGGTTTTCTTGTCCTTTATCTCTAGTTTTTTTTGGGGTTGTGTTTCTCGTTTCTCTTCTGGTACAAGTGCTCCACATATTCCCTTCTCGTAGTGATAGGATTTCTCTCGCAGCATATTCAGAAATATAGACCGAGTGCTTTGCTAAGGATGGTAAGGGTTTTACACTCAGCCGGTCCTTCGAAAATTCCCTCATGTTAAAATTCCTGAATACCCCGTGCCCACGGGCTTGTACTGTGCGCATGGGGCCCCCGTGCCCACGGGCTCTATACCGTGCGCATGGGACCCCCGTGCACACGGGGCTCACTTAGCCCATGCGCTCTGCGGTTTCTAGCCCTGAAGAGGTGGGGCGTGGGGGGGGGGGGGGAGGGGGCTCGGGTTCATTCCCACCCAGTCGCCCCCTCCACTCCCCAGGTTGCCTCCAACGCCACCGCCGCCTCTTCTCACCAGTGCTCCCCTAGCATCGTCGGGCTTCGTTGCTCCGTGGACTTCGTGCGGGATGGGGTCCTCCTCCGGTACCTCCCCTTCCCATGTTCATTTCCTTCCTCCATGGATGCATTCCTAGGATCTAGGGTTTCATGTTTTTCTTAGTTTTCGTTGGCTGTCCCTCCGTCCTAGGTAGAATGCTTGTGCTCAGGTCCTAGGGTTTCCCTGCCGCACCCACTCCCAAATCTCGATCTGGAAGTGGCTGCCGCTGGGAAACCCCCGTGTTCATGGGCCTTTTGACCCCGGTGCGCACAGGGCCCCGTGTCCACGGTCCTGTACCCCCATGCGCATGAGGTATCCAGGGGCGTTTCACCTGCTTATATACCTATTCCTATGCCATCTATCATGCACTTGTACTCATTTGTGTTTCGTGCTTTGTGGTGTTGGGTTTTCATGTGCGTTTCAGACTCCGCTGACAAGAGGGCCGAGCTTCGTCACAAGCGCCCTAAAGGAGGATCCAAGGAGTTCACAGTTGCTCGTGGTCAGCCGTCTGAAGGCATGGGACAGGGGTCTGGGTCTGGGCAGGGCCATGTTCACCGTGTTGCCTCCAAGAGGCCTGTTGTTGAGGCCTCCGATGATTCTGAGGAAGAGTACGACTCGCAAGATGATGCTCACTATGTCAACCCCAATGATGATGAACAGATAGAAGAAGAGGATGATCGTGTTGATGAGGATGAAGAGGAGGAAGAGGAGTCTAGTCCCGAGAAAGCCATTCCAGGCGGGCGAGATCTGCACAATATTCCTCTTGCTAAGTGGACCAAGCTAGAGCTTTGGGCTGAGAGACAGAGCCATCCTTATGCGACTGCCACTGGTTTGGGAGTGGATCCCCGGTTCAAGAACGATTTTCAGCAAAGGGTATATCATGAGCTTCTCATGACCAAGTCAAAGAAGTTTTCTCCTCACAAGCAAGTTAACACTGAGAGTCTGCGCGACATTGATCTTTTCTATCCCGGTGTGTACTCGGCTCTTGGGAGATTGGGTCTCATCCTGTTTGTCACATTCAACCATCCCTACAATGAAGATCTGGTGATGCAGTTCTTTGCAACTTTGTTTTTCTCAAATGACTCTTCTCGCACCCTCACTTGGATGTCCGAGACGCATCGGTGCTCCGCTCCTATGGCTAAGTTCTTTGAGATCATTCCTTATCCATTCATTGATGAAGAGGCTGCATCTGATGAGTTTAGCAGAGTTCGGGAAAGTGGGCAATGCACTAAGGATGAGATTTCTTTTGCATACAAGCACGAGAAGTCGTTTGTCACCGGGTCCATCAAAGATCTTTTGCCCCTCTATGACACTATGCGCCATGTCTTGAGGTATACTCTCACTCCAAAGGCCGTTGATTCCCATAACATTCGGAGTTCCATGCTAGATGTCTTTGTGTACCTAAATCAGAAGAAGAGGGTGGATGTCCTGGACTTCATGTTATACGAGCTTCGTCAGTGTGTGCAAGAGAACAAGTCCTTGATCTAAGCTCCATTCATTTAGGCTTTGATTGAGTCCGTCTGCCCAGCCAAGTACATTGCTTCGTACATGACTTCTGTTCCCAAGCGCAACTCCAACTGGACCCCAGATGCTCTTGCTCCATATGTGCCTATAAAGAAGGGGCCCAACCCTAGGCCTGAGGATCATGCTACTTTCACTCCGCGAATGTGTCACATCCCTAGTTCTGACAATGCCTAGTGCTAGCATCTGGTGTTGCATCATGTTTACTTTTCACAGAAAGTTGAAATGGGGATGACAGAACCCCCAGCACCCCCCTGAAACCAACTAGGGTTTACTAAAATTATCTTCAATGAACATGAAATGCCCTTCTAAAATGTTCATCATCTTTGCCTTGGTCAAGAACCTCTACCTAAAATGGTGCCCATTTTTCTAGGTCATTCTGGATTTTTTTGAATTAAATCATAAGTATTTGAATTTGGACATTTAAATTCTATAAAATATTTTAAGTGTCCAAATACTCTTGAAAGCATTTGAGGGCTGTTGGAAATATTTTCAAAAGTGCCCACAATTATTTTCAGGATTTTACAAAATGAATTAGTATTTTTACTAATTCAAAATAGAGGAATAAAAAAATAGAAAACAATAATAGAATTAACAGACAAAGAGAGACCAGCACCTGGGCCACTTACCTGGCAACCTAATCGCAGGCCAGCCGGCCCAGCCCACCTGGCGCCGCCAGTCGTCCTCCTCCTTGCGCCAGAAGGACGAGGGCGTGTGCCCGCTGCATGCCAGCATGCGCATGGCCACCGACGGCCACCTCCTGCTTGCCGCTTCGCCCTGGCCTACTCTGGCATCGCCATGCAGCCCCCAGGCCCTCTCACTCTCTCCCGTGCCTTCTCCCCTCCTCCGCTCTCTCTCCCTCTCACAACCGAGCGTTGCCGTCAACGCCGCTCACCACCACCACGCCCACCGCCGTCGCATCTCTCCCCTGAGCTGTCCAGAAGAACCGCCACGGCATCTTCGTCCTCTCCGCCGAGTCAGGCAACGCCGGACGCCCCCGAACACCGCCGACGCCGTCATCTTCAACCTCCTGCCCCCCAGATCGCATGAGATGCTCCATCGTCGTCCGTGCCTCCCCGCACTCGCCGTTCGCTCCCCTGCACTCGCCGTGAGCCCATGCCCCTTTCCCCTCTCTCCCCGCGCTTCATTTCCCTCTCTAGCCGCCGTTCGCAACGAGCCGGAGAGCTCTTCGCCGCGGGCCATGCCGCCGCTGTAGCCACCGTTGCCTAGAGATGCAACCGAGCATGCAGCCGTGCTCAGTGCACCCCCAGGAGGCCATAGCACCCCTCCGCACCCTCTGCTGTGCTCCCTAACGCCGACCCCGATCTCGCCTGAGCTCCGGCGGCCGCCGCGAGTTTGACTCCGACGAATACAACGCACCCCATCCGCTCCTTCCTGCTCTGTTGGATGCGAAAGAGCATGGGATTCCTCCTGGTAGTCTCCCCGCACCTAAACGCCGCCCCTAGCGCCGCCCAGTAGCAGCTGCGCCGCACGGAATGGTCGCCGCCGGCCATACTCCGGCGAGCCGACGTGGCTCCGTCATTAGGGGCTAATGACCCTGCTAATTAGCCCCCTCTCTCACTGACATTTCGGCCCCATGCCTTAACTAACCATGTCTTAAATTTCTGCTTAGTTTAGGTTAAACAAAGTGGCCCCACGCGTCGGCTTTGACCTCGCTGACGTGGCCGTTGACCGGTCCCACATGTCATCCACCCTAGCCAGCCCTGTGTCATTGACTAGTGGGCCCTACTGGTCAGGTTTGACCTGGAGGCGCCCAGTTGACTTGCTGACATCACACCGATGTCATGGTGACGCAGTAAGGAAATTCTGGATTTAAAATAATTCAGAAAATTCCAGAAAATAGTCTAAACTTCAAAAATCCATATAAATTCAACCGTAACACCAAATGAAATAAATTACATATGAAAAATGATCAGAAAAATCCAATCTATCCATCTATACCATTTTCATGCATGTTAGAACAACTTTTGTTCACTGCTTAGGTTAAATCAACTAAATGGCATTTGAATAATCACATATGGAGTTTGAATTTGAATCTTGTATTCAAACCAACTTCATTTAATCTGTTGCTAGTTGCATTAGCTCAAATCACAGCATATTGCCATGTCACACTCATGCATCATATTGTTGCATTGCATTGATTGTGTTCCTTCTCTGTTGCCGGTGTTTGTCCCCTCTCAGTAGACGACGTACCGACGATGAGTTCGATGACACCGATGAAGAGCTATACTATCTTGAAGTGCGTGCAAGCAAAACCCCTTGTTCATTACGATACAATCCCACTCTCTCGCTGTTGCTCTCTTTCTTTGCATTAGGACAACAATGTTTCAACTGTTACATGCTGCGGTAGTTGAACCCCTTTCCTCTGCATGACTGTCATTGCCACGATAAATAGATGAAACCCACTAGCATGAGTAGGAGTTGTTTGAGCCACGATGTGCCTACTCATTCATGCTTGTTTGTCATGCCTGCTATTGCTTAGAGTTGAGTCGGTCGATTCATTGGGGATGAATTGGAATGTGGTGAACATGTCCTCTTGTTGAGAGCTAAGTGTGTGAACACGATTTGGTAAAGGTAGCGGTGAGAGGCCATGTAGGAGTACATGGTGGGTTGTCTCATCGCAGTCCTCGTGAACTGAGTTACGTGTTTGTGATCCATGAACAGCTACTACCACACATTGGAATGCTTAAGTGCCCCTCTCGACTTATTAATCAACTCGATCTCTGTCCAGGAGTTGCAACTAGTTTCTGGTGTTTGTAGGTAGTGCTAGTAGTCTACCAAGTGGCACCCGGTACAGGTGGGCTTGGGACAGACTAGGTGCAGTGGCACGGTGTACCAAGTGGCACCCGGATGGTGGGCTTTGGAACCCTGCTCACATCGTTTGGGGTCGTGAGTGACACCCCGGCCGGATCTCCTTTCGGATGGAACCCGAATAGGCGATAAACCTAGACGAGAGACTTGTGTGGTTAGTCAGGTCGTGGCCGACTCCCTCACCAGGCTTCCGCTTGAAGGTTGCCGAGATACACGAGGTGTACATGGCGGTAAGTGGCGAGAGCGTGCGTGAAGAAGTACACCCCTACAGGGTTAACATTATCTATTAGAATAGCCTGACCGCGGTAAAGGACTTCTGGGTTGCCTGTACAGTTCATAGACAAGTGAAAGTGGATACTCTAAAATACACAAGATAAGCGTGAGTGCTATGGATGGCATTCTCGTAGGGAGACGGGAGTGGATCCATAGTGGTGTATTGCTATGGTGAATATGTGGACTCGTGTGCGCCACCTCAAAAGAGTTACTTGCAGTCGTAGTTCAGGATAGCCACCGAGTCAAAGCTGGCTTGCTGCAGTTAAACTCCACCACCCCTTTGTTGATACTGATGCATATGTAGCTAGTTCTGATGTAAGTCTTGCTGGGTACATTTGTACTCACGTTTGCCTATTTTATGTTTTGCAGAGAGACGTCAGTCTCGCTAGTAGTTCCGTTTGGACTTTGACGTTTAGCTTGATACCTCAGCTACGATCTTGTGCCCTCGGCAGGATCTGGTAGATAGTCAGGCTTCTCAGCCTTTTTCATTTGTAGATGTTTGTACTCAGACATGTTAAGCTTCCGCATGTGCTTTGACTTGTATGCTCTGAATGTTGGGTCATGAGACCCATGTTTGTAATATCTCGCTCCTCGGAGCCTATTGAATAAATACTTTGAGTCGTAGAGTCTTGTTGTGATGCCATGTTGTATTTGCACATATTGAGCATATTGTGTGTATGATTGAAATGCTTGGTATGTGTGGGATCCGACAACCTAGTTGTTTATCCTTGGTAGCCTCTCTTATGGGGAAATGTAGTCTTGTGCTTCCATGAGCCATAGTAGTCCGCTTCTGCCCGGTTCACCGGAGTCCTGCTAGCCCAAAGACTACCGCTCTGGAACACTTGGTCGGGCGGCATGTGATTCACTTTGTTCCTATGTCCGTCCTTCGGGAAATGTCACGCGGTGATATCCGAGTCTGCCTAGCTGCTACAGCCCGGTTCACGGAGTCTGATAGCCCGTGCTACAGCCGGATTCGCACGCTGTTGACCGACATGCTCGATATTGCTTCATGTATGCTGTCCCGTAAGTTAGTGCCACTTTGGGTTCACGACTAGTCATGTCGGCCCGGTGTTCATCATATGGATGCTAGCGACACTATCATATACGTGAGCCAAAAGGCATAAACGGTCCGGGCCATGGTAAGGCGACACCGTGGGAATACCGTGCGTGAGGCCGCAAAGTGATATGAGGTGTTACAGGCTAGATCGGTGTGACTTAGAATCGGGTCTGACAGCTTTGGTATCGAGCTTGATCGCTGTGAGGATTACCAAGCCAAACTGGTCAAAGTTGAGTCTAGAAATGCTTTAGTTATATAAGGGAATTGATTGTGGAAGGGAACGTAAGGCTCTTTTTACTCCTTTACCTTATGCCCTTCTGATCTGAGTCATCCTATCTTTCCTACGGGGTTAAGGAACTAGGCTTTCTCTTGTTTCTATCAGGATCACGTGTTACTAATCCATAGAATCTTAGGATTATTGGTTCCAGGTCTCAGTTCTGTTTCTACTACTTTTAGTATGTTGTCAGTTGAACCAGAACCTTGATCTGATGTTGTTGAGTGTCTATGCAAATCCTTGTGAATGTCTCAAATCTTTTTCTGAGCATTTACAACCGTTATGTTGTCCGAGTCATCCCAAGTTTCTAAATAGTCTGATGCACTTGCAGATCCCTTCTTCCGTTCCCGATGTCCCTTTGGGCCAGTTCAACCACACTAATCGATGAGTTGAGGTACTCTGTTGTCTCGATATATATGTTGGAGCTATTACTATGACCATAGGTGTCTTAGAGGATCACCTAGTGATCTAGCCATGTTTTGTGTTCACAGTGTGATGATTCTGGCCATCATTCTCGAAAGCATCCCGTGATGCCATTTAGTAGTAGGTATTCTACTCCTGGGTTCTTGACCCAAGATTCACTCTACTTACCTCGTGTTTATAGTGTTGCAAGTGAGTCGTGATGTGTGAAATCAATACTCCTAGCAACTCTGTTGCTTGGTAGTTAATGGACAATATTCTCATTCTTAGCGTGTTTTTTATTAAATCATCATCCTAAGATTGATCGTGCTACCTAGTCCTTATTTCTGGTGCACTCCTCGATCAATGAGTTAGGATTGTGTCAATCCCTCACTCTTTTGATCATATCATCTTGCCCTGAAAAGCAAGGTTGTTCTCAAGCTTAGTAACATATCGGTGGTTCGTGATTTTCCGAATATCTTCTTGGAAGTATTACCAGGTTGTCCCCTGACTGTTATGTTGAGCTTGTGATCAAGTTGGTTTTCCTCTAAACCGGCCATTCTCCAAGAATCTGTGTTGGATACCCTGAGCTAGTTGGTTAAGCTAAACAACAACTTGGAGAGTTGGAAGACAAACGCTTGCCTAACTTAGTTCGTTCTATGGGATATCCTTGTGTGCGTGTGTGTTGAAGAGACATGATATCTTCATCGATTGTTCCTCGTGATTGGTTGTTGAATCTATTGTCTTGTCAAAACCTTGATTTGAGTGTGGGCTATCCTCAAATCAAATCAGAACCAACGATGTTCGTAATGTTGTCTTACTCTTGGTTGATCCTCGAGCATACACCATTATATCTTTTGCTCTGATCAATGCTATTGCTTTGCTCACATAGTTGTGGAGTTCCATCTTCATGGAAATCTTTATGATTTGTTGTTGAGCCCATCAGACATTTTATCTTCTCCATGATTCATGTTGAACACTAAGCCAGTGTTGGAAACTTTTGTAAGCATTATCTTCGTGCCTGTTCATGAAGAATATGTTGGATGAAAGGGGTGACTTCCTCTAGTTCATGTGCATTTGAAGCAAGTTGCCGCCATGAATTCGAGAAAATTTGTTTTTGCTTCCTCTAGTACCATCCCAAGTCAGTCATGCATGTGCAAAGTATGCTATGGTTTGACAGGCTCGCAACCTTCATTCCATATGTATCCCTAGCACACCAAGCCACTAACTGATTTGTTCAAGGAGAAGAAGTTCCTTCTTAAGAGCATGCCTTATGCAAGGACTTCGTTATCCTTGATGATGGTTCCCAACCAGAACGCAGTAGTTTTTTATTATAAGACTGCCATGTGGTCACTGTCGGTGTCAAAACCGGCGGATCTCGGGTAGGGGGTCCCGAACTGTGCGTCTAGGCGGATGGTAACAGGAGACAAGGGACACGATGTTTTACCCAGGTTCGGGCCCTCTTGATGGAGGTAAAACCCTACATCCTGCTCGATTGATATTGATATTGTGGATGTTTACAAGAGTGGATCTACCACGAGATCAAGGAGGCTAAACCCTAGAAGCTAGCCTATGGTATGATTGTAAGGGTTGTTGTTCTGATAGTCCTACGGACTAGAGCCATCCGGTTTATATAGACACCGGAGAGGGCTAGGGTTACATAGAGTCGGTTACAATGGTAGGAGATCTACATATCCGTATCACCAAGCTTGCCTTCCACGCCAAGGAAAGTCCCATCCGGACACGGGGCGAAGTCTTCAATCTTATATCTTCATAGTCTTGGAGTCCGGTCGACGATGATAGTCCGGCCAATGATAGTTCGGTGATGATGGTAGTCCGCTATCCGGACACCCCTAATCCAGACTCCTCAAGAGCCCGAACCAGGCTTCAATGACGATAAGTCCGGCGTGTATGTTGCTTGGCATTGCAAGGCGGGTTCCTCCTCGAATGATAGAAGATTATGAACACCGGATAGCGTCGGCTCGCAAAATAGATTCCACATTCCATCGAGAGAGAATAATATATACACAAGTTCAATCGCCGGCGTTTTACGTGGCATGACGTCACACCACTACCAAGCCATTACTCAATTGTTTTTACTTTACCACCTCGGCGCATTTAGCGAAGCGGTTTCTTGGCACATCTTGTCAAGCGAGATCGTGTTTCCCTTAATCCGGATTCTCATCAATACGGGCGGTAACCCAACCGCGCCATTGATGGTGACGCTTGGGAGATAAGCGAGTTTTACCAGGCGGTGGGGACGCGTAAGACTTCGCCCGCCCATATAAGGGATAAGGATTCACCTTCTCACCCACGCCTTCTTCCTCCTTTGCTTATCCATCTCCCACAAGACGAGCTCCAGCGCCCAAGTTCGCGATCTCGTCTCAACCTTCTCCGACCATGTCCGGAGCGGGAGGTAAATGGTTGGCCTCCACCGCTAAGGAGGAGCACATCGCCAAACCGCGCAAAGACCGGATACCTCTCCGGCGACATCGCGCCGGCTGCCCGACGAGGGCAGCTCATCCCCACCCCAGGCCCCATGAGAGGGTTGTCTTTCTTCCCCACTTCCTCCATGGACTGGGCTTTCCACTTCACCCCTTTGTCCGGGGCTCATGTTCTACTACGGCCTGGATTTCCATGATCCGCGCCAACTTCATCCTCAACATCTCGGCGTTTATCGTCGTGTGCGAAGGCCTTCCTCTGCATCCAGCCCCACTTCGCTTGTGGTTCAAGACCTTCAATGTCAAGCGAAGGTAGTGAAGGGCACTCAAGAGTGCGGAGGCGCCATGTTGGGCAAGATGCCCAATGTCCTTTGGCTCAAGGGCCTTCGTGGAATCCATCAAGGGGTGGCAATCGGGTGGTTCTATATCACCGAGCAGCGTGACCCTACATGGGCGGCGGCCCCGAGTTTAGATCTGGTATCCCCACAGCTCACCTCCGGAAAGAGAAGGGCTTCTTGTGGGGTAGTTCAAGGAGCCGACGGGACTCCAAGCCTGTATCCAGAAGCTGGTGAAGAAGCTCAGGCTGGTTAACGTGGTCCAAGTCATGCTCGTCCGCCGGATTCTCCCATGCCAAGAGCGGGCATTCAATCTGTGGGAGTTCGATCCGGAACAGCACCAGGCGCTGAGCAGGCTCTTCGACACGACGTACGAAGACGCCTGGAGGGTGTTGTTCAAGGGCGCCGAAGTTTCGCATCCGCGATCAAGATCGCGGATTTCGCCGCAGACACCAGCCGACGAGGTAAGTGATTCTACCCTTTACGAGACACTTGTTTTCATAGTTTGACTCTATGCGGGTTTTAATTTCCCCTTCTCCTTTGACAGGACTGGATGAGGAAGGCGGAGCAGATTACCTGCCCGGCTCCTATGCCAGAAAATCCAGTGGACGCCCGTCTAGCGGGGCTGCTGGTTCCGGCACCGCACGTGGTGCCGGAGAAGAAGGCCAAGAAGGAGGCAACGGGTGCTCGAAAGAGTGCCCGTTTTTAGGTGTCCGACGACTCCGGGGCGGACTCCTCCCCCGAAAATGAGGAGGAGAAATAGGACTCTCACCCAGAGGAGGGAGAGAGGAAGAGGAAGGCTTCCCCAACAGGGGAGGCCGAAGGGTCCAAGAGGGGAAGGACTATTCCCCCGGACAGCTCCGCCAACATCAACGTTGGCGAGGAAGAATGGCCTTCAAGGGCCAGGCCTCCGGCGAGATCATAAGTATCCGGATTCCTGAATGATTTATAATTTCTTTTTCTGCATCACATAGTGTCATTCTGATGCCGCATGCTGCCTGTAGTCCGGCGAGTGATGATCTCCCCGCTTCATCGAGCGGGTCGTTGGCTCCGTCACATGTAGACTCCATCCCGACCGCCTCCACCCCTCGTGACGCCGAGGACGCTGAGGTGGGATCCCAAGAAGGGACCCATCGGGGGGAGGCTCCGGAGGCGCCACAAGGCGTCCTCCCGGACTTTGCGCCGGACTCCACATCAGAACCCGCAGTGGTTCCGAGTCCGCCGGGCGCCCTTCGAACGAAGGGCAAGACCGGACGCCGGCGGCTTCCGCCCAACCGAGGCGCCGAGCAATTTGTTGAGGCGCTGCAGAGCGCTTCCATCGAAGAACACCGCACTATTATGAGTGCGGTGATCCGAAGGTGCAGCTCGCCAAGAGCGGGCTGACCGAAGCTCGCAGTAGCCTTCTATCGGGCTTTGAGGTAAGAAGTTAAAATATGCAATCTAATAGCATAGACGGTAGCCTCGATGCTCGGTTCGGTGTTCGGAAAGAAAAGCCGGATGAGGATCTGAAAAAGAAGATATACGCAGGTTGCTAAAAATTATGTCAATATGGGTTGCAGGCTGCGCTGCTTGACCTCTCGCCAGACCGATCGCGGAGGTCGGTGCTTTGAAGCAGAGCTCGAGCGGTCCGAGCAAGAGCTCGGCCGCCAGAAGCAACTCGGGACAAAGAAGGTGAGTAACACCACTTTGAACTTGTACCTTACTGAAAAAGGATTTAGGTTGCAACAAAAATAACGAGGATAACATGGGTTCTGCAGGGGCCACGAACGAGGTGGCGACCCTGAAGGAGGCCGTGTCCGTGGTCGAACGCAATGCGGCCACGGAACGGGCAGAGCGAGAAAAGCAGGAGGCGCGGGTGGCGGTGGTTCAGCAAGAGCTCTAGGCTCTCATGGAAAAGCATGAGAGTTTGAGCGTGACTCAAAGACTCGAGTCCGAGCTTGCCTCGGCTCGAAAGTGCCAAAACTGCCAAGGCCGAGGCCCATAAGTCCCTTCAGGAGATTGAGTTGATGAGGAAGATAGCGGCGGGTAAGGCATTTTTCATGCAAAGCCAGCATGTGAATGTAAATTACGTGTTACTTACCCGAATTCGGAGCTCTCGAGGCGTTTGCAGATCTGCCTTGCAGCAGGTCCGATGTCCGCCAAGATTCTACCGAGCCGAGGAGGGAGCTCAACGGAGAAGGTCTTCTGGTCTCAGTATGCAGTGATACTTATTGCCATCATTGTTCATTCCTCGGCTCCCGTGTTATTGTAACTGGAATGCCGGCAAGTGAGTCGTGATGTGTGAAATCAATACTCCTAGCAACTCCGTTGCTTGGTAGTTAATGGACAATATTCTCATTCTTAGCGTAAGTTAGTGCCACTTTGGGTTCATGACTAGTCATGTCGGCCCGGGTTTTCTGTCATATGGATGCTAGCGACACTATCATATACGTGAGCCAAAAGGCGCAAACGGTCCCGGGCCATGGTAAGGCGACACCCGTGGGAATACCGTGCGTGAGGCCGCAAAGTGATATGAGGTGTTACAGGCTAGATCAGTGTGACTTAGAATCGGGGTCCTGACAGCTTTGGTATCAGTGTGACTAGAGGAAGTCACCCCTTTCATGCATGTTAGAACAACTTTTGTTCACTGCTTAGGTTAAATCAACTAAATGGCATTTGAATAATCACATATGGAGTTTGAATTTGAATCTTGTATTCAAACCAACTTCACTTAATCTGTTGCTAGTTGCATTAGCTCAAATCACAGCATATTGCCATGTCACACTCATGCATCATATTGTTGCATTGCATTGATTGTGTTCCTTCTCTGTTGCCGGTGTTTGTCCCCTCTCAGTAGACGACGTACCGACGATGAGTTCGATGACACCGATGAAGAGCTATACTATCTTCAGAAGTGCCAGGCAAGCAAAACCCCCTTGTTCATTCTGATACAATCCCACTCTCTCGCTCTTGCTCTCTTTCACTGCATTAGGACAACAATGTTTCAACTGTTACATGCTGCGGTAGTTGAACCCCTTTCCTCTGCATGACCTGTCATTGCCACAGTAAATAGATGAAACCCACTAGCATGAGTAGGAGTTGTTTGAGCCCTGATGTGCCTACTCATTCATGCTTGTTTGTCATGCCTGCTATTGCTTAGAGTTGAGTCCAGTCTGATTCATTGGGGATGAATTGGAATGTGGTGAACATGTCCTACTGTTGAGAGCTAAGTGTGTGAACACGATTTGGTAAAGGTAGCGGTGAGAGGCCATGTAGGAGTACATGGTGGGTTGTCTCATCGCAGCCGTCCTCAGGAACTGAGTTCTGTGTTTGTGATCCATGAACAGCTACTACCACACATTGGAATGCTTAAGTGCCCCTCTCGACTTATTAATCAACTCGATCTCTGTCCAGGAGTTGCAACTAGTTTCTGGTGTTTGTAGGTAGTGCTAGTAGTCTACCAAGTGGCACCCCTGCATGTGGGCTTGGGACAGACTAGGTGCAAGGGCACGGTGTACCAAGTGGCACCGGATGGTGGGCTTTGGAACCCTGCTCACATCGTTTGGGGTCGTGAGTGACACCCCGGCCGGATCTCCTTTCGGATGGAACCCGAATAGGCGATAAACCTAGACGAGAGACTTGTGTGGTTAGTCAGGTCGTGGCCGACTCCCTCACCAGGCTTCCGCTTGAAGGTTGCCGAGATACACGAGGTGTACATGGCGGTAAGTGGCGAGAGCGTGCGTGAAGAAGTACACCCCTACGGGGTTAACATTATCTATTCGAATAGCGACCGCATAAAGGACTTCGGGTTGCCTGCAGTTCATAGACAAGTGAAAGTGGATACTCTAAAATACACAAGATAAGCGTGAGTGCTATGGATGGCATTCTCGAGGGAGACGGAGTGGATCCATAGTGGTGTATTGCTATGGTGAATATGTGGACTCGTAGCGCCACCTCAAAAGAGTTACTTGCAATGTAGTTCGGGATAGCCACCGAGTCAAAGCTGGCTTGCTGCAGTTAAACTCCACCACCCCTTTGTTGATCTTGATGCATATGTAGCTAGTTCGATGTAAGTCTTGCTGGGTACATTTGTACTCACGCTTGCCTATTTTATGTTTTGCGAGAGACGTCGGTCTCGCTAGTAGTTCCGTTTGGACTTTGACGCTTAGCTTGATACCTCAGCTACGATCTTGTGCCCTCGGCAGATCGGTAGATAGTCGCTTCTCAGCCTTTTTCATTTGTAGATGTTTGTACTCAGACATGTTAAGCTTCCGCATGTGCTTTGACTTGTATGCTCTGAATGTTGGGTCATGAGACCCATGTTTGTAATATCTCGCTCCTCGGAGCCTATTGAATAAATACTTTGAGTCGAGAGTCTTGTTGTGATGCCATGTTGTATTTGCACATATTGAGCATATTGTGTGTATGATTGAAATGCTTGGTATGTGTGGGATCCGACAACCTAGTTGTTTATCCTTGGTAGCCTCTCTTATGGGGAAATGTAGTCTTGTGCTTCCATGAGCCATAGTAGTCCTTCTGCCCGGTTCACCGGAGTCCTGCTAGCCCAAAGACTACTCTGGAACACTTGGTGGCCGGCATGTGATTCACTTTGTTCCTATGTACATCCTTCGGGAAATGTCACGCGGTGATATCCGAGTCCTGCCTAGCTCTGCTACAGCCCAGTTCACGGAGTCCTGATAGCCGGTGCTACAGCCGGATTCGCACGCTGTTGACCGACATGCTCGATATTGCTTCATGTATACTGTCCCCGTAAGTTAGTGCCACTTTGGGTTCACGACTAGTCATGTCGGCCCGGTGTTCATCATATGGATGCTAGCGACACTATCATATACGTGAGCCAAAAGGCTAAACGGTCCGGGCCATGGTAAGGCGACACCCGTGGGAATACCGTGCGTGAGGCCGCAAAGTGATATGAGGTGTTACAGGCTAGATCAGTGTGACTTAGAATCGGGGTCCTGACAGCTTTGGTATCAGAGCTTGACTGCCTGTAGGATTACCAAGCCAAACTGGTCAAAGTTGAGTCTAGAAATGCTTTAGTTATATAAGGGAATTGATTGTGGAAGGGAACGTAAGGCTCTTTTTACTCCTTTACCTTATGCCCTTCTGATCTGAGTCATCCTATCTTTCCTACGGGGTTAAGGAACTAGGCTTTCTCTTGTTTCTATCAGGATCACGTGTTACTAATCCATAGAATCTTAGGATTATTGGTTCCAGGTCTCAGTTCTGTTTCTACTACTTTTAGTATGTTGTCAGTTGAACCGTAACCTTGATCGATGTTGTTGAGTGTCTATGCAAATCCTTGTGAATGTCTCAAATCTTTTTCTGAGCATTTACAACCGTTATGTTGTCCGAGTCATCCCAAGTTTCTAAATAGTCTGATGCACTTGCAGATCCCTTCTTCCGTTCCCGATGTCCCTTTGGGCCAGTTCAACCACACTAATCGATGAGTTGAGGTACTCTGTTGTCTCGATATATATGTTGGAGCTATTACTATGACCATAGGTGTCTTAGAGGATCACCTAGTGATCTAGCCATGTTTTGTGTTCACAGTGTGATGATTCTGGCCATCATTCTCGAAAGCATCCCGTGATGCCATTTAGTAGTAGGTATTCTACTCCTGGGTTCTTGACCCAAGATTCACTCTACTTACCTCGTGTTTATAGTGTTGCTCGTACCTTTAGGATATTAGTAACCTTTGCGATAGTCCTCGAGGTCCTGGTATTTCCTTCTTCCAAATATCATGAACTGCATATGGCAGAAGTTCTTCTGAACCAAAAGATCATTACCAGCGTGCTCTTAATGGATTCTCCATTCTACATTGTGATTCTGCCAGTTCTACCTTTCTGCATGGGTTATCCGGAAGAAATGTTGAGCTTTGCTCGACATACTAATCTATGCATCCACAACTCAGAAAGGTATATGTTCCTTTGAGTTGTGCCTCTTTAGTTGTTTCTGACCTCCGTCTATCAATTGATAGTCAAGAGTATGCGTGCATTCGTTCATCGTTGCCTTTACTCTTGCGTTCCGTCAAGCCATTCTATCTCGGAATGACTAGGAGAAACAGACTCCAGTACCTCATCCATATCCAGGATTGGGTCAAAGTAGTTGTATTCCGCAGATCAAATGCCAAACCAGCTTTTGTTCTATTCTACCTTGGAGTATTACCCTAATTATGTCAAGAATATCATAGGAATTGCACCATCTCTTATGAATTTTTGACGCAGTGATACTTATTGCCATCATTGTTCATTCCTCGGCTCCCGTGTTATTGTAACTGGAATGCCGGCAAGTGAGTCGTGATGTGTGAAATCAATACTCCTAGCAACTCCGTTGCTTGGTAGTTAATGGACAATATTCTCATTCTTAGCGTGTTTTTTATTAAATCATCATCCTAAGATTGATCATGCTACCTAGTCCTTATTTCTGGTGCACTCCTCGATCAATGAGTTAGGATTGTGTCAATCCCTCACTCTTTTGATCATATCATCTTGCCCTGAAAAGCAAGGTTGTTCTCAAGCTTAGTAACATATCGGTGGTTCGTGATTTTCCGAATATCTTCTTGGAAGTATTACCAGGTTGTCCCCTGACTGTTATGTTGAGCTTGTGATCAAGTTGGTTTTCCTCTAAACCGGCCATTCTCCAAGAATCTGTGTTGGATACCCTGAGCTAGTTGGTTAAGCTAAACAACAACTTGGAGAGTTGGAAGACAAACGCTTGCCTAACTTAGTTCGTTCTATGGGATATCCTTGTGTGCGTGTGTGTTGAAGAGACATGATATCTTCATCGATTGTTCCTCGTGATTGGTTGTTGAATCTATTGTCTTGTCAAAACCTTGATTTGAGTGTGGGCTATCCTCAAATCAAATCAGAACCAACGATGTTCGTAATGTTGTCTTACTCTTGGTTGATCCTCGAGCATACACCATTATATCTTTTGCTCTGATCAATGCTATTGCTTTGCTCACATAGTTGTGGAGTTCCATCTTCATGGAAATCTTTATGATTTGTTGTTGAGCCCATCAGCAGCATTTTATCTTCTCCATGATTCATGTTGAACACTAAGCCAGTGTTGGAAACTTTTGTAAGCATTATCTTCGTGCCTGTTCATGAAGAATATGTTGGATGAAAGGGGTGACTTCCTCTAGTTCATGTGCATTTGAAGCAAGTTGCCGCCATGAATTCGAGAAAATTTGTTTTTGCTTCCTCTGGTACCATCCCAAGTCAGTCATGCATGTGCAAAGTATGCTATGGTTTGACAGGCTCGCAACCTTCATTCCATATGTATCCCTAGCACACCAAGCCACTAACTGATTTGTTCAAGGAGAAGAAGTTCCTTCTTAAGAGCATGCCTTATGCAAGGACTTCGTTATCCTTGATGATGGTTCCCAACCAGAACGCAGTAGTGTTTTATTATAAGACTGCCATGTGGTCACTGTCGGTGTCAAAACCGGCGGATCTCGGGTAGGGGGTCCCGAACTGTGCGTCTAGGCGGATGGTAACAGGAGACAAGGGACACGATGTTTTACCCAGTTGGGCCCTCTTGATGGAGGTAAAACCCACGTCCTGCTCGATTGATATTGATATTGTGGATGTTTACAAGAGTGGATCTACCACGAGATCAAGGAGGCTAAACCCTAGAAGCTAGCCTATGGTATGATTGTAAGGGTTGTTGTTCGATAGTCCCACGGACTAGAGCCATCCGGTTTATATAGACACCGGAGAGGGCTAGGGTTACATAGAGTCGGTTACAATGGTAGGAGATCTACATATCCGTATCACCAAGCTTGCCTTCCACGCCAAGGAAAGTCCCATCCGGACACGGGGCGAAGTCTTCAATCTTATATCTTCATAGTCTTGGAGTCCGGTCGACGATGATAGTCCGGCCAATGATAGTTCGGCTGATGATGGTAGTCCGCTATCCGGACACCCCTAATCCAGACTCCTCAAGTAGCCCTGAACCAGGCTTCAATGACGATAAGTCCGGCGTGTATGTTGCTTGGCATTGCAAGGCGGGTTCCTCCTCCGAATGATAGAAGATTATGAACACCAGGATAGCGTCCGGCTCTGCAAAATAGATTCCACATTCCATCGTAGAGAGAATAATATATACACAAGTTCAATCTGCTGACGTTTTCTGTGGCATGACGTCACACCACTACCAAGCCATTACTCGAATTGTTTTTACTTTACCACCTCGGTAGATTTAGCGAAGCGGTTTCTTGGCACATCTTGTCGAGCGAGATCGTGTTTCCCTTAATCCGGGATTCTCATCAATACGGGCGTGGGTAACCCAACCGCGCCATTGATGGTGACGCTTGGGAGATAAGCGAGTTTTACCAGGCGGTGGGGACGCGAAGACTTCGCCCGCCCATATAAGGGATAAGGATTCACCTTCTCACCCACGCCTTCTTCCTCCTTTGCTTATCCATCTCCGCAAGACTCGAGCTCCAGCGCCCAAGTTCGCAAGATCTCGTCTCAACCTTCTCCGACCATGTCCGGAGCGGAGGTAAATGGTTGGCCTCCACCGCTAAGGAGGAGCACATCGCCAAACTGCGCAGCACCGGATACCTCTCCGCGACATCACGACCGGCTGCCCGACGAGGGCAGCTCATCCCCACCCCAGGCCCCATGAGAGGGTTGTCTTTCTTCCCCACTTCCTCCGCTGGACTGGGCTTTCCACTTCACCCCTTTGTCCGGGGCTCATGTTCTACTACGGCCTGGATTTCCATGATCTGGCGCGAACTTCATCCTCAACATCTCGGCGTTTATCGTCGTGTGCGAGGCCTTCCTCTGCATCCAGCCCCACTTCGGCTTGTGGTTCAAGACCTTCAATGTCAAGCCGAAGGTAGTGAAGGGCACTCAAGCGGAGTGCGGAGGCGCCATGTTGGGCAAGATGCCCAATGTCCTTTGGCTCGAAGGGGCCTTCGTGGAATCCGTCAAGGGGTGGCAATCGGGTGGTTCTATATCACCGAGCAGCGTGACCCTACATGGGCGGCGGCCCCGAAGTTTAGATCTGGTATCCCCCACAGCTCACCTCCGGAAAGAGAAGGGCTTGCTGTGGGGTAGTTCAAGGAGCCGACGGACTCCAAGCCTGTATCCGAAGCTGGTGAAGATGCTCGATCTGGTTAACGTGGTCCAAGTCATGCTCGTCGTCACGGATTCTCCCATGCCAAGAGCGGGCATTCAATCTGTGGGAGTTCGATCCGGAACAGCACCAGCGCCGAGCGAGCTCTTCGACCTGACGTCTGAAAGGCGCTGGAGGGTGTTGTTCAAGGGCGCGAAGCCCCGCATCCGCGATCAAGATCGCGGATTTCGCCGCAGCACCAGGCCGACGAGGTAAGTGATTCTACCCTTTACGAGACACTTGTTTTCATAGTTTGACTCTATGCGGTTTTAATTTCCCTTCTCCTTTGACAGACTGGATGAGGAAGGCGGAGCAGATTACCTGCCGGCTCCTATGCCGTAAAATCCATGGGACGCCTGCCTAGCGGGCTGCTGGTTCCGCACCGCACGTGGTGCCGAGAAGAAGGCCAAGAAGGAGGCAACGGTGCTCAAAGAGTGCCCGTTTTAGGTGTCCGACGACTGGGCGGACTCCTCCCCAAAAATGAGGAGGAGAATAGGACTCTCTCCTGAGGAGGAGAGAGGAAGAGGAAGGCTTCCCCCAGGGGGAGGCCGAAGGGTCCAAGAGGGAAGGACTATTCCCGGACAGCTCCGCCAACATCAACGTTGGCGAGGAAGAATGGCCTTCAAGGGCCAGGCCTCGGCGAGATCGTAAGTATCCGGATTCTGAATGATTTATAATTTCTTTTTCTGCATCACATAGTGTCATTCTGATGCCGCATGCTGCCTGTAGTCCGGCGAGTGATGATCTCCCCGCTTCATCGAGCGGGTCGTTGGCTCCGTCAGATGTAGACTCCATCCCGACCGCCTCCACCCCTCGTGACGCCGAGGACGCTGAGGTGGGATCCCAAGAAGGGACCCATCGGGGGGAGGCTCCGGAGGCGCCATAAGGCGTCCTCCCGGACTTTGCGCCGGACTCCACATCAGAACCCACAGTGGTTCCGGAGTCCGGCCGGCGGCCCCTTCGAACGAAGGGCAAGACTGCGGACGCCGGCGGCTTCCGCCCAACCGAGGCGCCGAGCAATTTGTTGAGGCGCTGCAGAGCGCTTCCATCGAGAAGAACACCGCACTATTATGAGTGCGGTGATCGAAAAGGTGCAGCTCGCCAAGAGCGGGCTGACCGAAGCTCGCAGAGCCTTCTATCGTGCTTTGAGGTAAGAAGTTAAAATATGCAATGTAATACCGCATAGACAGTAGCCCTCGATGCTCGGTTCGGTGTTCGGAAAGAAAAGCCGGACCGAGGATCTGAAAAAGAAGATATACGCAGGGTTGCTAAAAATTATGTCAATATGGGTTGCAGGCTGCGCTGCTGACCTCTGCCAGACCGATCATGGAGGTCGGTGCTTTGAAGCAGAGCTCGAGCGGTCCGAGCAAGAGCTCGGCCGCCAGAAGCAACTCAGGACAAAGAAGGTGAGTAACACCACTTTGAACTTGTACCTTACAGAAAAAGGATTTAGGTTGCAACAAAAAATAACAAGGATAACATGGGTTCTGCAGGGGCCACGAACGAGGTGGCGACCCTGAAGGAGGCCGTGTCCGTGGCCGAACGCAATGCGGCCACGGAACGGGCAGAGCGAGAAAATCAGGAGGCGCGGGTGGCGGTGGTTCAGCAAGAGCTCCAGGCTCTCATGGAAAAGCATGAGAGTTTGGAGCGTGACTCAAAGACTCGAGAGTCCGAGCTTGCCTCGGCTCTCGAAAGTGCCAAAACTGCCAAGGCCGAGGCCCATAAGTCCCTTCAGGAGATTGAGTTGATGAGGAAGATAGCGGCGGGTAAGGCATTTTTCATGCAAAGCCAGCATGTGAATGTAAATTACGTGTTACTTACCCGAATTCGGAGCTCTCCAGGGGCGTTTGCAGATCTGCCTCGCAGCGTGTCTGATGCCGCCGCATTCTACCGAGCCGAGGAGGGGAGCTCAACGGAGAAGGTCTTCTGGTCTCAGTATGCAGTGATACTTATTGCCATCATTGTTCATTCCTCGGCTCCCGTGTTATTGTAACTGGAATGCCGGCAAGTGAGTCGTGATGTGTGAAATCAATACTCCTAGCAACTCCGTTGCTTGGTAGTTAATGGACAATATTCTCATTCTTAGCGTAAGTTAGTGCCACTTTGGGTTCATGACTAGTCATGTCGGCCCGGGTTTTCTGTCATATAGATGCTAGCGACACTATCATATACGTGAGCCAAAAGGCGCAAACGGTCCCGGGCCATGGTAAGGCGACACCCGTGGGAATACCGTGCGTGAGGCCGCAAAGTGATATGAGGTGTTACAGTGCTAGATCAAGTGTGACTTAGAATCGGGGTCCTGACAGCTTTGGTATCAGTGTGACTAGAGGAAGTCACCCCTTTCATGCATGTTAGAACAACTTTTGTTCACTGCTTAGGTTAAATCAACTAAATGGCATTTGAATAATCACATATGGAGTTTGAATTTGAATCTTGTATTCAAACCAATTTCATTTAATCTGTTGCTAGTTGCATTAGCTCAAATCACAGCATATTGCCATGTCACACTCATGCATCATATTGTTGCATTGCATTGATTGTGTTCCTTCTCTGTTGCCGGTGTTTGTCCCTCTCGATGACGACGCATCGGCGATGAGTTCGATGACACCGATGAAGAGCTATACTATCTTGAAGTGCCGTGCAAGCAAAACCCCTTGTTCATTCTCGATACAATCCCACTCTCTCGCTCTTGCTCTCTTTCACCGCATTAGGACAACAATGTTTCAACTGTTACATGCTGCGGTAGTTGAACCCCTTTCCTCTGCATGACCTGTCATTGCCACAGTAAATAGATGAAACCCACTAGCATGAGTAGGAGTTGTTTGAGCCCTGATGTGCCTACTCATTCATGCTTGTTTGTCATGCCTGCTATTGCTTAGAGTTGAGTCGATCGATTCATTGGGGATGAATTGGAATGTGGTGAACATGTCCTACTGTTGAGAGCTAAGTGTGTGAACACGATTTGGTAAAGGTAGCGGTGAGAGGCAATGTAGGAGTACATGGTGGGTTGTCTCATCGCAGCCGTCCTCAGGAACTGAGTTCTGTGTTTGTGATCCATGAACAGCTACTACCACACATTGGAATGCTTAAGTGCCCCTCTCAACTTATTAATCAACTCGATCTCTGTCCCAGAGTTGCAACTAGTTTTCGTGTTTGTAGGTAGTGCTAGTAGTCTACCAAGTGGCACCCGGTACAGGTGGGCTTGGGACAGACTAGGTGCAGTGGCACGGTGTACCAAGTGGCACCCGGATGGTGGGCTTTGGAACCCTGCTCACATCGTTTGGGGTCGTGAGTGACACCCCGGCAGGATCTCCTTTCGGATTGAACCCGAATAGGCGATAAACCTAGACGAGAGACTTGTGTGGTTAGTCAGGTCGTGGCCGACTCCCTCACCAAGCTTCGCTTGAAGGTTGCCGAGATACACGAGGTGTACATGGCGGTAAGTGGCGAGCGCGCGTGAAGAAGTACACCCTGCTGTGGTTAACATTATCTATTGAATAGCCCGACGCATGTAAAGGACTTCTGGGTTGCCTGTATAGTTCATAGACAAGTGAAAGTGGATACTCTAAAATATGCAAGATAAGCGTGAGTGCTATGGATGGCATTCTCGTAGGGAGACGGGAGTGGATCCATAGTGGTGTATTGCTATGGTGAATATGAGGACTCGTGTGCGCCACCTCAAAAGAGTTACTTGCAGTCGTAGTTCAGGATAGCCACCGAGTCAAAGCTGGCTTGCTGTAGTTAAACTCCACCACCCCTTTGTTGATACTGATGCATATGTAGCTAGTTCTGATGTAAGTCTTGCTGGGTACATTTGTACTCACGTTTGCCTATTTTATGTTTTGTAGAGAGACGTCAGTCTCGCTAGTAGTTCCGTTTGGACTTCGACGTTTAGCTTGATACCTCAGCTACGATCTTGTGCCCTCTGCAGGATCTGGTAGATAGTCAGGCTTCTTAGCCTTTTTCATTTGTAGATGTCTGTACTCAGACATGTTAAGCTTCCGCATGTGCTTTGACTTGTATGCTCTGAATGTTGGGTCATGAGACCCATGTTTGTAATATCTCGCTCCTCGGAGCCTATTGAATAAATACTTTGAGTCGTAGAGTCTTGTTGTGATGCCATGTTGTATTTGCACATATTGAGCATATTGTGTGTATGATTGAAATGCTTGGTATGTGTGGGATCCGACAACCTAGTTGTTTATCCTTGGTAGCCTCTCTTATGGGGAAATGTAGTCTTGTGCTTCCATGAGCCATAGTAGTCCGCTACAGCCCGGTTCACCGGAGTCCTCCTAGCCCAAAGACTCTTGCTCCAAACACTTGGTAGCGGCATGTGATTCACTTCGTTCCTTATGTCTGTTCTTCGGGAAATGTCACGCGGTGATATCTCGAGTCTGCCTAGCTGCTACAGCCCGGTTCACCGGAGTCCTGTTAGCCCTGTGCTACTGCCCGGATTCGCACGCTGCTGACCGACATGCCCGAAATTGCTTCATGTATGCCTATCCCCGTAAGTTAGTGCCACTTTGGGTTCACGACTAGTCATGTCGGCCCGGGTTCTCTGTCATATGGATGCTAGCGACACTATCATATACATGAGCCAAAAGGCGCAAACGGTCCCGGGCCATGGTAAGGCGACACCCATGGGAATACCGTGCGTGAGGCCGCAAAGTGATATGAGGTGTTACAGGCTAGATCGGTGTGACTTAGAATCGGGGTCCTGACAGCATGTCCTCCACCGCCCGGATCCCTCTTGGTAAGGCCAAGTCCGTTGGCTCTGAGGCCGTTTTTGCCAAGGGAGAAAATAAGTCCCCGTTCAAGACCTTGAGCAACATGTTCAAGATGTGCCAGTCTATCCATCACAGTCAGATCAAGGAGATCAACCGAGAGAAGCTAGTAAGGCGTGAGCAAAAGGCATCGAGGGCTGCAGCTGGTGAGGTGGTCAGCCCAGGGTCAGAGGACCAAGACAGTGAGGCTACAGCTCAATCCTTTCTGATGGCAGGATGGTGCTTTGATGATGATGATGCCTCGAGTGCTCCTCCCCTTGTCTAGTGGGTCTGTGTGTCACCATATGTCTCCTTCTTGTTGTCTTGATGACAAAGGGGGAGAAGTGGTCGGTGTTTGTTTGTGTTCGTGGGTGTGTTTTGAGTGTGTGTTGAGATGTCAAGCCTCGTATTTCTCGTTGTTGGTTGGTTTTAGCTGGCTTGAGATACTCTTATTTACTTTCCGCTTGTGTGGTTGTGAGAGCTACTTGTTTATGCTTGTGAGACTCTAGCTTTATTATTGAACCTATTGCTATGATCATATCTTGCTTATTATGTGTCTCACAATATTTGTTCATCACACCATTTCATGAGATCTAGGCACTGTTATAGGTTTATTATGTTGATCTCATGTCTTGACAATAATGATCTTGGAAGAGCCTCCTATGTGTGTACTTGATGCATTCTCAAGCATTCATTTTATCCGGGCACACATATAGGAGGAGCTACCATGATCATTATATGTCCCATGGCTATTCAAACTTTTTATCCTCTATGCCATGCTCTAACCACGTTGTCATCAATGCACCAAAAAGGGGGAGATTCAAAGTGCAAGTGGCACTTATACTATATTTTGGTGTGATGACAATGTGGTTAGTTGAACTAATACCGGTTACTAAAGTTTATCTTAGGATACTGGTTCCAAGTGCTTCATGATGGAGATGCGCGACCCCCAAATTCAAAAAGGTCAAAGGCATGGTATTCCGGCAAATCGAAGATTTAGTTTTTGGTTTGCTTCGAGTCATAGGAAAGAGGGCACTATTAAGAGGGGTTTGTGTGGATGAAAGTTGTGTGGGAATGCCATTGCCGAACCATATACACTAAGCCTACCCACTCCTACCACCTAAAATCCTAGTGTGTGTGCTTGTGGTACTCAGAAAGTTTGTGGCACAAAGTTACTGGGTACCCTGTGCGCACGGGTATAACTCTGCGTGCCACATGCTGTGCAAGACGGGTATTTTGACCCCAAGCGTCATGTGTAAACTCTCTGGGTACCCCATGCGCATGGGGTCTTTTGACCCCCGTGCGCACGGGGTGGTGTGAAAGTCCCTGAGTACCCCATGCACACAGGGCTAACTTAGCTCGTGCGTGCTACCTCTTGAGCACTGCGTTGGTTTTCCCTTGAAGAGGAAAGGGTGATGCAGTAAAGTAGTGTAAGTATTTTCCTCAGTTTTTGAGAACCAAGGTATCAATTCAGTAGGAGACCATGCTCAAGTCCCTCATACCTACACAAAAAATAAGAACCTCGCAACCAACGCGATAAAGGGGTTGTCAATCCCTTCGCGGTCACTTACGAAAGTGAGATCTGATAGATATGATAAGATAATATTTTTGGTATTTTTATGATAAAGAGTAAATAAAGATGCAAAGTAAAATAAACGGCAATATAAATAGCTAAGTGTTGGAAGATTAATATGATGGAGAATAGACCCGGGGGCCATAGGTTTCACTAGTGGCTTCTCTCAAGATAGCAAAAGTATTACGGTGGGTGAACAAATTACTGTCGAGCAATTGATAGAATTGAGCATAGTTATGAGAATATCTAGGTATGATCATGTATATAGGCATCACGTCCGCGACAAGTAGACCAAACGATTACGCATCTACTACTATTACTCCACACATCGACCGCTATCCAAAGATGCATCTAGAGTATTAAGTTCATAAGAACAGAGTAATGCTTTAAGTAAGATGACATGATGTAGAGGGATAAACTCATGCAATATGATATAAACCCCATCTTGTTATCCTCGATGGCAACAATACAATACGTGCCTTGCTGCCCCTGCTATCACTGGAAAGGACACCGCAAGATTGAACCCAAAGCTAAGCACTTCTCCCATTACAAGAAAGATCAATCTAGTAGGCCAAACCAAACTGATAATTCGAAGAGACTTGCAAAGATAACCAATCATACATAAAATAATTCAGAGAAGATTCAAATATTGTTCATAGATAATCTTGATCATAAACCCACAATTCATCGGTCTTGACAAACACACCGCAAAAAGAAGAGTTACATCAAATAGATCTCCAAGAGAATCGAGGAGAACTTTGTATTGAGATCCAAAGAGAGAGAAGAAGCCATCTAGCTAATAACTATGGACCCGAAGGTCTGAAGTAAACTACTCACACATCATCGGAGAGGCTATGGTGTTGATGTAGAAGCACTTCGTGATCAATGGACCCTCCAGCAGGACACCGGAAAAGGCCCCAAGATGGGATCTCATGGGTACAGAAGGTTGCGGCGGTGGAATTAGGTTTTCGTGGATGCCTCTGATGGTTTGGGGGTACGTAGGTATATGTAGGAGGAAGAAGTAGGTCGGTGGAGCCACGAGGGGCCCACCAGGGTGGAGGGCGTGCCTGAGGGGGTGGGCGCCCCCTACCTCGTGACCGCCTCGTCTGTTGCTTGACGTCCACTCCAAGTCCTCTGGATCATGTTTGTTCCACAAATCACGTTCCCGAAGGTTTCATTCCGTTTGGACTCCGTTTGATATTCTTTTTCTGCGAAACACTGAAATAGGCAAAAAACAACAATTTGGGCTTGGCCTCCGATTAATAGGTTAGTCCCAAAAATAATATAGAAGTGTATAACAAAGCCCATTAATCATCCAAAACAGAATATAATATAGCATGGAGCAATAAAAAATTATAGATACGTTGGAGACGTATCAAGCATCCCCAAGCTTAATTCCTGCTCGTCCTCGAGTAGGTAAATGATAAAAACAGAATTTTTGATGTGGAATGCTACTTGGCATAATTTTTAATGTAACCCTCTTAATTGTGGTATGAATATTCAGATCCAAAAGATTCAAGATAAAAGTTTAATATTGACATAAAAGTAATAATACTTCAAGCATACTAACTAAGCAATTATGTCTTCTCAAAATAACATGGCCAAAGAAAGTTCATCCCTACAAAATCATATAGTTTGGTCATGCTCCATTTTCGTCACACAAGAATGCTCTCATCATGCACAACCTCGATTACAAGCCAAGCAATTGTTTCATGCTTTAGTAATCTCAAACTTTTTCAACCTTCACGCAATACATGAGCGTGAGCCATGGATATAACACTATGGGTGGAATAGAATATAATTATGGGGGTTATGTGGAGAAGACAAATAAAAGAGAAACTCTCACATCAACGCGGCTAATCAACGGGGTATGGAGATGCCCATCGATTGATGTTAATGCAAGGAGTAGGGATTGCCATGCAACAGATGCACTAGAGCTATAAATGCATGAAAGCTCAACAAAAGAAACTAAGAGGGTGTGCATCCAACTTGCTTGCTCACGAAGACCTAGAGCATTTGAGGAAGCCCATTGTTGGAATATACAAGCCAAGTTCTATAATGAAAAAATCCCACTAGTATATGAAAGTGACAAAACAAGAGACTCTCTATCATGAAGATCATGGTGCTACTTTGAAGCACAAGTGTGGAAAAAGGATAGTAGCATTGCCCCTTTTTTTGGGCCTTTCCTTTTTTTATTTGGCCTTTCTCTTCTTCTTCTTTTTGGGACAATGCTCTATGAATGATGATCATCACACTTCTATTTATTTAGAACTCAATGATTACAACTCGATACTAGAACAAAGTATGACTCTATATGAATGCCTCTGGCGGTGTACCGGGATGGGCAATGAATCAAGAGTGACATGTATGAAAAATTACGAATGGTGGATTTTCCACAAATGCGATGTCAACTACATGATCATGCAAGGCAATATGGCAATGATGAAACGTGTCATGATAAACGGAATGGTGGAAAGTTGCATGGCAATATATCTCAAAATGGCTATGGAAATGCCATAATAGGTAGGTATGGTGGCTGTTTTGAGGAAGATATAAGGAGGTTTATGTGTGATAGAGCGTATCGTATCACGGGGTTTGGATGCACCGGTGAAGTTTGCACCAACTCTCAAGGTGAGAAAGGGCAATGCACAGTACTGAAGAGGCTAGCAATGATGGAAGGGTAAGAGTGTGTATAATCCATGGACTCAACATTAGTCATAAAGAACTCACATACTTATTGCAAAAATCTATAAGTCATCAAAAACCAAGCACTATGCGCATGCTCCTAAGGGGATAGATTGGTAGGAAAAGACCATCGCTCGTCCCCGACCGTCACTCATAAGGAGGACAATAAAAGAACACCTCATGTTTCAAATTTGTTACATAACGTTTACCATATGTGCTGCTACGGGACTTGCAACCTTTAACACAAGTATTTTTCAAATTCACAACTACTCAACTAGCACAACTTTAATATCACTACCTCCATATCTCAAAACAATCATCAAGCATCAAACTTTTCTTAGTATTCAACACACTCATAAGAAAGTTTTTACTAATCTTGAATACCTAGCATATTAGAACTGATTTCACAATTTAAGAAAATTACCATGCTGTTTTGTAGGACTCTCAAAATAGTATAAGTGAAGCATGAGAGAACAATAGTTTCTATAAAACAAAACCACCGCCGTGCTCTAAAAGATAGAAGTGAAGCACTAGAGCAAAAACTATATAGCTCAAAAGATATAAGCGAAGCACATAGAGTATTCAAATAAATTCCGAATCATGTGTGTCTCTCTCAAAAGGTGTGTACTTCAAGGATGATTGTGGTAAACTAAAAAGCAAAGACTCAAATCATACAAGATGCTCCAAGCAAAACACTTATCATGTGGTGAATAAAAATATAGCTCCAAGTAAAGTTACCGACGAACGAAGACGAAAGAGGGGATGCCTTCCGGGGCATCCCCAAGCTTTGGATTTTTGGTGTCCTTAGATTACCTTGGGATTCCAAGGGCATCCCCAAGCTTAGGCTCTTGCCACTCCTTGTTCCATAATCCATCAAATCTTTACCCAGAACTTGAAAACTTCACAACACAAAACTCAACGGAAAATCTCATAAGCTCCGTTAGCGAAAGAAAAAAAACACCACTTCAAGGTACTGTAATGAACTCATTATTTATTTATATTGGTGTTAAACCTACTGTATTCCAACTTCTCTATGGTTTATAAACTATTTTACTAGCCATAGATTCATCAAAATAAGCAAACAACACATGAAAAACAGAAATCTGTCAAAAACAGAACAGTCTGTAGTAATCTGTAACTAACGCAAACTTATGGAACTCAAAAAAATCTACCAAAATAGTAAGTCCTAAAACATTTGTTTATTGATCTGCTGCAATTAGAACCAATATTTTATCACGTTCTGGTGATTTTTAATAATTGTTTTCGTGAACAGAAAGTTTCTGGAATTTTCAGCAAGATCAAATAACTATCATCCAAGAAGATCCTATAGGTTTAACTTGGCACAAACACTAATTAAAACATAAAAACAAATCTAACCAGAGGATATATCAAAGATTTATTCCTAAACATCAGCAAAAAGCAAAAAACTAAAAATAAAATTGGGTTGCCTCCCAACAAGCGTTATCGTTTAACGCCCCTAGCTAGGCATAAAAGCAAGGATAGATCTAGGTATTGCCATCTTTAGTAGGCAATTCTTCAATAAGACACCTATAACTCTTAGAAGTTTCTTTCTTTCTATTAATTATCAAACTTCTAGGCACGAAATCAAAAAATCATTTGTAGCAAATGGTTCCTTAATGATAGCAAAAAGATTGGGATGAACACTTATTGATTTGAGATCCGCAGTTTCCTTACTAGAGGATTCACCCTTATTTTTACGAACAAACATAAGTTTGGCAATTTTGGTAGGAGGATTTGGAGTATTCTTTACGGAAGAAAAGGCGGTCCCCAAATTGGTAATGATACCCTCAAGTTTATCGATTCTAGTGGAATCCTGATTTATTCTTTCATTAACTATTGGTTCCTTTTCCTTAATATTTTTCAAAGTGGCTCCTACCTTAGATCCATATTGGGTAATTTGGTTGTGGATCTTTTTATCCAAATTTTCAATTAACTCTACGGTAGCAACTTTATTTTCAATAATTTCAAGTCTTTGCATCACATGCTCCAAAGTTAACATAGTTCCATTAACCAAAAGAGGTGGTGGGCCAAACAAATATATCATAGCATTATAAGAATCAAAAGTATGGCTACCCAAGAAGTTTCCTCCGGTAATGGTATCAAGAATGTATCTATTCCAAGGAGTGATGCCTACATAAAAATTGTGAAGAAGAACGGAAGTAGATTGCTTCCTAGTAGATTTATTTTGCGTATTGCAAATTCTGTACCAAGCATCTTTTAGATTTGCTCCCTCCCTTTGTTTAAAATTAAGAACTTCATTCTCGGGAGATAAAGGGGTAGATAAAGGACTGGCCATGATGACAAAGCGAGCGGTAAAGACGCAAAGGGAAAAAGAGGGCGAATAAAACGACAAAGGTGAAGTGGGGGAGAGGAAAACGAAAGGCAAATGGCAAATAATGTAATGCGGGGGATAAGAGTTTGTGATGGGTACTTGATATGTCTTGACTTTTGCATAGACTCCCCAACAACGGCGCTAGAAATCCTTCTTGCTACCTCTTGAGCACTGCGTTGGTTTTCCCTTGAAGAGGAAAGGGTGATGCAGTAAAGTAGCGTAAGTATTTCCCTCAGTTTTTGAGAACCAAGGTATCAATCCAGTAGGAGACCACGCTCAAGTCCCTCGCACCTACAGAAACAAATAAGAACCTCGCAACCAACGTGATAAAGGGGTTGCCAATCCCTTCACGGTCACTTACGAAAGTGAGATCTGATAGATATGATAAGATAATATTTTTGGTATTTTTATGATAAAGAGTAAATAAAGATGCAAAGTAAAATAAACGGCAATAGAAATAGCTAAGTGTTGGAAGATTAATATGATGGAAAATAGACCCAGGGGCCATAGGTTTCACTAGTGGCTTCTCTCAAGATAGCATAAGTATTACGGTGGGTGAACAAATCACTGTCGAGTAATTGATAGAACTGAGCATAGTTATGAGAATATATAGGTATGATCATGTATATAGGCATCACGTCCGCGACAAGTAGACCGAAACGATTCTGCATCTACTACTATTACTCCACACATCGACCGCTATCCAGCATGCATCTAGAGTATTAAGTTCATAAGAACAAAGTAATGCTTTAAGTAAGATGACATGATGTAGAGGGATAAACTCATGCAATATGATATAAACCCCATCTTGTTATCCTCGATGGCAACAATACAATATGTGCCTTGCTGCCCCTGCTGTCACTGGGAAAGGACATCGTAAGATTGAACCCAAAGCTAAGCACTTCTCCCATTGCAAGAAAGATCAATCTAGTAGGCCAAACCAAACTGATAATTCGAAGAGACTTGCAAATATAACCAATCATACATAAAATAATTCAGAGAAGATTCAAATATTGTTCATAGATAATCTTGATCATAAACCCACAATTCATCGGTCTCGACAAACATACCGCAAAAAGAAGAGTTACATCAAATAGATCTCCAAGAGAATCAAGGAGAACTTTGTATTGAGATCCAAAGAGAGAGAAGAAGCCATCTAGCTAATAACTATGGACCCGAAGGTCTGAGGTAAACTACTCACACATCATCGGAGAGGCTATGGTGTTGATGTAGAAGCCTTCCGTGATCAATGCCCCCTCCGGCAGGACGCCGGAAAAGGCCCCAGATGGGATCTCACGGGTACAGAAGGTTGCGGCGGTGGAATTAGGTTTTCGTGGATGCCTCTGATGGTTTGGGGGTACGTAGGTATATATAGGAGGAAGAAGTATGTCAGTGGAGCCACGAGGGGCCCACGAGGGTGGAGGGCGCGCCTAGGGGGGGGGGGGCGCCCCCTACCTCGTGGCCGCCTCGTCTGTTTCTTGACGTCCACTCCTACTCCTCTAGATCACGTTTGTTCCACAAATCACGTTCCCGAAGGTTTCATTCCGTTTGGACTCCGTTTGATATTCTTTTTCTGCGAAACACTGAAATAGGCAAAAAACAGCAATTTGGGCTGGGCCTCCGGTTAATAGGTTAGTCCCAAAAATAATATAAAAGTGTATAACAAAGCCCATTAATCATCCAAAACAGAATATAATATAGCATGGCGCAATCAAAAAATTATAGATACGTTGGAGACGTATCAAGCATCCCCAAGCTTAATTCCTGCTCGTCCTCGAGTAGGTAAATGATAAAAACAAAATTTTTGATGTGGAATGCTACTTGGCATAATTTTTAATGTAACCCTCTTAATTGTGGTATGAATATTCAGATCCGAAAGATTCAAGATAAAAGTTTAATATTGACATGAAAGTAATAATACTTCAAGCATACTAACTAAGCAATTATGTCTTCTCAAAATAACATGGCCAAAGAAAGTTCATCCCTACAAAATCATATAGTTTGGTCATGCTCCATTTTCGTCACACAAGAATGCTCTCATCATGCACAACCCCGATGACAAGCCAAGCAATTGTTTCATGCTTTAGTAATCTCAAACTTTTTCAACCTTCACGCAATACATGAGCGTGAGCCATGGATATAACACTATGGGTGGAATATAATATAATGATGGGGGTTATGTGGAGAAGACAAAAAAAAAGAGAAAGTCTCACATCAACGCAGCTAATCAACGGGCTATGGAGATGCCCATCGACTGATGTTAATGCAAGGAGTAGGGATTGCCATGCAACGGATGCACTAGAGCTAGCAATGATGGAAGGGTAAGAGTGCGTATAATCCATGGACTCAACATTAGTCATAAAGAACTCACGTACTTATTGCAAAAATCTATAAGTCATCAAAAACCAGGCACTACGCGCATGCTCCTAGGGGGATAGATTGGTAGGAAAAGACCATCGCTCATCCCCGACCGCCACTCATAAGGAGGACAATCAAAGAACACCTCATGTTTCAAATTTATTACATAACGTTTACCATATGTGCATGCTACGGGACTTGCAACCTTTAACACAAGTATTTATCAAACTCACAACTACTCAACTAGCACAACTTTAATATCACTACCTCCATATCTCAAAACAATCATCAAGCATCAAACTTTTCTTAGTATTCAACACACTCGTAACAAAGTTTTTACTAATCTTGAATACCTAGCATATTAGAACTGATTTCACAATTTAAGCAAATTACCATGCTGTTTTGTAGGACTCTCAAAATAGTATAAGTGAAGCATGAGAGAACAATAGTTTCTATAAAACAAAACCACTGCCGTGCTCTAAAAGATATAAGTGAAGCACTAGAGCAAAAACTATATAGCTCAAAAGATATAAGCGAAGCATGATACGTCTCCAACGTATCTATAATTTTTGATTGCTCTATGCTATATTATCTACTGTTTTGGATCATATTGGGCTTTATTTTCCACTTTTATATTACTTTTGGGACTAACCTATTAACCGGAGGCCCAACCCAGAATTGCTATTTTTTTGCCTATTTCAGTGTTTCGAAGAAACGGAATATCAAACGGAGTCCAAACGGAATGAAACCTTCGGGAACGTGATTTTCTCACCGAATATGATCCAGGAGACTTGGACCCTCCGTCAAGAAAGAAAGGAGGCGACCACAAGGGTGGAGGGCGCCCCCCTAGGGCGCGCCCCCTGCCTCGTGGGCCCCCCTTTGCTGCACCGATGTACTCCTTCCTCCTATATATACCTATGTACCCCCAAACGATCAGAGACGGAGCCAAAAACCTAATTCCACCGCCGCAACCTTCTGTATCCACGAGATCCCATCTTGGGGCCTGTTAGGAGCTCATGGGAAGGGGAATCCACCACGGAGGGCTTCTACATCATCACCATAGCCCCTCCGATGAAGTGTGAGTAGTTTACCTCAGACCTTCAGGTCCATAGTTAGTAGCTAGATGGCTTATTCTCTCTTTTTGGATCTCAATACAATGTTCTCCCCCTCTCTCGTGGAGATCTATTCGATGTAATCTTCTTTTTGCAGTGTGTTTGTTGAGACCGATGAATTGTGGGTTTATGATCAAGTTTATCTATGAACAATATTTGAATCTTCTCTGAATTCTTTTATGTATGATTGGTTATCTTTGCAAGTCTCTTCGAATTATCAGTTTGGTTTGGCCTACTAGATTGGTTTTTCTTGCAATGGGAGAAGTGCTTAGCTTTGGGTTCAATCTTGCGGTGTTCTTTCCCAAAGGATGAGGGGCAGCAAGGCACGATTGTATTGTTGCCATCGAGGATAACAAGATGGGGTTTTATCATATTGCATGAATTTATCCCTCTACATCATGTCATGTTGCTTAAGGCGTTACTATGTTTTCTTGAAATTAATACTCTAGATGCATGCTGGATAGCGGTCGATGAGTGGAGTAATAGTAGTAGATGCAGGTAGGAGTCGGTCTACTTGTCTCGGATGTGATGCCTATATACATGATCATACCTAGATATTCTCATAACTATGCTCAATTCTGTCAATTGCTCAACAATAATTTGTTCACCCACCGTAGAATACTTATGCTCTTGAGAGAAGCCACTAGTGAAATCTATGGGCCCCGGGTCTATTCTCATCATATCAATCTTCCATCACTTTATTATTGCTTTACTTTTTACTTTGACTTTTATTTTACTTTGCATCTTTATACCAAAAATACCAAAAATATTATCTATCATCTTTATCAGATCTCACTCTCGTAAGTGACCGTGAAGGGATTGACAACCCCTAATCGCGTTGGTTGCGTGGAGCTATTTGTTTTGTGTAGGTACGAGGGACTCACGCGTAGCCTCCTACTGGATTGATACCTTGGTTCTCAAAAACTGAGGGAAATACTTACTCTACTCTGCTGCATCACCCTTTCCTCTTCAAGGAAATCCAACGTAGTGCTCAAGAGGTAGAAAAGCACATAGAGTATTCTAATAAATTCGGAATCATGTGTGTAGCTCTCAAAAGGTGTGTACAACAAGGATGATTGTGGTAAACTAAAAAGCAAAGACTCAAATCATACAAGACGCTCCAAGCAAAACACTTATGATGTGGTGAATAAAAATATAGCTCCAAGTAAAGTTACTGATGGACGAAGACGAAAGAGGGGATGCCTTCTGGGGCATCCCCAAGCTTTGGCTTTTTGGTGTCCTTAGATTACCTTGGGGTGCCATGGGCATCCCCAAGCTTAGGATCTTGCCACTCCTTGTTCCATAATCCATCAAATCTTTACCCAAAACTTGAAAACTTCACAACACTTCTCATTCTTTGTGTGAACTTGACAGGGCTGATCAAGTATGTCACCCTCTGAGTGGTTCTTCTTCTTGGCATCCCATTCCTTCTCCTACTTCATTAGACCCATGCATTTCCCCTATCCGGCCATGGCCGCTGTTTCGACATTGTCGGCCGCATCGGTCTTACGCTTCTGCTTTCGACCGAAGTTGTTGCCAAGCTGATTGGTCTCTCCAGCCTTCCCCTTGCCACTTCTCATTCGGTCTTCTTCTTCGCCATTTGTGTACCGACTGGCTATCTCCATCACTCGGCTCATAGCTAGAGTGTCCGTTCGGCCAAACTTCAGGATGAGCTCTCGGTACTTGATACCTGCCTTGAAAGCACAGATGGCTTGGTGCTCACTGACATTCTCCACTGTGTTGTGCAAAGTGGTCCATCACTGGATGTACTCTCAGAGAGTCTCGTTGTTCCTCTGCACACAGTGCTGCAGCTCTGCCAACCCACCCGACTATTTGTACGTGCCTTCAAAGGTTTTCACAAACACTCGGGCCAGGTCATAGTAAATGCTGCCAGGAGGTAGCTAGTTGAGCCAGGCTCTCGCGAACCCTTCGAGCATCAAAGGCAAATGCTTCATAGCCACATTGTGGTTACCGCCACCAATCTGGACGGCCACTCGGTAATCTTCCAACCAAGTTTCTGACTTTGATTCACCGGTGAACTTGCTGATCCCAGTCGCCAACCTGAAGTTGGCCGGAATGTATATGGCACGAATGTACCGGCTCAAGCACTCGAGGCCATAGGAAGTGGATCCACTCGGGTGATCTCTGTCTAGGCTGTCTCTGTGAGTTTGACCCAATGTTTTAGATAGCGGGCTAAGGTGTTTAGCGGCGCCTTCTTCAGGCAGCTAAGGAAGTTATAGCTTTGCTATAGCGGCGCTAAACCATGTTAGCATTTTTTCTAAAATCATGAAAATGTCAGAAAACAATCACCCAATCACACAAGAAGTCATTGGTTGGCACTGAGACAAGTTTGTCTTCCTGGCCGGGAGCAGCAATAGCCCGGAGCAGCCACATCGACCCTCCTTCCTCACGAACGGGGCGTCAAGAGCAGCAACTTAGGGTGGCCTGGAGCACCGGCTGAGGCTCGTCGGGGGCAGCAGCCAAGAGCGGATGCCGCCACCTCCGCTCGTGCAAGACGCCGGTGTCACCGACAGCTTCATCCTGCAGGAATCAGGCCGCCGTTCGTAGCTACCGCAACATGATAACCCACAAGTATAGGGGATCGCAACAGTTTTCGAGGATGGAGTATTCAACCCAAATTTATTTATTCGACACAAGGGGAGTCAAAGAATATTTGTAAGTACCAACAGTTGAGTTGTGAATTCAACCACACCTGGAGATTAAATATCTGCAGCACAGTGATCAATAGCATAGTAATATGATAGTTTTGATAGCAGTGGTAACAATAGCAATGGTAATGGTAACAACAGTAGCAGTTTTGTAGTAGTTGAAATAGTAGCAATAGCAATAGTAACGCAACAAGAACAATATGTGAAAAAGTCATGCTTTGGATCGGTGAATTCGTTGGATGATATTCATCATATAACAGTCATAACCTAGGGCGACACGGAACTAGCTCCAGTTCATAAATATAATGTAGGCATATATTCTGTAAATAGTCATACATGCTTAGGGAAAAGAACTTGCATGACATCTTTTGTCCTGCCTCCCGTGGCAGCGGGGTCCATAAGGAAACTAAGGGATATTAAGGCCTCCTTTTAATAGAGAACGGGAACAAAGCATTAACACATAGTGAATACATGAACTCCTCAAACTACGATCATCACCGAAAAGTATCCCAATTACTGTCACCCTGGGGTTTACGAATCATAGCACGTAATGGGTGCATATGACTTGCAAGATCGGATCTAGTACATAGATATAATGGTGAAAACATAAACGGTTCAGATCTGAAATCAAGGCACCCGGGCCCTAGTGACAAGCATTAAGCATAGCAAAGTCATAGAAACATCAATCTCAAAACATAGTGGATACTAGGGATCAAGCCCTAACAAAACTATCTCGATTACATGATGAATCTCATCCAACTCCTCACCGACCAACGTGCCCACGAAGGAATTACTCACTCCTGGTGGGGAGCATCATGGAATTGGTGATGAAGGAGGGTTGGTGATGACGAAAACCAAAGATTCCCCTCTCCGGAGCCCCGAATGGGCTCCATATCTGGCCTCCCGATGAAGAACTGGAGGTGGCGGCGGCTCCATATTGTAAAACGCGATGAAAATTTCTCCCTTTTTTCTAAAAAATAGGATTTTATAGCGTCGGGATTAGGGTCAGTGGAGCCCCGAGGGCCCAACCACCCACCAGGGCGCGCCAGGGGGGAGGCGCGCCTCGTGTCTTGTGGGAAGCCAGGCAACCCCCTCCAGTGGGTCTTGGTTCCAGTATTTTTTTATTTATTCTGAAATAATTCTCCAAAAAGTTTCGTCCAATTCCGAGAACTTTTATTTTTGCACAAAAATAACACCATGGTAGTTCTGTTAAAAACAACGCCAGTCCGGGTTAGTTTTATTCAAATCATGCAAATTAGAGTCCAAACAAGAGCAAAACATTAGGAAAAGTAGATACGATGGAGACCTATCAACTCCCCCAAATCATGCTGAAAACAGCGTCAGTCCGGGTTAGTTTTATTCAAATCATGCAAATTAGAGTCCAAGACAAGAGCAAAAGCGTTAGGAAAAGTAGATACGAAGGAGGCATATCAACTCCCCCTAGCTTAACCCATTTCTTTTCCTCAAGCAATTCAGTTGACAAACTGAAAGTGATAAAGAAAAATTTTTACGAAGTCTTTTCTTCTTATTTACATATATATGCTTAAGTAGCACCCATGTTTTCAACAAAGATCATGACTAACCATGTCAACAATAACTCTTAATAATTATATTAACTCATATCAATGGCATAATCAACTAGCGAGCAATAATAAAATATCTCAAATGCCAATACTTTGTCAAAACAATCATGATATAATATGACAATAGTGGTATCTCGCTAGCCTTTCTGAGACCGCAAAACATAAATGCAGAGCACCTCCAAAGTTCAAGCAGCGACTAAACATTGTAATTCATGGTAGAAGAGATCCAGTCATGATGCATTCAACATTAACTAAATATAATGAATGAGGATGACAATAGTGCTCTCAGGTGTGGCACTTGTTTGAGAAGGTGATGACTCAACATAAACTTAAATAGATAGTCCCTTCGCAGATGGAAGCAGTGATTTGCAGAGGTGCTAGAGCTCAAAGCTTAAATAAGAGATATATATAATCACTACAAAAAAAGCACATCCGTGACATTTTGGGCCGAACGAATTTTTTTTCTATCGTGCTTATGACACTTCTATGACGATAATTGTGACAAAAACATGTATTATGATAGATGTGGTGGGCTCCTACTTCTATGACAAAAAATCATGACAGAAAATGGGCTTTTCGTCCTGTGCGGGCTAGAGACACAGCTGCATGACATTCTTTGGGCCGTCCATGATGGAAAAATTATGGTAGAAGCGAGGGCGAGGAAAATATCGGGGAGTTCCCGGTTACCGTTGGTGGTCGGTGAGGGAGTCCTGGATTAGGGGGTTTCCAGACAGCCGGACTATATACATCGTCTGGACTATTGAAGCGTGAAGATACGAGACTCAAGACTTCGACCCGTGTCCGGATGGGACTTTCGTTGGCGTGGAAGGCAAGCTTGGCGATCCGGATATTATATTTCCTTCCTTGTAACCGACTCCATGTAAACCCTAGCCCTCTACGGTGCCTATATAAACTGGAGAGGTTGGTCCTTAGAAGGCCGATCACAATGACAGTCATACCATCATAGGCTAGCATCTTGGGTTTAGCCTCTACGATCTCGTGGTAGATCTACTCTTGTACTACCCATACCTTCAATATTAATCAAGCAGGAAGTAGGGTTTTACCTCCATTGAGAGGGCCCGAACCTGGGTAAACATCTGTATCCCTTGCTTCCTGTTACCATCAGCCTAGACGCACAGATCGGGACCCCCTACCCGAGATCCGCCGGTTTTGACACCGACATTGGTGCTTTCATTGAGAGTTCCTCTGTGCCGTCGCCGCAAGGCTCGATGGCTCGTCTCGTTGTCAGGGACAACATTACCGCAGGGGGAGCTCTGGCTATAGGCCAAACTCTCCGACTAGGCGGCTTCATCATGACCGCCCCATCGGCTGTCGCGCCGATGATGGCCTCTCAGGTCATCACGCATAAACTTCACATCAATTCAGAGCTCGCCGAACAGATGGATCCAATAGAGCTCTCTTCTCTTAATGAGCTCTTGGATCGCATCGCCGCTTTGGGAGTCGTAACAGACTATGACCGGATCGGGCTTAAACTCGGCCAAAGGGACATTAAATCCCCGCCGGCCACCCATGAGATAGCGGTATCGGAGGAACCACACAAGGAGTATCCCTCTATTTTGAGAACGAATTATGTCTGGATCACCGAGCTCCCGGGGCCGGACACCCACCCAGGGGATGATATGACCCGGGTCCAAGACTTAGAACCGGGCACGGGGCCGGAAAAATTGGGCAGCGTCCCATATCCCGAGCTGTTGAACTCGGAAGCTTCCATGCCCCAGGGTGCTAGATCGGATCAGAATCCGGCTTCAGCTATAACCACCCACGCGGACTTAAATCATCTCTCCCATATCAGTCAAGAGCCCCTGGAGACAGTACATCATTACTGGGCCAGATTCCTCCTTGCGCTAAACAAGGTCGAGGACTGCCACGAGGAGGACGTAGTCTTGCTCTTCTGCAAAAACTGCACGGACAAAGGAATCCTTAATGCTATAAGTCGCCGTGACATAGTACGCTTTGCGGACTTAGCAATCATAGTACAGAAATACTGTGCGATGGAAAGCGTCTGGAAACCTCAAACTGAATTTTGGGACAATCCGGCTTTCACCAAAACCTTTGTCCGAACTAAACGGGCGAACTCTCGTACGTCGTCCTATCCAATCCCCAAGAAACCAAAGCCCACCCTAGGGCGGGGAACCGTATTGGAAAAATGGCTCAATGGGCCATGTAAACTCCACAACACTCCGGACGCAGCACCAACTCATAGCCTTAGGGCATGTTGGATACTCCGGCAGGTTGCCAAAAGTGGCGAGGATTTTCTTACAGAGCAACATCCCGCCAACGAGCACAATACGGTACTAACAGTCTTCGAGACTTTTGCCTCAAACAGTAGGCGCAAGCGAGCTCATTGAAGCTCTGCGGAAATTTGCCATACGGCCAAGATGAACCCCTGGAACGACACTGCTATAACTTTCAACGCCAGTGACGAACCTCGATCCCGGACTGTCCGGGCACCAGCCGCTCTGGTTCTTAGCCCAATCATGGACAGCTTTCGGCTCACTAAAGTGCTCATGGATGGCGGAAGCGGATTAAATCTGATCTATGAAGAGACACTCAGCAAGATGGAAATTGACAAAGGCCGCATTGAACAAAGCGGCACAACCTTCAGGGGAATTATCCCTAGTCGGGAATCACGGTGTGCGGGAAAAATCACACTTGACGTGGTATTCGGCACCTCGGAGAATTATAGGTCTGAAGAAATCACCTTCCAAGTGGCCCCTTTCAGCAGCGGATACCACACCCTTTTAGGGCGGGACGCGTTTGCAAGCTTTCAAGCTATACCCCATTACGGGTACATGAAGCTTAAAATGCCCGGGCCCAATGGAATCATCACTCTAGCCAGTGATCCGGACGTCGCACTTCGCGCCGAAAACAAAACCACAGCACTAGCCCTGGAGGCACTATCTGAGGCCCTAGCAGCCGAAAATTAACAACACTGCGGGCCACCATGGACAGGGACGACGTGATACTCGACAAGCGACCCAAGTCCACCTCATTTAAACCCGCAGACGAGATAGTCAAATTCCAAGTCCATCCAACAGACCCCACGAAGACAGCTTCCGTCGGGACACGGCTGAGCCTCGCGATGGACGCCGCACTGCGAGACTTCTTACGCGAGAATTGGGACATCTTCGCCTGGCACCCATCGGACATGCCAGGCATCCTACGCAGATTGGCCGAACACAGCCTCAATATACTAAAAGGATACAAACCGGTCAAGCAGACTCTAAGACGGTTTTCAGAGCCCAAACGGCAGGACATGGGGAAGAGCTAGCCAAACTACTCGAGGCCGGATTCATCAGAGATATCAAGCATCCGGATTGGCTGGCAAACCTAGTAATGGTACCAAAGAAGGACAAATCCTGGCGCCTATGTGTCGACTTTAAAGACCTCAACAAGGCTTGACCCATGGATCCCTTTCCCCTCCCTCGCATCGATCAAATCATTGATGCACAACAGGACATGACTCACTGTGTTTCCTCGACGCATACTCTGGATACCATCAAATAAAGATGGCAGAGTGTGACCAAGCTGCAACAGCTTTCATAACGCCATATGGCCCTTTTTGCTTCAACACTATGCCTTTCGGGCTCAAGAACGCCGGCGCAACCTACCAACGCATGATTCAAACATGCCCGGAAAAGCAAATCGGCAAAACAGTTGAGGCATACGTGGATGACGTGGTCATAAAAACAAGACACATAGAAACCCCAATAGATGACTTGAGGCTTACATTCGACAATCTCCGGACATACGACATCAAGCTGAACCCGGAAAAATGTGTTTTTGGCGTCCCCTCGGGGAAGCTACTTGGCTTTATCGTTTCCAACAGAGGAATTGAAGCGAATTCGGCAAAGATCCGAAGCTGTCACGATTGGCTATACCAACAGACCTCAAGCACATCCAAAAATTAGCCGGATGCGTGGCTGCTCTCAGCCGCTTTATCTCCAAGTTAGGAGAAAAGGCATTACCTCTTTACCGCCTTCTTCGGCGCACCGAACACTTCGTGTGGACGGATGCAGCCGCGGCCGGACTGGATGAAATAAAGACCTTATTGGCCAGTAATCCAGTACTAACAGTGCCGAATATTGACAAACCTATGCTGTTGTACATAGCTGCAACACATCAAGTTGTAAGCGCAGTACTCGTTGTTGAACGAGAGGCTGACGGATACAAATTCCCGCTCCAGAAGCCGGTTTACTACGTATCCACGGTCCTAACTCCATGCAAATCCCGACACCCACACTATCAAAAAATAGCATACGCGGTTTTCATGGCATCCCGGAAGCTACGACACTACTTTCAAGAATGTTCGATTACGGTGGCCTCCGAAGTACCACTCAATGACATAATAAACAACCGCGATGCTACGGGACGGATTGCCAAATGGGCCATTGAGCTCCTTCCGTTCGACATAACATACAAACCACGACGGGCCATCAAGTCGCAAGTATTGGCTGACTTCATCGCCGAATGGACAGAAGCCGAACTCCCTAAAGAGTACGACGCATACTCAAACTGGATCATGCACTTCGACGGTTCTAAAATGCTGGCCGGATTGGGAGCAGGAATAGTCCTGACGTCTCCCACCAGAGACACGGTCCAATACGTCCTCCAAATAGTATACACAGACTCCAACAATGCAGCTGAATATGAGGCTCTGTTGCACGGTCTTCGGATGGCAGTCTCTGTGGGCATTCAACACCTAGAAGTGCGCGGGGATTCAAACCTCGCAATATCATAAATAAATGGAGATTTTGATGCCAAGGACCCGAAAATGGCAGCCTACCGTAATGCCGTCCTCAAAATGTCAGCTCGGTTCGAGGGGCTCGAATTCCACCATGTGGCTCGAGAAAACAATCAAGCGGCGGATGCCCTCGCTCGCATCGGTGCTAAACGCGACCCTGTCCCACCTAACATATTCTTGGAACGGCTGTTCAAGCCATCCGTAGTATGGGAAGGAGTCCGCAATACTAGCACGGATTCGAATACACCCCGCATTCAACTATCAGACATAGTCGGAGGTTCTACCACCGAAATAACGTCCTCGGTCCATGAAATCATGGCTGTAATCGCCCCGTGGACCGAGCCTTTCTTGGCCTACCTAAATATGCAGGAGCTCCCCGAAGACCAAAATGAAGCACGCTGCATCGTCTGGCGCTCTAAAGCTTACAAAGTCTACGAAGGGGAACTCTACAAGAAAAGCGCTACCGGAGTACTCCAAAGATGCATCTCCGAAGAGGAAGGGCCGCAGCTCTTAGCTGAAATCCATGCCGTACTGGGCGGGCACCACGCCGCGGCTCGAACATTAGTCAGCAAGGCCTTTCGTACAGGTTTCTATTTGCCAATGGCCCGAGCAGACGCACAGGACCTTGTCCAACATTGCGTTGGTTGCCAGCTCTTTGCCTATCAGAGTCATATGCCCCCTACCGCTCTCCAAACAATCCCCATAACTTGGCCCGTTGCGGTCTAGGGGCTGGATATGGTCGGACCTCTTAAATGGGGAAGCCACAAGAAAAAATACTCATTGGTCATGGTGGACAAATTCACCAAATGGATAGAAGCTAAACCAGTCAAAACGGCCGAATCCGGACCAGTAATAGACTTCATATCCGGGTCGCATAATCGACACGGTGTCCCCCACAGCATCATCACTGATAATGGCTCAAATTTCACAGCCGATGAAGTGAAAACTTGGCGCACAAAAATGGGCATTAAGCTCGATTACGCTTCCGTCTACCATCCCCAAAAACGGCCGTAGAGCGGGCAAATGGTCTCATCATGAGCGCATCAAACCCAGATTAGTGCGATCCTTGGACAGAGTCGGATCGCCGGGTCAAGGAGCTCGACTCCATACTCTGGGGGCTGCGGACCACACCAAATCGCACCACCGGATATACACCATTTTTATGGTGTACGGCGCGGAAGCAGTATTACCCTGCGACATAATACATGATTCGCCATGTGTACGCATGTACGAAGAGAAGGAAGCCGAGTTAGATCGGCAGGATAACTTGGACGCCCTGGAGGAGGAGCGCGACGTTGCAAAAGCCCACTCCGCATTCTATCAGCAGCAGGCTCGACGATATCAAAGCAGAGAAGTGCGGGCCAAAACTTATAACATTGGCGAGCTCGTTCTACGCCTACCGGAGAAGAAGAAGGACAAGCTCAAACCCAAGTGGGAGGGTCCCTTCGCCATTGACAAAGTTCTCATCGGAGGAGCGTACCGCTTACGTAATGCATCCGATAACAGACTCCAGCCTAACCCATGGAACGCGGCCAGACTCCGGAGATTCTACGCCTAGCGCCGAACTCAGTGTTCGTCTCCTAACCCCTCCTTTTTAATTATGCTCCATCCCTTTTCCTTTCTCGACCTTTTTCTCTCTTCACACAAAGTATTCAATACAGTGTGGATTTCCAGATCACTCCGGCCGCACTAAGTGTGTAAGCAATACCTGGGGGCTTCCTATACGGAAGCTAAAACTAATTACTCACATGGCTTTCTGCAAATCACATATGCATTCTTTTTCCATATGTGCCTTTTCTTCACCATTATATGCATCGATATGACTTAAGATGTTGCCAAGCTGGGTTGCCTGGCTCTTGTGTTTATGCCCTACGTTCCCGTTAATTCGGCTAGGGCATAAGGGGAGCACCTCTGCGATTGTTACTGCCGGTTCAGCCGGATGTGTAACTCAGACTGGGTGAAGCCGAAAGCTAGCTTCCTTAAGAGAATATTCAGTCGATGAACAAAAGATGTGTTCGTTTATTATAACGTAAATCCCCAGAAGTCTTGTATCCTGCGCTATCGTTCGCAGTCCAAACATGTGCATCGTCGCATGCGTACCCAGGGAAAGGAACCCCTAACGGAACTATTCTCCCTGGCAGATGTTTCTTACTATCCATGTAATATAACATAACTAGTTGGGTACATTTCTGTTCAAGCACTTATGACCCCTATGCCTTGTTTCCACGCATACCCTGGTTTTGTATAACTGAGTGGGTATTCGGACACACCCCGGACCGTAGGATCCGGGGGCTGAAGCGAAAAGGTCCGCCATGACAAATGATTTTAATCTGGCTAGGGGCTAATCATGCCCATTAAATTACACAGTCACTTGGACTGACTATATTCCTCCTCTATACCGTCCAACAGTCTATCTAACTTACAATCCTATTGAGAATACTTAGCGGCTAACGCTACCTGGTCATATACTAGACACGCAGGAATTTCTTGCCCATCAGGCCCCGCCGGTCCTACTTCGGCCATATGGTTCGGGTCCAGCTTGGTGTAGTGCGTCTTCACCATAGCCCAGGCTTCTCTTGCGCCTTGCCGGCAAGCGGACACCTTCCACAGTCGGAAGCGCCGCCGTGCACCTTGAAGCATATTCACAAGCTCCCCCATGCCATTCGGCAGCAAGCTTGATGGCCACAAAGCCTGAGCTACACCCTGCATCACTTGCCGAGCTCGCTCGTGCAGTTGCGAAAGGTCTTGCAGTGAATTGCTTGCAGATGAGGGCATCTCCTCCTTAGGGCGACCCGTTAACATTCCTGCAAGCAAAATTATTTCAATATACTTCCTCGCCGAACTATACTACAGTTCGTCTAGGCACTTACCGTAAATGCCGCGTCGAAGCCTTTTGTTCTCCTTCACGGAGTCCGCCAGCTGAGCGCAGAGATCTTTTAACTCCACGTCGAGTTGGACTTTGGCATCTTGAAGCTCGTTCTTCTCCTGCCTAACTCGCGTAAGAATGCGCTCGCCAGCCTCCAGCTGCCTTTTGAGATGCGATGCGTCCTCTCTTACGTCCTCCGGATTCACCCCGGGATTGTCTGAAGAATTTTCTGTTAAACTTGCCATATCAACCATTTACTAACTGGTGCATCTTCGTACAATTGTGACAATTGTTACCAGGTGAGGGCTTTTGGGGGTTCCTCTAACTTGGCAACTGCGACCCTCAGTTCGGCCTTGCATTCCTCCAGCTCCCGAGACAATTGCTCATTCTTATCTACAAGGATCTGTGCACAAATTGATCCTTAAAACAGTTGTTCCAACCGTTTCAAGTCTCAGGGGCTACTGATACACATGCTTATCAAATTTTCTTACACGTATATCTTTGGTATACTGGTCTGTCGCTCGGGCAAGCCCGCCTTGAGCAGCTCGGATGTATGCGTCTACCGAATTGAAGGCGTTAAATGCCTCTTCGGAAAAGATGTTGTTCCGAAGTAAGGCCCGTCGGCGCCGGTGATTCACGACGCTCTCTACTCCGGACTTCGTGGCTGAGAGCATGTCCGCATTCTCTGTTGGAGAACTAGGAGGCATCGGCCCCGCTCCCGCCTCCGCTCTTGAAGCTGGTTCTAGAATCCGGCTGGTGGAGGCGTGGTTGGCAGGATCCCCGGATATAGTCTGGCTGCTCCTTTTCCTGCCAGAACACAAAGGGTGCTGTCATACTTCAAAATATCATAATCATAACACAAGTTTTTGTCTTACCTCTGTAGCGCGAGTCGACCCTTACCGCCTTCCTGTTGAGCCTACCCGATACGGACGCCCTTGACCGACGAGTCCCTAGGGGCTCGGCCCCACGCTCCGATCGTCGTCTCTGCAAAAACACGACACTTCAAGGGTAAAGCATGACATCTGAAGGGAGTCAGTCCTCTTAGGAGGATAGGGTTTTTCGACTTGGCTTAAGCGCGACATTGGAAGCGGTCCGGGATAGTCGGCAGTGATGGCCACTGAGGCGCCATCACAGCTCGCTTGATAAAATATCCCGTTGACGAGCTCCACGGTAGTATCCGGATCTTCTTCGAGACCTGGATCTAGGGCCCTTTCGGGGTCCTTTGGCTGCGGGGAGGGGCTGGAGATTCCTTCTACGGCCCTCCTTAGTTCCTTCTCGGGAATATCGAGGCAGATGATCTTAGCAAAGAGCGCCACAATAAGTGACGTAGGGAAAGGAACGACAACTTACCCAGTTTGGGGGCTTGTACATGGAGAATCTCTCTCGCGGCTTGATGTGAAGGAATTCCTCCTCTTCCCCTTTGTACAAATCGGACAATATCCTTACCAGAGCAGTGGCAGAGTCTGGACCCTTACGACCACAGCGGGTGGCATCATCTTCCCCGTTGAAGTGCCACATGGGCTTCCCCCGATATTGAAGTGGTTGCA
>CM038678.1:480528152-480715832 GCA_021605205.1 Aegilops longissima | reverse complement strand
CCTAATGTAGGTGCGGCAGCAGCCTTGAGAGACGATCCATCACTTTTGGGCCAGATTCCTCCTTGTTAAATGCGAGATAAAGGACTGCTGCGACGACGACACAATTTCAGTATTTCGCAACAACTATATGGATGAGGGAATCCTTAATTCCCTCAACCGCCGTCGCGTACTGCACTTTGCAGATTTGACACACATAGTACAGAAGTATTGTGCAATGGAAAGCACCTGGAAAACGCAAATGGCTCGCTGGGAACCGCAGGCCTTTAAGCTATCTCCCGGACGAGCAAAAAGGATGCCCCCTCGCAAGTCACCTGATCGTCACCCTGTAGACAAGAAAATTTAATCCTTTACGGGACATAGAATTGTCTTCGAGGAATGGCTCGATAGGCCATGTAAAATACGCATGACGCCGAATACTGAACCAACGCACAACCTACGGGCAAGTGGCCAAGAGTGGTGAGGGTATCCTCGCCAACACCACCCCAGAGAAGTACTCTTCGGAGGACGATGATCCCGAAGTATTCACGGTCTTCGAGACCTTCTCATCAAATAATCGGCGCAAACGGGCGCTCCGCAACCTCAGCGAAGTCTGCCAAGTAGCAGCAATAAGCCCTTGGAACGATACGGCGATTACTTTCAATGCCGATCACGAACCAGGATCTCGCTCAGTCCGAGATAAAGCCGCTCTGGTCCTAAACCCAATCGTGGACGGCTTTCAGCTCACTAAAGTGCTAATGGACGGTTGCAGCGGACTGAACCTCATCTACGAGGACACGCTCAATAAAATGCAAATGGACAGGAGTCGCATTGAGCAGTGCAATACATCCTTCAGGGGAATCATCCCCAGCAGGGAAGCAAGATGCTCAGGGAAAATTAAACTGGATGTGGTATTCGGCACACCAGAAAACTATAGGTCCGAAGAGATAATCTTCCAGGTGGCTCCTTTCAACAACGGATATCATGCGCTGTTAGGGCGAGATGCATTCACACGCTTTCAAGCTATACCTCATTACGGGTATATGAAGCTCAAAATGCCTGGGCCCAATGGTGTTATCATTATCTCCAGTGATCCAGACATAGCACTCCGCACCGAAAATAAAACCGCATCCCTGGCCCTTAAGGCACCGTCCGAAGCCCTAGCGGCCGAGGAACTCACCGCTCTGTGTTCCATAGTGGATAGGGAAGACATAATTCTTGATAAAAGGCCTAAATCCACCTCTTTCAAGCTAGCTGACGAAATAGTCAAATTTCAAGTCCACCCGACGGATCCCAAGAAAACAGCTTCCATTGGGGCACACCTGGACCCGACGGTCGATGCCACATTACGCGCGTTCTTGTGCGAGAACTGGGACATCTTTGCCTGGCACCCCTCGGATATGCCAGGAATCCCACACGCGCTGGCCAAACATAGTCTCAATATATTGAAGGGATACAAGCCGGTCAAGCAAACGCTCCGGTGATTTTCCGAACCCAAACGACAGGCTATGGGGGAGGAGCTAGCCAAGCTACTCGAAGCCGGGTTTATCAGAGAGATCAAACATACGGACTGGCTAGCAAACCTGGTCATGGTACCAAAGAAGGATAACTCCTGGCGCATGTGTGTCGATTTCAAAGACCTTAACAAGGCCTTCCCCAAGGACCCCTTCCCACTACCTCGCATCGACCAAATTATTGAGGCAACCGCGGGACACGATTCACTGTGTTTCCTCGACGCATACTCCGGATACCATCAAATTAAAATGAAGGAATCCAACCAAGCCGCAACGGCATTCATCACCTCGTATGGGCCTTTCTGCTTCAACACTATGCCTTTCGGGCTCAAGAACGCCGGCGCCACTTACCAGTGCATGATTCAAACATGCCTGGAAAAGCAAATCGGCAAGACTGTGGAGGCATATGTAGATGATGTAGTCATCAAAACTAAGCATGTTGAATCATTGGTGGATGACTTACGCCTTACATTCGACAACCTCCGAACATACAACATAAGGCTCAATCCGGAAAAGTGCGTTTTCGGCGTTCTCGCCGGCAAACTGCTCGGGTTTATTGTCTCCAACAGAGGAATTGAAGAAAACCCAGCCAAAATCCGAGCCCTATCACAATTGGCAACACGAACTGACCTCAAGCAGGTCCAAAAACTAGCCGGGTGCGTGGCAGCTTTCAGCCGCTTTATCTCCAGATTAGGAGAAAAGCATTGCCACTGTATCGCCTGCTCCAACGCACCGACCACTTTGCGTGGACGGACGCTGCAACAGCTGGACTGGAGGAAATAAAAACTTTGCTAGCAAGCAACCCCATCCTGGCTGCACCAAACATCGGCGAACCAATGTTGCTCTACATATCGGCAACCCACCAGGTGGTGAGTGCGGTGCTCGTCATCGAACGAGAAGAGGAGGGTCATAAATTCCCAATCCAAAAACCAGTATACTACATATCGACGGTCCTTACACCATGCAAATCCCGATACCCGCATTATCAGAAGATAGCATACGCGGTCTTTATGGCATCCCGCAAGCTGCAACACTACTTTCAAGAGTGCTCGATCACGGTGGCTTCATAAAGTACCACTCAATGATATTATAAACAACCGGGAAGTCACCGGCCGGATCACCAAATGGGCCATTGAGCTCCTACCATTTGAAATAACATACAAACCACGTCGAGCCATTAAATCTTAGGTGTTGGCTGACTTCGTCGCCAAATGGACAGGGGCCGAAATCCCTAAAGAGTACGGTACGTATTCCAACTCGATGATGCACTTCGATGGCTCTAAAATGGTAGCCAGACTTGGGGCTGGTGTCGTCTTGACATCCCCCACAGGAGACACAGTCCGTTATGTGCTCCAAATATTGTACACAGACTCTAACAATGCAGCCGAATACGAGGCCCTATTACATGGTCTCCGAATGGCTGTCTCCATGGGCATACAATGCCTTGAGGTGCGCGGGGATTCAAACCTCGCAATATCCCAAATAAACAGAGAGTTCGATGCAAAAGACCCGAAGATGGTGGCTTACCGCAACGCCGTACTCAAAATATCAGCTTGGTTTGAGGGGCTCGAGTTTCATCACGTGGCTTGAGAGAGTAATCAAGCCGCGGACATCCTTGCTCGCATGGGCGCTAAACGCGACCCCGTCCCACCTAAAACCTTTGTGTAAAGGCTCTTCAAGCCATCCGTGGTGTGGCAGGACGAGAGCGGCCACACTAGTCCGGAGCCGATCATACCCCCAGATTCCGAACACAGTTCCGATAATCATCGGGGGCTCGGGCACCGAAACAACACCATCAGCCCATGAAATCATGGCTGTAATTGCCCCATGGACCAAGCCCTTCCTTGCCTACCTGACTAGGAATGAGCTCCCCGAGGATCAGACTGAGGTCCGCCGTATCATTCGATGCTCGAAGGCCTACAAAGTTCACGAAGGAGAACTGTACAAGAAAAGTACTACCGGAGTCCTTCAAAGATGTATCTCTGAAGAAGAGGGATGACAACTCTTGGCTGAAATACACGCTGGTCTCGGTGGCCATCACACCGCAGCTCGGGCCCTTGTAAGCAAGGCCTTCCGTACGGGTTTCTTTTGGCCCACGGCCCGAGCATATGCACATGACCTCGTACAGCGCTGCGTTGGATGCCAGCTTTTCGCTAATCAAAGCCATATGCCGCCCACTGCCCTATGAACAATCCCCGTCACCTGGCCCTTTGCGGTCTGGGGGCTCGACATGGTCGGACCTCTTAAAGGGGTAAGCCATAAGAAGAAATACTTATTGGCTATGGTCGATAAGTTCACTAAGTGGATAGAAGACAAACCAGTTAAAATGGCTGAAGCCGGACCGGTGATAGACTCTATATCCAGTGTTGTGCACCGTTATGGAGTCCCGCACAGTATTATTACTGACAATGTCTCTAAATTCACGGCCGATGAGGTAAAAACTTGGTGCACTAATTTGGGCATCAAGCTCGATTACGCCTTCGTATATCACCTTCAGACAAACGGTCAGGTCGAACGGGCTAACGGCCTAATAATGAGCGGCATCAAACCCAAACTAGTGCGATCTCTGCAAGAATCAGACAAGCACTGGGTTGAGGAACTCGATTCCGTACTCTGGGGGCTGCGGACCACGCCCAATCGCACGACCGGATATACACCTTTCTTCAAGGTGTACGGCGCAGAGGCAGTCTTGCCTTGCGACTTTATTCATGACTCACCTCGAGTGCGCATGTACGAAGAGAGAGAAGCCGAGCTCGATCGGCAGGACGATCTGGACGGCCTGGAGGAGGAGCGCGATGTCGCGAAGACCCGTTCCGCATTCTATCAACAGCAGGCTCGGCGATATCAAAGCAGGGAGGTACGGGCAAAGACTTATAATGTTGGTGAACTCGTTCTACGCCTACTAGAGAAGAAAAAGGACAAGCTCAAGCCCAAATGGGAGGGTCCATTCATTATAGATGAAGTTCTAAGTGGAGGAGCCTATCGCCTTCGCAATGCTTCGGATAATCGCTTGGAGCCAAACCCATGGAACGCTGTGTGGCTCCAAAGATTCTACGCCTAGGGCCGCACATGTATCCTTTTCCTCGTTCCTTTTTCTTCTCTCCCTTTCACTTTTTTTCCTTTTTTTCATTTCTATACGACCTTCGGCTCGTGCTCAGATAAACCGCACACTTGAGGGGTATACATCCTTAAATGTACATACCCCACAATACCTGGGGGCTTATTTTCACAAGATGCTTATTATTATTTTTCGAGCATCAAGCTCACCCTATATATGTGTCGCCTACTCATATATGTCTTTTCTTCGCCATTATATGCACCTTTATGACTTAAGTTTTTGCCAAACTAGGTTGCCTGGCTCCTGTGCTTATGCCCTACGTTCCCGCTTGTTCGGCTAGGGCATAAAGGGAGCACCTCTGCGATTGTTACAGCCGGGTTATCCGGATGTGTACCTCAGATGGGTGAAGCCGAAAGCTAGTGTTCTTAAGGCAATGATTGGTCGGTGAGCAAAAGACGAACTACCCTCGTTGCAATACAGAACCCCAGACTATAACGTGTACTGTGATTTTTTAGCATCACAACTTCGGTATGCACAAAAAAACTGCATACTGGCCCAGGCAGAGGAAACCTTAACGGAACTATTCTCTCTGGAAGATGTTTCTTACAATCAAATGTAATATAACATAACTCCCCGAATACAACTTGTCTGTTCAAGCAACTATGACCGGACTGCCTGGTTTCCGAACATACTTTGGTGTTTACCTACGGTATAGTATTCGGAAACACTCCAAACCTAGGGTTTTCGGAGGTCGAAGCAGAAAGTCTGCCATGACAATCGTTTTACAAATTCGACTGGAGACAAGTTTGTCGATAAAAGTACATTGCTACTTGGACTCAAAAACTTCTTCTTCCTCTAGGCCCTCTAACTGGTTGTCTAGTTTACAATCTTGTTGTGAAAACTTGGCGGCCACCTTCACTTGGTCGTACACCAGGCTGACCGTAATTTCTTGTCCATCGGATCCTCGAGGTCCGACCCGCACCAAATGATTTGGATCAAGTCTGATGTACCATGTTTTTACCATGGCCCAGGTTTCCGGAGCACCTTCTCGGCATGCCAATATCTTCCATAGCCCAAAACGGCGCCGACCTCCCTTGAATAAATTAACGAGCTCCTCCATACTTCCTGGAGGGGAATCGGCTGGCCATAAAGCCTTAGTGATGTTTCTCATTGCCTTCCGAGCTCGCTCATGCACCTTAGACAACTCTTGTAGCAGATTGCCTTGAAATCCGGACACCTCTTCTTCGGGCCACCCAGTCATCACACCTACAGAAATAAACTTGTTAAGGTTCGCATTAGCAAACTGTACGAAAGTAAGCTAAAGGGCATACTAAATATGCCGCCTCCCAGCCTTCGGTTCTCCTTCAAGGCGTCCGCCAGTTGGGCTCGCACGTCTTTTAGCTCTTCCCCTAGCTGGGTGTTGGCGTCCTGCTGCTTGTTCTTCTCATCCCTGGTCCGTGTCAGTACACGTTGACCAGCGACCTCTAGCCTTTCGGCATGGCTTTTATCCGCCTGCGCGGCCTTTAGTTTCTCTTCCAGCTGATCCGACATCCTGCCATCATAAATGCAACAACGTTTAATTGCATCAACATTACTGGCATATGATTATATTTTCCGGACAGAAGGGGACATTACCAGTCGGCGCCTCCTTGGACTTCTCTAGTTCGGCGGTAACAGCAGTCAGCCGGGTCCGACACTGTTCCAGCTCCTGAGACAGCATGTTGTTCTTCTCCGTGAGTACCTGATTATACGTCGATCCTTAAAATCAGTTGCTTCAACAGTTTCAAGTCTCAGGGGCTATTGGTATATGACTATTAAATCTACACAAATTGATCTTACCCGCATATCCTTTGAAAGATGGTAAGTGGCTCCGGCAAGCCCATCCTGAGCAGCTCGGGTGTATGCATCCGCCGAGCTGAAGGCATTGAATGCCTCTTCAGTGAAGTTGGGGTCGCGCATAGTTGCCCTTCGGCGCCGATGGTTCATTGCACTCTCCACTTCGGAGTTGGTGACGGATACATTATCCAAATCTTCGGAGAGAGGACAATCCGGCATTGCACCCATATCAACTCTAGCCCTGGAGGCAGGGTGCGGGGTCGGATTGGGGGATATATGTCCGGCAGGGTCTCCGGGTACAGTCCGGCGAATGCTCTTCACTACAAAAAAATACACTTCCGTGATGATACGTGTTTGTCATAGTAGGTCGCGTTTTTTGTCATGCATGTACATCCATGACAAATTTATGATGTAATCAAGATAGTCATACCGTGCTATCGTAGAAGTGTTCCATGACATTACCAAAATTATCATCACGAAGTGTCCACTTCCATGACGATAAATCCCGTCCACGTAGTGCTTTCGTCAAGGGTGACCGACACGCGGCATCCACCGTAACGAACGCCGTTAACATATCGGGTCGGATTTTGGATCCGATAACCGCTAACACCCACGACCAATGCCGATTTTCCACATGTAAAATTCTAATTGGTGGACGGATCCACGCCCCACTCGCGTTAAGCACAGTGTCACTCATCCAACGGTCGAGATGGGCCTATGATATGTTGACACATGGACCGGCCCAACAGTGGCCCACAAAGTTTAAATGGGCCGGCCCAACCGAAGGCCCATAAGATTTAGCGGACCATAATGGGCCGGCCCAGATAAAGGCCCACAAAATTTAGCGGACCACAATGGGCCGGCCCAGCTAAAGGCCCACAAGATTTTGCAGACCATAATGGGCCAGCCCAGCTAAAGGCTACAAGATTTTGCGGACCACAATGGGCCGGCCCAGCTAAAGGCCCACAAGATTCTGCAGACCATAATGGGCTGGCCCAGCTAAAGGCCCAACATTCTCTGTCAAATCATCCCGTCAACGGCCTGCCCTAAACTTGCCATCAACGCAGCCCATGATCACTTCTGGCCCGTTAACAGTCCGCTAAGTAATTGGGCCGAATCACGGCCCGGTGTATTTCCGGCCTGTTAAAGGTCCGGCTTCATTTGGGCCCATTTATAGGCCATCAAAACTTTCGGCCCATAAACGACCGTGAAGGATTTGGGTCATATTCGGCCATGTCTGACATTCGGCCTGTTAGAGGCCCACTATAGATTGGGCCACTTTCTTCCTGTTGTCATTTTCGGCATGTTAACGCCGGACGTAAACCATGGGCCATATGTGGCCCAACGTCATATCGGGCCCATTAACGGCCCATATAAAAATGACGGTAATCTAGCCCGACCGAAGTTCCGGACTGTTAAAGGCCCGTGTATTAGGTCAGCGCATTTACGGCCCATCCGAATTTCGGCCTGTCAAAGATCCACGTCGTAAATGGGCCACCATTTCGGCCTGCTAAGTCCAGCGGGTTATTTGGCACAATCAGGGCCCAATCTCACTTTTGGTCTATTAAAGGCCCATGTTTTTTATGGGATCGAGATACTTACACCTATAAACGGCCTATTTTTACTGAGGGCCCAAATTATGTTTATGCCTGTTAAAGGCCCACTATGGGCACATGCCTACCAGAAAAATATGAAAGCTTATGCTGATTTAGGCCCAGATATTTTTAGTGGGCTACATGTCAATTTCGGCCCGTAATCGTTTTTAGCCCAATTGGAATGGGCCCGACGAATGTTGGCATGTTGGGCTCCTACGAAGCTTTCGGCTGAATACATTACTAAGATAAACCTACACTATACAAAAATAGCATCATAATTACTGCAGCCTAGGGAAGCATCATAAATGTTGTATCACAACAAAATAAATTCCAACCATACAACAAAAGGCCTGTTGGCATAAAGTTTCTGATCCTTCCGCATAAAAGCACCATCGATGTATAGAAGCACAGATCATTTGACACAGTGCTACTATTTCAGTCAGTAGAATCTGATGGAGCAGCACAATCTCCACCTTTTTCTCGCCATTGCTCTTGAACAACGGCGAATGTCCGATAGTCCGGTTTCAAAACCATTCATATCTTGACGACATTTCTCAACCACTATTCTTGTTTCCAAACAACGCCCATTAGGGATTGGACTTGTGTCCGAGCACGATATATCACTCTGCCTAGCAGGAAGATTTTGTTCAAGAGGGCGATTTGGACGAGGTTACCTTGACAACCAACCCGAATTACGAGGAAGGTGCTTTTTGCACTTGTTAGTGGAGAGATACCGACGACCGCAGCAAGAGGTGACATTGTGCCTGTAGTAGCCTCGTCACCTTCAGGTGGTTGTGGCTGTTCAATCATTTGTTCCATAGCTTCCTGAAAGTTTGAACTTGTAGATTAGTGTACCAGATAAGTTACTAATGAGACAAAAGCAAACAAAGTAGGTTAAACGTTTATACATAACTTATTTTGGTGAACTACTGTGATATATTAGCATGTATTGTAGTGCCAACTACATAATAAAATCACTTTCAGAACATATGTCCATGTAGCATGCCTACTGTATTGTCTATTTCCTCACATTCGTTGACATCTAAGGATAAAGAGACATGGTTTAAAGCAGGATAAACATAGTATGACATCATTCATATCATGGGCAAACAGATATAAAACAAACAACCTATTTTATCATTGTGTGCGCACGTGAACATAACAACTAGATTACAGATCAAGACCAAAAGAATATCCTTCATCTCTTTTAAACCATGTAAGGTGAAATGATATGTAAAGACAACTGTGTATAAAAGTGAACAGAGTAACTGACGTTGGCTGCAAACCAAGTAGTTAAATGAACACATCACAGTACCAATCAGTTCAAGGCAGGAGGAGTAAGAACTTACAACAGCGGCTTGAACTGGTGTGCTCATGCCCTTCATCTTGCTGGTGTGGCAATCCTTAAAGATTTGCACTGCATTCGGTTCAGGTTCTTTTTGGTCCGCACGGGCTTTCCTCTGTATTTGGAACAAGTCAATATAGATACGATAATATGGCACAAAAAAAGAAGGAGGTAGCAGCTATTTACAAAAGCCTCGCAGTGTGCAATATAGCTACGAGATCCTGTTCTCTGTTGGAATTTCACTTTAGAACGGTTGGTTTTGTTCTTCAAACAGTTAGCCTAGAAGAAGATACACTTGTAAGGCACATACATAAATACAAGTTCAATATGTGGTCTGATCAAATACATATAGCCTACCTGATACATTGGATCAGACCAGTGTTTAACAAGGGCTGTCTAGTCTTCATCTGTAATATATTCCACTGGAGATGTTTTTGCGATTTCATTGTTAGCCTTGCCTTCAAAGTGAGATTTTCTAAGGTGGTATCGATCATCGTCGCAGAGCGATGAAAAACATGAGTGCATGCTTGTTTAGTTGCATCATCTTTCGGATCCAACTTGAACCTCATCTGTTGAAAAAAGAATGTGAGTCTTATTAGGAGGAAGCTAGAAAGTATGGGACAGAGCAAGACAATATTACTAATTCCAATGAATAACATTACTTACGGATAAATGGTCAAGGAAGGTGTTAAACTGGGTATTGTATTTCTCATTCCTGTCTTCGGATCCACGTTGGGAGGATACGTGCATGACACCTAACGCAACAAATGCCTCTCGATACTAACTTGGCTGACTCTATAGCATCACGTGGCCTTTTAAACCTGCCTCAAAATGGATCTCCATTCTTCCTCCTTTAGATTTTGTTAATCACAATCATTATCCCGATGTCTGCTTTTCCGCTTGCGCCGTGGTGCTAGTTCAACAACGAATATGGAAAGTGCTAGTGTACATCAAACGTGAGAGTACATATAAAGGAGCATGCAACTGCAACTTGACTCGGTCAGGTACCGTCTTGGTGTTGATGCTCATGAGGTTCATCTGATCTTGCCAAGTCATGTTGTGTCAGCAGTGCTTCAGAAGTAGTGTTAGGTGTGAAGGCACCTTGGGAAGTGGCCAGTTCCGGAGCAAACGAGCGAGTAACTGATTGAGATGCTGGTACAGTTGAAGCGGATGCTGCAGCTGGTGGAGCAGGTGATACTGTGTTTGTAGATTTAGCCGGTGGACTTGGACCTTTTACTGCACTATAAGTATCAGCAGAATCTCGACGGCAGAACATTTTCCGTTTCACCCGACAAGTAACAACACTCCCTACTATATTATTTTCCTTGCTCTTTTTTGACTTTGCCATGTCAAGCTATACCCACAACACAAAAGAATAAAATCACTCTTCAGAACTCATTGATGCATGATACAGACAAGCAATACTTTGATGTAAGACAACCGTATGAGGATGGAATATGTAAGAAAAATAGGACGGCATGACATATTCACAGCTACGATGTGCAAACTAAGCAGAAGGATTTTCAAGAAAATAGAAGTAATGCAAGCTAGACACCATATGAAAGATGCAACCAATATTACTCTGCCAAGTTAAAAGTGTCTTGTCATAAGTGGCAATTCGAAAAATTAGAAGCAGTACAACGTAGAAATCAATGCAAGACGCAACCACTATCAAACTGCCATGTTAAAAGCGTCCAATCATGAGTGACTGATGCGGGATACACAACAATAGTACTTTGACGTAAGAACATGGTATGATAGATAGATGCAGTGTATTCTAGACAAAGAAAGCCATGTCATATGCACATGTATAACGTATAAACTCAGCAGGTGCAATTTAATCAAAATAGAAGAAATACAGGCTAGACAACGTATGCAACATGAAACCAATTATCACACTGTCAACTTAGAGCAAGCACCTGCGATGGTGGAGTACGGGAGATGAACTCACCATGTAGACTTGGGACTTCAACTTCATTAGCAGTAGCAGGGGAAAATCTAGAGAGTCTCTGTTTGCGTCGGTGCGGAGGACCACCGACAACCCCTAACTTACTCTTTTCCTTCCTATTTTCCGATATTGCCTTATGAAGTCAATACCACAAGAAGATGAATAAAATTAGCTCTGCATAACTGGTTGATGCATGATACAGACGAACACTACTTTGATGTAAAGCAAGCGCATGATAGGAGGATGGAATATATACAAAAAAAGACAACGTTTCATATTCACACGTATGATAGGAGGATGCAATATGTATGAAAAAACAGTAAGCGGAAGGCATTTCAACAAAATTAGAAGAAATGAAAGCTAGGCACCATATGAACATGCAACCAATATCACTCTATCAGGTAAAAAGTGTCTCGTCGTAAGTGCCATTTCAAGAAATTAGAAGCAGTACAAGCTAGAAGACAATGCAAGATGCAACCTACATCACAGTCCCAAGTTAAATGTGTCTTATGGGTAAGTGATCGTTGCAGGTATAAGTTGTAAGCTACGCAGATGCAATTCAACATAATCAGAAGCAATACAAACTAGACATCATACGGAAAATGCAACCACGTATAACAGTTCCAAGTAAGAGCAAGCACATGTGATGGTGGAGTAGGGGAGATGTGCTCATCATGTACACGTATGTTCTAGAAACAGGAACACGTGTCATATTCACAAGCATTATGTGTAAAGTAAGAAGATGCAATTCAAGTTAGAAGCAATAAAAGCTAGACATCATACGCAACATGCAACCACATATAATAGTGTCAAGTTAGAGCAAGCACCTGTGATGGTGGAGTAGGGGAGATGTGCTCATCATCTACACAGCTATGTTGACTGTCCAGCCTTATGTTGTCTTGCGAATCTTGTTGGGAGGATGGCGGAGTAGAATCAGAGAGACCCTTGTTTGAGTTGTTCAAGGACCACCATCATCCACTGCCGGACTAATTTCCTTCAGCTGTAATGATTTTGCATTGTGAAGTCAAACCGATAAGAAAAGGAATAAAATTCGCTCTTCGAAACTCATTCATGCATGATACTGACCAACACTACTCGGATGAAAGGCAAACACATGATGCGAGGATGGAATATGTATGAAAAACAGGATGGTGTGACATATTCACACCTATGATGTGGCAACTAAGCGAAGGCATTTTCAACAAATTAGAAGAACTGCAAGCTAGACACCATATGAAAGATGCAACCAATATCACTCTGCCAAGTTCAAACTGTATGGCGTTTCAACAAATTAGAAGCAGTACATGCTAGAAATCATATGCAAGACACAACCAATATCACAAAGGGTGACTTAAGGGTGCCTTATCATAAGTGACTGATGCGGGATATGCAAGAATAGTAGTCTGATGTAGAAACAGGAACACATGTCATATTCACAGGCATTATGTGTAAAGTAAGCAGATGCAATTCAACAAAGTTAGAAGCAATACAAGCTAGACATCATACGCAACATGCAACCACATATAATAGTGCCAAGTTAGAGCAAGCACCTGTGATGGTGGAGTAGGGGAGATGTGCTCATCATCTACACAGCTACGTTGACTGCCTAGCCTTGCGTTGTCTTGCGAATCTTGTTGGGAGGATGGCGGAGTAGAATCTGTAGAGAACCTCCATTTCAGTTGCTCTGAAGGACCACCATCATCCAATGCCTTGCCAATTTCCTTCAGCTTTATTGATTTTGCATTCTGAGGTCATACCGACAAGAAAAAGGAACATCATTAGCTCTTCAGAACTCATTCATGCATGATACTGACGAACACTACTCTGATGAAAGGCAAAGTCATGATACGAGGATGGAATATGTACGAAAAAATGGACGGTTTGACATATTCACACTTATGATGTGGTAACTAAGTAGAAGGCACTTCAACAAATTAGAAACACTGCAAGACACCATATGGAAGGTGCAATCAATATCACTCTGCCAAGTTAAAACTGTCTCGTCATAGGTGGCGTTCATCAAACTAGAAGCAATACATGCTAGAAATCATATTCAAGACGCAAACCAATATCACACTGCCAACTTAAAGGTGTCCCATCATAAGTGACTGATGCAGGATACACAAGAAGAGTAGTTTCATGTAAGAACATGGTGTAATAGACAGATATAGTATGTACCAAAAACAGGAAAGCGTGTAATATTCACATGTATCATGTGTAAGATAAGCAGATGCAGTTTACACTAATTAGGAGCAATACGAGCTAGACACCATATGCAACATGCAACCAGATATCACACTGCCAAGTTAGAGCAAGCACCTTGGATGGTGGAGTAGGGGAGCGGAGACTTGGACACTATCAGTACAAGGAGAATCGGTACAAATGCTCCGTTTATGTTGCTGCAGAGGGCCACCATCATCGCCTTCCTTACTCTTTTCCTTCCTCTTTCTTGATTTTGCCTTGTCAAGTCAAACCCACAAGAAAAAGGAATAAAATTTACTCTTCAGAACTCATTGATGCATGATACTGATGAACACTATTTTCATGTAAGGCAGACGCATGATAGGAGGATTGAATATGTATGAAAAACAGGACACGTGACATATTGACATGTATGATGTATAAAATGTAAACTAAGCACAAGGTGCTTGAACTTGTTAGAATCGATGCAATCTAGAAACCATATGAAAGATGAAACCAATATCACTCTGCCAAATTAAAAGGATGCCCTAACAAATGTATTTGACCAAATTAGAAGCAATACATGGCAACAGGCTAGAAATAATGTGCAATATGCAACGAATAAAGGTGACTCATCGTAAGAGATTGATGCAGGATACAGAAGAGAGGTAGTTTCATGTAAGAACAAGGTTAACACATAGATGTAGTGTGTACCAAAAATAGGAAGGCATGTCATATTCACATGTATAATGTGTAAACTAAGCGTATGCAATTTACCCTAATTAGAAGCATTACAAGCTAGACACCAGATGCAACATGCAACCACATATCACATCTATGGGTTAGAGCAAGCACTGTGATGGTGGTGTAGGGAAGTCGGTCTTCAGTATAGAGCTACGCTCAATGTCTTTATTTAGGCTTGCTGTTTCTTGAGAATCATGTGGAGAGGATGAAATTGCATTCTTTATAAGAGTATTGCGTCTCATATTAACCCACGCGCGTGACTGTCTCATCATAAGTGATAGACGCAGGATACAAAAGAACAGTAGTTTGATGTAAGAACATGGTGTGATAGGCAGATGTAGTATGTACCAAAAATAGGAAGGCGTGTCATATTCACATGTATAATGTGTAAGCTAAGGAGATGCAATTTAACAAATTAGGAGCATTGATGAGGGACACACAAGAAAAGTAGTTTGATATAAGAACATGGTTAATAGAAAGACGTAGTATGTACCAAAAACAGGAATGTATGTCATATTCACAGGTATAATGTGTTAACTAAGCAGATGCAATTTACCCTAATTAGAAGCATTACAAGGTAGACACTGTATGCAACATGCAACCACATATCACACTGCCAAGTAAGAGCAAGCACCTGCGATGGTGGTGTGGGGGAATTGCGGTGATCAACTAGAGAGCTACGTTGACTATCTTCATTTAGCCTTGCTGTTTCTTGAGAATCATGTGGGGTGTAACATCCCAAATTTTCAATTTGGAATGTTATACATAGAGCATCGTTGCATATCATATTTTTGTTGCATTTTTGCTCGATCCTAGAAATTCTACACAACTCAAGGACCCACGAAGAGAGTTGGGGATTTCGTTATTTTCATATTTGAGTTTTCTCAAATTTTGAAAATAGGATCATTTGATTTTAATTATTTTATCTTCAATTATTTCTACTATCAAAATATGAGAGAGGGAATAAAATGACTTTCCCAAAATAAAGAAATAATGAAGATTTAATAATAAAATCAAATAATATTTTATTTTGGAGTTTTTCGCCTTTTTATTTGAATTTAGGAAAAATACGCATTTTTCAAATTTGCATTTAGGCCCCAAATAAATGTTCATATAGTCCGGCTTGATTTTAGAAGTCGGGGAAAATTTATTTCGGGATTTTTGGTGTCCGTTTGGTATTTCTTTTTATTTTTCTTCTGCGCGGAATTATTTAAAAAAAACGCGCAACCGACCTTGGGCCGTGCCCGAGCGGGACTCCGCTCGGGGGGCACTTATATAAAGCGCCGCCCCGGCACCCCCAGCCCACCCGAGCCGCCCCGCCAACCCACTCACGCCGCCACCCCACCTTGCCAAACACTAACCCTAACCCACCTAGCTGGCACGACGCCGCGCTCGCCGAACGCCGCCCGCCGCCGCAGCCGCCCTCGGACGCCCCGCCGCCCGCCGCCGCCCGCCGCCTTGTCAAGCCAAGAGTGACCCGCCGCCGCCTCGTTTTCCGCACCGGTATTTTTAATAAAAACCGATCGTTTTTCTAGTTTTTCTTCGGTTTTTTTAGTTTCGGTTTTTTTCGGTTTGGTTAAATAGCGAACGTTCGTTCGTTCGTTCATTTTTAACGAACGCGTTCGTCAGATTAGTTTAGTTAACGAACGTCCATTCGTTAACCTGTTCGTCGTTTTTTCTTTTTCTCGGATTTAATTTGCGATTTTTCTGATCGCGATTCCTGATCCGATTTTTGTTTTAGTTTAACTATTCGCTCGTTTATCGGAATCAGGCGATTCAAGCGCCTGGAATTTCGTCTCGAAACCCTCTTTTCGAATAACCAACTTCAACAAGTTTTTGCTACTGTAAAATTTGACTTAGATCCAGATTAGTAAAACAGAGTTGTTTTCTTCCGCCGTTTGACTTTCGTTGCTTCGTTTGATTTGATTCTTTTTGCAAACCGGAGTTCTTAAGTTGAACTATCTGGTTAGATCTTCTATTTGAGTTTTAGCTGTGCATTAGATGAGTACTTATTGTATGCTTGTTTGTTTGACTGCGATAGAATACCCTTGAGTGTGCCGTTACTTGAGTCTCTAGGTTTCGCAGATCATCAGCAAGGCAAGTAACACTTTGATCATACCTTTTCTACTACCCAGTTTTATGCAGTAGATCTATCCTCAAACATTGCATGATTAAGATCTAATTAAATTGTGGGATGGGAAGTAGATTGAGGTAGTACCTATTACCTGTTTTATTATCAAACCCTTGGGAGTTACCTTTACGTTTGCTTGTTATGCTATGCTATGCTAGTAGACGTGGATTGGGTGAGTGTATTCCATGACAGATGTGAGATTGTTAAATTAATGGTTTATTTAAGGTGGCAACTTAAACACACATCTCGGTGGATTGAGGCACTGGTTTCCATCAGACTTGCTGTATTTCTTGGACCGCCACCCGTGCTCAAAGGGATCATGAGATTATTCATGCTAGAAACTTCCGTGTGCAGCCACATGCTACTATGGGCTCTAGCATAGTTGACTAAGTTGTGTGAACCCCTACGGGTGGACTAGCTGATGTAGGGGTTGTAGGTTGGTACGGTCTACCCACATGTAAGGTGCTAGCGCTTCTGAAAGACTATGTCTCGGTCATCCGTTTCTCAAACACCATGTAGTGCGAGAAATCAAACGGAGGAGATCGAGTCTTGTGGGGAAAAGTGCACAAACCCCTGCAGAGTGTATAAACTAATCATGGTTAGCCGTGTCCTCGGTTATGGACATCTTGAGTATCTAGTACTTGGATTATCATGTGAATCTCATCATGTTACTTTAAATAATATTGTTGGGTTGTTAATGAGTACTTTTAATTGGGATTGAGAATGCTGTTAACCATTCTCAATGTTTCACAACCACCATGATAGTTAAATAAATTTATTCCTTTGCAGTAGGGAAAAATTGGCTTTACGCAAAACTGTAACCATAGAGCTTTCCACCAGCCATATATGCATGTAGTATAGGCTTATTCTTCCATTATTCTCTATGTGTTACTTTGCCAAAGATATTCCATGTGTTGACCCGTTTTGGGCTGCAACGTTTCATGTTGCGCACTTTTCGCATTTACAGTATGGTGTTTAGGTCGTGGTTCTATACTCGGTGATGCCGTTGGAGTTGATGGACTCGCTTATTCTTCCAAGCCTTCCATTGTTATCGTTATAAGATGGCCTTAAGCCATATTTATTTTATTAAGTTCTCTCTTGAGACATTCGATTGTAATAAGTGTGTGATTGCTACTATGTTATAAATCCTCCGAGTCTTGTGTGGTGTCGACATCTTGATCCGGGGATGACACCGAGCACAGGGATCGGACTGTTTGAGGTCTGGTCGCTACAAAGATGGTATCAGAGCACACGCTGACTGTAGGACATGACCATTAAGCTAAAGCCCTAGATCACTAATCTCTTCTCATTTCTGACTCCTCATCTTTTCTACTCATTTATGATGACTAGGCGAGGATCAAGTTCACCCACCGGATGAAGATACACCTTTTGGACGACACACAAGGAAGTCACTAAGTACCTGAACATCGGAATACCAAGCTTCACCGGGACCTACAATTCCACTTTGCCCGAAGAAGAGCGCTGGAAGATTCAAGCTCAAGTTCCCGGAAGGACGTTTGCACCAATTATGGAACCCATAGAGTGTGTTTTCAATGCACCAACCTGGAGTCTGGGAAAGAGCATGGCAGCTCACATAACCATGTGACGCATTGGAGAAGTTTACAAAGAAGACCTCAAGGATACTATCTACCAGATTTGTGGGCGCCGAGATGAACAATGGGAGATAGTTGGCACTAAGAAGGATCGATCCATTACAACTTTCATCCAGGAATTAAATCAGCACATTCGACGCCAGGAGAACCAGATGTGCGCAGACATGATGGAGTTGAAGACAGCAAAAGCCAAGATTATCGAACTAGAAGGAGAACTGAAGGCCACTCGCAAGGACTACATGGAGGAGATTGTAGCTCTAGTGGGACAAAACGGCGATCTTAATGAGAAGATTGAAGAACTCATGGGAAATTCAGCACCCGGAGGAGAAGATGAAGATTGCACCTGTCCAGAGAACTACAACATCATTGACGACACCGATTCCGATCCTAGTGATGATGATTTCAAAGATGAAGCTGGAGCAGATATCATGGAGTCTTCATCGGAGCAGTTTTTCTAGTTGACCACCATAACAGTAGTAGATTCCCCCATTAAAGACTAGTTTTAGTTTCAGCACTTTGTAACGATAGTTAGACCGTTGTATGCCTCTGTTTGAATTGATTGGAGTGATATTGTGTGATTTGTCTCATGTGCATATGGGTAGTGTTTCTCTCTAGACCTCATTCTATTCTAAATTCTCGTCTTTACTATAAACCCTCAGATGCCTCCGAGACGCGACCCCGGATTTGTTTTCCCGCCGGAGATCACTCAGTTGATTCAGCAGCAGAATGCCTTGATTCAAACATTGATGCAGAACCAAGGCAACAACAACAACAACAACCCACCGCCACCACCACACGCTGACCATTTGACCCGTTTCTTAAGGCTGAACCGCGGTGTTTTCCAAAGAGCACCGAGCCGATAGTAGCAGATGATTGGCTCCGCAAGATAGGGAGGAGTTGACCACCGCAGGATGTACATATGGAGAAAAGGTGAAATTTGCCACACATCAGCTCAAGGACCCGCATAGCGATGGTGGGAGAATTTTGACCCACTTACCTCAGAGACACCGCCACATGGGATCGATTTCAGCAAGCTTTCCGTCGCCCATGTTTCAGCAGGAGCTATGGCCATGAAGAAGCGTGAATTTCGCAACTTGCGCCAAGGAGGACGGACAGTTGGCGAAGATGTGGATGACTTTAGTAAGCTAGCACGTTATGCCCCGGATAGCGTTACTCTGAGGCAGCTAAGCGTGAGAAGTTTCTAGAAGGACTGAATGATGAGCTGAGCATGCAATGGATGGTAGCCACCTTCAATAACTACCAGGAGTTAGTAGATCGTGCTCTTATGATTGAAGGGAAGCAGCAGCAGATTGACAATCGCAAGAGAAAGTATGGACAGGGGAAGTATAACTCTGGAGCTCAGCAGAAGCTACGCTTTACCCCGAAGACAGGAGGACAATTTCAACATACTCATGGAGGAGGTAGGTCGCACAATCATAATGGCACAAAGAATGGAAACGGGAATGGAGGAAGCAATGGACAAAACCGCACCAACCCGTCAACGCCATCCAAGGTAGACCTGAGCCATATCACTTGCTTTAAGTGCCGTAAGACTGGGCATTATGCAAATGATTGTCCAGAAGGCCAAAATGGTAATGGCAATGGAAGCTCAGGAAAGAAGCCGAACCCTTTCAACAGGGGACAAGTGAACCATGTTACCGTGGAGGAGGTTGAAGCTCAGCCAGACGCAGTAATAGGTATGTTTTTGGTTAAGACATTTACTGCAATTGTTCTTTTTGATACTGGTGCATCGCATTCATACATATCAAGGGGGTTTGTGGATAAGTATAAACTACCAACCCAAGCCCTTAGGTCACCCATGCTAGTAACCTCACCCGGTGCAGAATACATGGCTAGTATATGGTGTGATCGACTGCCATTAAGGATTGGACACTATGTATTTCCCTCGGACCTAATAGTTACGGAATCGCAAGGATTGGATGTGATATTAGGCATGGATTGGTTATCAAGTATGGAGGAACATAGATTGCGCCAAGAAGTCGATTTTGCTTACCACCCGTAAGGGAGGAGAATCAAGTTTGTATCACGACATGAGCCGAGGAGAGCACATGTAAATTCCTTAACAGGAGTTGTGCGGGAGGAAGTACCGGTGGTAAGGATTACCCGGACGTGTTTCGGAAGAGTTGCCGAGCATGCCGCGGACGAGAGACATTAAATTTCTAATTGAACTACTGCCGCACCGGGGCGATATCTAAGAGACCGTATAGGATGCCAGCCCAAGATTTGGAGGAAATTAAGAAGCGATTAAGGAGTTCTTGGATAAAGGTTTTATTCGCCCAAGTTCTTAGCCTTGGGGATCACCAAGACTTCTAGTGGAGAAGAAGGATGGATCATTAAGAATGGTTGTAGATTATCGAGGATTGAGTGAAGTGACCATTAAGAACAAGTACCCACTACCGATGATCAATGACTTGTTTGACCAATTGCAAGGAGCTAAGGTGTTTTCCAAGATCGATTTGCGATCGGGTACCATCGATTGAAGATTCGAGGCGGGATATACCTAAGGCGACTTTTACCACAGTGCACGGGCTGTATGAGTGTACCGTCATGTCATTTGGTCGACTAACGCACCTGCCTATTTTATGAACATGATGAACAAAGTGTTTATGGATTTTTGGATAAGTTAAATCGTGGTGTTCATTGATGATATTTTGGTTTACTCGAAGAATGAAGAAGAACATAAGGAGCATTTGCGTTTGGTATTCGAGAAGCTCAGAGAACACCAGTTATATGCCAAGTTCAGCAAGTGTGAGTTTTGGTTGAAGGAAGTTGGATTTCTCGGACATGTTATATCCGGAGAAGGTATAGCAGTAGACCCCACTAAAGTTGCCACAGTGACAAACTGGGAAGCGCCAACAACAGTTGGGGAGATCTGGAGTTTCCTTGGACTCGCAGGATACTACCGGAGATTTATTGAGAATTTCTCGAGGATTGCGAAGCCTATGACAGAATTGTTGAAGAAGGATACCAAGTTTATTTGGACTGAGGAGTGTGAGGCTAGTTTCCAAGAGTTGAAGAAGCGTTTGGTTATCTCACGGTATTAATCCTGCGGACCAAAGCAAGGATTACAAAGTTTATTATGGCGCTTCACGTCGAGGACTTGGAGCAGTGCTTATGCAGGAGGGAAGAGTTGTTTCGTATGCTTCAAGACAGCTGAAACCTCATGAATTAAACTATGCCACGCATGATTTGGAGTTAGCAGCCGTAGTGCATGCGTTGAAAACTTGGAGACATTTCCTCATTGGAAATCATTGTGAGGTGTATACGGATCACAAGAGTTTGAAGTACATCTTCACGCAGAAGGAGTTAAATCTCAGGCAGAGAAGATGGTTGGAGCTCATCAAGGATTATGACATGAGATTGCATTATCACCCCGGAAAGGCTAACGTGGTAGTAGACGCGTTGAGCCGTAAGAGTCATGTTAACATCCTAATGACCGGAGGATTACCAAAGGAATTAGCCAAGGAATTTCGGGAGCTATGTTTGCAAATAGTTCCGCGAGGCTATGTAGCAGCGTTGGAGATTCAATCTACCTTGATGAACAAAATCAGAGAAGCTCAAAGGACAGATAAGGAAGTTGCTTATATTAAGGAGAAGATGAGCAGAGGAAAAGCAAAGGGATTTCGTGAGGATGAGCACGATACCTTATGGTTTGAGGACCGCGTTTATGTACCAAGTGATCCGGAGATGCGGAAGTTGATTTTGCAAGAGGCACATGATTCACCATATTCGATTCACCCAGGAAATACCAAGATGTATTTGGATTTGAAGGATACGTCCTGGTGGACCGGAATGAAGAAGGATATTCCAGAGTATGTAGCAGTCTGTGATGTATGTCAGAGGGTAAAGGCAGAACATCAGAAGCCAGCAGGATTGTTACAGCCATTGCCTATACCCGAATGGAAGTGGGATAAACTAGGTATGGATTTCATCACGGGATTGCCCAGGACTCGTTCAGGCTATGACTTGATTTGGGTTGTAGTCGATCGTTTGACCAAGGTAGCTCATTTCATTCCAGTAAAGACTACCTACAGCAGTGCCAAATTGGCTAAGATATACATGACAAGGATTGTATGCTTGCATGGAGTTCCGAGGAGTATCGTATCAGATAGAGGAACCCAATTCACCTCAAAGTTCTGGAAGCAGTTGCATGAAACTTTGGGAACCAGGCTGGAGTTTAGCACAACTTTTCATCCACAGACAGATGGGCAAACCGAGAGAGTCAACCAGATTTTGGAGGATATGCTTAGAGCTTGTGTTTTGGATTATGGATCAAGTTGGGATGATAACTTCCCCTATGCGGAGTTTTCTTATAACAATAGCTACCAAACCAGTTTGAAGATGGCACCTTCCGAAGCCTTGTACGGAAGGAGGTGTAGGACCCCGTTGTTGTGGGACGAAGTTGGAGACCGCCAGTTGTTTGGACCAGATTTGATTAAGGAGTCTGAACGGAAAGTAAAGTTAATTCGCGATAGGCTCAAGGTAGCCCAGTCAAGACAGAAGAGCTATGCAGACTCAAAACGCAAGGAGACAGAATACGAAGCCGGAGACAGAGTTTATCTTCGAGTATCTCTGCTTCAAGGAGTTAAGCGTTTTGGTGTTAAAGGAAAATTAGAGCCACGTTTTGTGGGACCATAAAAAGTTTTGGAGCGCATGGGAGAAGTTGCATACAGGTTGGAATTACCCGAAGGTTCTTCAGGTGTTCATGATGTGTTCCATGTATCTCAGTTGAAGAAGTGTCACGCAGAGATGGCGGATATACCACTGAGAGATATTGTGCCACTAGAGGCGATTCAGTTGAATAACGATTTGACCTACGAGGAGAAACCAGTTAAGATTCTGGAGTATGCCAGCCGAGTCACCCGCAGCAAGGTCATTGCAAAGTTCAGTGGAGCCACCACACAGAGGATGAAGCCACCTGGCAGCGAGAGGAAGATCTGCTTAAGGACCACCCTCACCTATTTTCTAGCAAACCCGAATCTCAAGGGCGAGATTCATCTTAAGGGGTAAGGTTTGTAACATCCCAAATTTTCAATTTGGAATGTTATACATAGAGCATCGTTGCATATCATATTTTTGTTGCATTTGTGCTCGATCCTAGAAATTCTACACAACTCAAGGACCCACGGAGAGAGTTGGGGATTTCATTATTTTCATATCTGAGTTTTCTCAAATTTTGAAAATAGGATCATTTGATTTTAATTATTTCATCTTCAATTATTTCTACTATCAAAATATGAGACAGGGAATAAAATGACTTTCCCAAAATAAAGAAATAATGAAGATTTAATAATAAAATCAAATAATATTTTATTTTGGAGTTTTTCGCCTTTTATTTGAATTTTGAAAAATATACATTTTTCAAAATTGCATTTAGGCCCCAAATAAATATTCATCTAGTCCGGCTTGATTTTACAAGCCGAGGAAAATTTATTTCGGGATTTTTGGAGTCCGTTTGGTATTTCTTTTTATTTTTCTTCTGCGCGGAATTATTTGAAAAAAAACGCGCAACCGACCTTGGGCCGTGCCTGAGCGGGACTCCGCTCGGGGGGCACTTATATAAAGTGCCTCGGGCGCCCAACCCACCCGAGCTGCCCCCGCCCACCCACCCGCGCCCGTCGCCCACCCCGCCAAAACCTAACCTAACCATAGCCAGCCGCCGCCGCCTCGCCGAACCACCGCCCGCCGCCGCCGTGACCCGCCGCCCGAGGTTCGCCGCCGCCTCGTTTTCTGCGCCGGTTTTTTTTAATAAAAACCGATCGGTTTTTTTAGCTTTTTTTTTAGTTTCGGTTTTTTTCGGTTCGGTTAAATAGCGAACGTTCGTTCGTTCGTTCGTTTTTAACGAACGCGTTCGTCAGATTAGTTTAGTTAATGAACGTCCGTTCGTTAACCTGTTTGTCGTTTTTTCTTTTTCTCGGATTTAATTCGCGATTTTTTTGATCGCGATTCCTGATCCGATTTTCGTTTTAGTATAACTTTTCGCTCGTTTATCGGAATCAAGCGATTCAAGCGCCTGGAGTTTCGTCTCGAAACCCTCTTTCCAAATAACCAATTTCAACAAGTTTTTGCTACTGTAAAATTTGACTTAGATCCAGATTAGTAAAACGGAGCTGTTTTCTTCCGCCGTTTGACTTTCGTTGCTTCGTTTGATTTGATTCTTTTTGCAAACCGGAGTTCTTAAGTTGAACTATCTGGTTAGATCTTCTATTTGAGTTTTACCAGTGCATTAGATGAGTACTTATTGTATGCTTGTTTGTTTGACTGCGATAGAATACCCGGAGTGCGCCGCCTGTTACTTCGAGTCTCTAGGTTTCGCGGATCATCAGCAAGGCAAGTAACACTTTGATCATACCTTTTCTACTACCCAGTTTTATGCAGTAGATCTATCCTCAAACATTGCATGATTAAGATCTAATTAAATTGTGGGATGGGAAGTAGATTGAGGTAGTACCTATTACCTGTTTTATTATCAAACCCTTGGGAGTTACCTTTACGTTTGCTTGTTATGCTATGCTATGCTAGTAGACGTGGATTGGGTGAGTGTATTCCATGACAGATGTGAGATTGTTAAATTAATGGTTTAAGGTGGCAACTTAAACACACATCTGGGTGGATTGAGGCACCTGGTTTCCATCAGGACTTGCCTGTATTTCTTCGGACCGCCACCCAGGCTCAAAGGGATCATGAGATTATTCATGCTAGAAACTTCCGTGTGCAGCCACATGCTACTATGGGCTCTAGCATAGTTTACTAAGTTGTGCGAACTCTTATGGGTGGACTAGCTGATGTAGGGGTTGTAGGTTGGTACGGTCTACCCACATGTAAGGTGCTAGCGCTTCTGAAAGACTATGTCTCGGTCATCCGTTTCTCAAACACCATGTAGTGCGAGAAATCAAATGGAGGAGATCGAGTCTTGTGGGGAAAAGTGCACAAACCTCTGCAGAGTGTATAAACTAATCATGGTTAGCCGTGTCCCCGGTTATGGACATGTTGAGTATCTAGTACTTGGATTATCATGTGAATCTCATCATGTTACTTTAAATAATATTGTTGGGTTGTTAATGAGTACTTTTAATTGGGATTGAGAATGCTGTTAACCATTCTCAATGTTTCACAACCACCATGATAGTTAAATAAATTTATTCCTTTGCAGTAGGGAAAAATTGGCTTTACGCAAAACTGTAACCATAGAGCTTTCCACCAGCCATATATGCATGTAGTATAGGCTTATTCTTCCATTATTCTCTATGTGTTACTTTGCCAAATATTCCATGTCTTGACCTGTTTTGGGCTGCAACGTTTCATGTTGCAGACTTTTAGAACAACAGTATGGTGTTTAGGTCGTGGTTCTATACTCAGTGATGCCGTTGGAGTTGATGGACTCGCTTATTCTTCCAAGCCTTCCGCTGTTATCGTTATTAGATGGCCTTAAGCCATATTTATTTTATTAAGTTCTCTCTTGAGACATTCGATTGTAATAAGTGTGTGATTGCTACTATGTTGTAAATCCTCCGAGTACTGTGTGGTGTCAGCATTACTGATCCAGGGATGACACTGAGCACATAGATCAGACTGTTTGAGGTCTGGTCGCTACATTGGGAGGATGACACTTCACTCTTTAAATGAGTAGGGCGTCTCACAGTAACCCACCCAAGTGACTGTCTCATCATAAGTGATTGACGAGGGATACAAAAGAGCATTAGTTTGATGTATGAACATGGTTAATAGACATATGTAGTTTGTATCAAAAACAGGAAGGCATGTCATTATCAAAGGTATAATGTGTAATGTAAACAGATGCAATTTAACCAAATTGGAAGCAATACAAGCTAGACACCGTATGCAACATGCAACCACATTTGACAGCGTGAAGTTAAAGCAAGCACCTGGGATGGTTGTGTATGGCAATTGAGATCATCAAGCTGCAGAGCTACGTTCTTGTCTCCAATGCGACATTTGCACCCATTAGAGCGCTGAAACGCTTAGTGCTTGTCTTCGAATTACACTGGAGCGACTTCTGTCTTTTCTTTTCTGCATTCATCAACACTGCGTCAGAGTCTGAAATACCCATGCATAAAATAACAATAGTGTGAGTATGGGTGAAATGTGTGCACAATTAGTGTAGTGTAAAGGTAGCAGATAGCAGGTCGGTGAGAAATAAATGACGGGAGACATATGATAGCTCTACAACATGCATGGCACACTAAATTACTACAGGATTCTATGAAAATAACAGTCGACTGAAAGCAAATAGGTTAGTCCATTTTTCTGCACCGTCCGATGTACAAAGAACAGGCAGATCGCATTCATCTACCTCCGGCCGATCGGTGTTGGCGATCTTCCTCAACGCCCAGACAACCACCGCCCATATTCCTCCCTACCTGCGCCTCCCTCTACCTCACCGCACCGCCATGCTTGGCACCGCCCGACCATCCGTTCAAGCCCTGCCGACCTCCGGATCGGGCGCAAGAAGCTCTGCACCCTACACCCCTATGATAGACACCGATGTGCCGCTTCCACGGGAACAAGCGGACTAGGTGCTCCAGCGCGCCTAAGCGGGTCTGCTTCTTTAATTGCGGTTCGACTGACCCTGAATTGAAATCCAGGTGGGCTACTGACCTCTAGCAAAGGTGAAATAGTAAAAGGGAGGAAACCTTGTGCATTTAGTATCACGAAGAAGATGTAGTAAGAAGCGCTCAACTAGTTTCTTTCGTGGGATGAATACGGTGTGAGTGGAGACGTAAGATTTGCACGAATAAGGGAAGAGGAGTACCTCTTTCTGCTGGCGATGTTGTCTCCTCCTACATTTTTTCCGGCGATCTTCTTGTTGTTCGCGGAAACCAGAAGTTGTGGAGGACAGTGCAGCCTTGGGCGAACCCATGGCCAAGTTGTTGAGTGTGGTGCGGTGGCCGTCTGCATGGCGGCGGGGAAGCAGATCCGAGGCAGCGAGCAGCGGCGAAGCGGAACAGCTCCGTGCGGTGGGCGGTTGCGGCAGTGGAGCTGCAGCGATGAAGCGCAAAGACGGCGTGGTCGGAGTGGTTACGCATGCGGTGCACGTTGGCGTCGGCGTCGTGGAAGCAGCTCTGCCTCGGCTTCACTACTAAGTCCTTGAGGCGTTGCGGTTGCGGTTGCGTTGGACGATGGCGTGAGTACCGGCTCGGCGTGATGGAGGAGGGCGGCGGTGGATTGGCGCTATGGGGTGGAGGACGGACCGGCGGAGGAGGCTGGGGTTTCAGCGGCTGGTGGAGAGGGCGTTTTCGCGCCCACGGAGTATGAATGGGGAAATGGAGGAGGCGGGGAACTAAGGGGAACAACGTTCGGTTTGAGGCGCTTGTTTGAAATTTGGGAAAGTTACAAACTTTGCCCCATCTAAAATTCGGACATATTGCGGGTTGGGGTAGGACAGTCATGTCGGTGTCCCAAATGTGGGCGGGATAGATTTTGGCGGCGCATGGGTGTTTAAGCGCCCACAGCGTATGAATGCTTCTCGGGCGGTTGAGGCTGGCGTCTTGGTGAAGTTACAAACCTACCCGGTTTAGACCTTTTGACACGGGCGATAAGCTACACGGCGAGTCGGGACAGTAATTTCCTACCACCAAAACATTAGTCTCATGCGGTTTGGGTGACCAGAGGCCTATTTGGCGCTTGTTCAATATTTGGGAGTAGAAGCATTAACGTTTTCGGTTCTCTTGAATTGAACTTTCAGGATTTGTCAAACTTCACAAATCTTTACTCTTGAAAATCCTAAAGCTACGATTATTTTGGAATGGAGGGGGTACATTTGAATATACATTGTACACGAGTATATATTAAAAAATATGCAACTTACCTCAGTTCATGCATGGTTCCAAATATAATCTCCTTGGTTGCAAAAAAAAGTTAGATATGTGTATGAATATATATAGCATGTTCAAACTCACAACAAAGATTGATGCCCCCTTTTACATCTGATTTACAAATGCCATTATCTCGGTTCAAATAGATGAATGCACTTCCTATGAATTGAATCTTGAAACCCCTTTATGTTGAATTAGACATGTATTCTATTTAAGTAGCTAGCAATTTGGAATGTATCCATGCAAGTGATAAATGTATAAAGTGCTTCACACTAACAACATGGAGTGCACTAATTAATGTTTATATATGAATTGCAAAAGCATCCATTGCCTGTATTTCAAACCGCTCTCACTCTATGGATCGATAATATGAAATAAACATATGCACATGCTAGAATTCAATAGAGTATGGGTGTCTGATAGACTGCTTTTCGTCCATACGCAATTTGCAAAATTCATGATCTCATCCAAAAATAATAATGCCATTTATATTTTAATTTAATGCGTAGAACCGCCATTTACACGTAGATGCACTATGCCTTGCCCCGTTCTCACAGACGCATTATATATCTCTCTATCTAACGCATAAATGCACACACTTTATATGCATCGGCATTTCTCTTTCACACATGCTCACAATCTCTCTCGGGGTGTCGGGGTGTCTCACGCACATGCTCTCTCTGTTTCTGACTACTATGTACCACTCTTTTCACTAATCTCAATTGGAAAACACTATTTCTCTCACATGCATATATACACATGCACGGTCTCTACTAGCCCTCTATCGCACATATATAAGCCTCGTGTCTCCCTTACGCACATTATCTTTAGGCCTCTCTACACATTGCCCCCCCGACACATCTCTCTTAGTAGTTGGCAAATATGATTTCATTATATCGTCATTGGTAGGATATCCCTGGTTGTTAGGCTGGATGGTATCTGAGGCAAAGTTCTACCCTAGTTCGGATCGGACCCTTGCGGTTGAAGAAAGAGCCTAATCTGGTGCTGTATATTTGTGATAGGGGTGTGTACAAAGTACACGTGAATACCGGGCATTGTGCGTGTGTGTATACTATCGACGAACTAGCCCCAAGCTTTTATAACATACTAAGGGCCTAGGGTTACAAATCATATATAGTCGGCTTATCACCGGTGGGATAGAGTCCTCCAGCGACTCTGGTAACCGTGTTGTCGCCGAGTCCTCCACATGGGTCTTCGTATAACACGTCTCGGTCCAAACTATATGTGGCGCGGGATGGAACCAACCCATGAGTCTTGATGTTGACCCACCACAACTAGAAATGATGTGCCCACCACACCACACACGCAATGGGCCACTAAGAAAATCAGCATATACAATAGTACAACAAGATCTAGCTCACGATCGTGTCCATATTTTGTTGATGACAGCGACGGACTTTGCATTTGATGTGTGCTCCGTATTTTGTTGATTTACACTTATGGTCATTGTATTTGAAGCGAAAGCACGATATAGTCACCGGACTTCAGAATAAGCTCATCACGGTCACCACATACATTTTGTCGTGCTAACCAACATGTGGTTGGATGGTTAGAGGACAGTGGTTTCTCAAGCCCACCAAGGTTAAAGTCTCGGTGCTCGCATTTATCTTGTGTTAATTTCAGTATTTTCCGGCGATGTACGTTCAGTGGGAGGAGAAGTTCCAATCGACTACGAGGCACCTATGGTGACTTCGTAAAATCTCAAGATCATATATGCTGGCCCACTCTCTCGAATGTGCTCATAGGGGTAGGGTTCGCGTGTGTGCGCTTATAGCGGTGAGTGCTTGCGGCGTATATATGAGCCCTTAAATGCATGCATGTTAAACAAATACATGTCATGATTATACGGTCACTGGCTCACCCGTACAACTCCGTATTATGTTGATGACACAATCAATTGACCAGTCAAACGTTCCACGCGGCGCAACTAGTGTTGCACCATCGGGGCGCGTAACCGTGGGGCCCACCTGTCAGCCCGTATATGAAAGAAAGAAATGGTAGTTTGAGTCATGCACGTGTTAATAAAATAGGAGTACATTTTAGGGTGATCATACGGTCCTTTGGCTCACCATACAGCTCCGTAATTTGTTGATAACACGATCAATTGACCAGTCAAATGGTCCACATTCAGCGGCGCACATTACCATAGGGCCCACCCGTGGCGTAGATATGAAGGACATAAATGGTAATAAATTAGTGGTCGGTGGGTATTCAAAGTCGTGAGACCTCTGGTTGGCGATCACCGGCGGTTGGGGGCGTTCATTGGGCGGTGGGGTGGGGATCACGGAGAAAAAGCTTCGGCGGGGGCTAGAGGATGGCTGGTGCAGCAGCGGACGGCGGTGGGGAGTGGTTTGGTTTTGGGGAGAGCGGGCGGCCCGCAGGCGGAGGGGGCTGGCGGTTGGCTGGTGGCTCGGGGTGGAGTTTGATGATAAACTGGAGGCCCTTGATTTAAGTATCCGGCGGCTGGAAAATCTAATGACCAGAGATGAAAAAAGTCGGTCGGCCGACGTAGCCTCACCCGCGTACACATGCACACACACAAGACACGCCGCGCATGTAGGCGTGCAACAACGACACGCACACATAACATACACACGCACGCATCTTTGGCGTGCAACAACGGCTGCGCATACATGCACTCACGAACACACGCACGTATGCACCCATGCATGCAACACTGAAATGTACCCTTGCACGCATGCAACACTCGCACGCCTGCATGCACACAGCACATGACGTAAGACACACGCTCAACCTATACGTGCATGCACCCTTTTTTTTGAAGGTTAACGACAGTGGGATAGGCTCCCACTGACTTTTGTATTACTCACAAGAGAACGGTTACATGTGTGTTACAATGGGTTTTAGGCCCCCCGGCCGTAGAAGCTACAAAAGAACCAAGACTAGCGTCCCAAACTTACAACATAGTAGATCAATCTTATCTGTGATAAGCAGAACATTGATGTTTGCAGCGGTCTTTATGAATCACAACATATCGAACGGGCTATCAACATAGTAGGATTATCTACATGAAAAAGATGACGTCACACTCAATGAACAATCATCGGTTTATGAAATGCCCGCTTCTGACCGCCCTGGCCCACCAAGGTTCCTCTGCTGTGCGCTGCCTACGTTGGGTCACTGACATGCAGGCCATGCACCCAAAAGAGCCCTGCGTCGGTGGAAGAATGTACGGTGTCCTAGGTCGAGTCCGGGCGCCACTCGCGCACGCCCGCTGAACACGCCTCGTGCGCATTCAAATGCCTCCATGAAACCCGCCTGTGGAAGCCGAGAAACCCACTCTGGACACACGTCCGTTCATGACCGGACCGGCGTTAAACACAACGTTGGCCGAGCTCCTCCCGTCCGCCGTCTATTTAATCTCCTATTTAAGCGAGGCCAAGCGCCGCCAAGAATCGCACCTCCGCCGCTCCCTATCTCCTCCACCATTTTGTCCACTCTTACAATGGCTTATGTAGAGTAGTTATTCCGCATCAAGCCGGCTGGGTAGCCCGCCGGATCTGAGCTATGCAGCTTGCTGATCCACCTCCCTCCCCTCGCCCGCGGATCCGATTTACCGCCCCAAGCCGGCCTTGCAGTTCAACAACTTCGCCGCTCCAGGCCAGCTCGACGAGGAGCGGCGCACGGGTGTCATTGCTGTCGTCCACGCCGCCGCCTCGTACCACGTCTCCCGTTTCTGTGGCTGAGACTCCCATGCCGGCGGCCGCACCATGCAAGCAGCGACAGAAGCTGGGTGCGCGGAGGGCGACGAGTCGGTGGCTAGCGCCTCCGCATCCGCCGCCATCATCGAGGAGAAGTAGAACACGGGAGGCCGCCGCCGCTTGGATCCCATGAAGGCCACCGCGGAGGCGACGCCAGCGTACACAGCAGGTGTCTTGCCGGATCCTTTTGTTGCGAGGACCTTCGTCGACTCCGCATGGGCTCCACGGAAGAGGGAATGTTAGGATGAACTCGAGCGGTGCCGCCATGGCAAAGTAGTGGCGGTGATGAACTCGAACGGTGCGGCCACCATCATCTTATGGCACCAGCCAATGATATCATTTGGGCAGTGGGGAAGCGAGCCGTCCTTTTATTTGAAGCATATACCTCGGGGCTCCGGCAGTCCGGTGATCGTGCTCTGGGACATGAGGAACACAAATCGATCGGCGGCGACCATTTAGGCCAGGTATTATATACATGCTGTCGAGAACTAACACCGCGTAGTTCATTTAAAGTAATGAAATTCGTCATGTTTGTATGAAAATCCGGTATTTTATATGATTTCCGTCGTTGTTTATATGAAATATCAGTTTGTCTCGTGTTTGCGTGAATTTCGTCCAGCTTGGTTGAGTTCTTTGTCATAATGTGTGCGGCTACGGTTGGATGGCGTAATTTGCGGGTCGCCGGTCGGTCCATGGCGGCTCGAGGCGGTGTTGTGGGACAAAAAACACAGCTCGTGCGAGCTCGTCTCTAACGTCTTGTATTTGAGGATGCATGACAGCATGAGCACCCGAGCCATTCCTCGTTCATCGGTGGCAAAGGCACCGGTGGACAAAAAGATCGCCAATATTTTGGCTACCGGGAAAGATCAAATAGCCCCTCCCAATAGATTCAAATCCCTCGTTCGCCGTGGAATTTTGCCATGTGTTGTTTTCATGGACTAGCAAGATTCCGTGCATTGCACGGAACATCAAGATGCATTTTTACAAACTCCGCATGCATGCAAGGGATAATTAATGTCGTCCTTTGCTAGTACCACGAGGCAAACACCATTAATATTGCATCGATTAGTGTTAGTGGCCTTGTATACCTGCAAATTGTAATTTTGATAGTGGCCCCTTGTATATAAAAATGGAGGGAGAAAGATGAGAGATAAGGTGAGGAGGAGTGGGGCGTGGTGGTGACTGGTTGTCGGACTGGGCGGAGGCATGGGGATGGACGGCGCATTATGTCTAGGTTTGTATCTCTCTCACACACACCCATTTAGGTGGGGGACATGCACGAAGATAAGAGGTGCACGCACGGCGCACGTACTCCCGTCTATTTCCCAACCACACCCACGCGGGTACATGGTGGAGCTCATTTCTGTACGAAAAAGGCAACCACGTGGTAATTTGGCACGTGTACTGGTTGTCCACTTGGTGGAGGGAGGATCGTCTACCACGGATGAACAAACAAATTGCGACTTGACGCGTTATGTTAAATTAAAAAAAGAGGAAAACCATGTGGGGCCTACCTTAGAGGCAAGGCTCTATACACTGGAGTACTTTTGATGTGTCCCGTCAACTCGCAGAACGAGGAGAAGCTTGCTTAGTACGCCGTCTCCCCCGCCCACGGGCGTGGTGGCTCACAAGATGAGGTGAAGCTTGCTTACGAGTACTACTACTACTACTACTACTGTACGCCTTTACGCCCGCTCCCTCACCCACGCGCACAGTGGCTCGCGACACGAGGAGAAAGTTTTACTACTCCCTCCATTTACTCCTCGTCCCTACTACGTATTTTTGGTTAGTACTCCCTCCATTTACTTATACAAGGCCACTATGAAAAAATACATTTTGCATCTATACAAGGCCACAAATAGTAATTGACACAAAAGTTACTACTCCCTCCTTTCCAGTTTATGGCTCACTTTCAAAATCTCTCCAACCAAGGTAGACGGTGAGTGGTCGAATTAATTTAAGTAGTTTGCACAAGTAATTAGTACGCGCTCGTTTTCTCCGAAGTTATGTTTACCGAGGCATTAATTAGAACGAATGCATGAATGACCATTAAATTTCCATGAACTTGTACATGCATCTGTAAGTACAATAGTGCATATGTGGAGGAAAGAGAGACAAGGAAAAAGTGGAGCAGTGGGCTCTCATGCAAGAGCCAGCCTCTACTACATGGTGGAGCATTGGGAGAGGCACCTGTATGGAGGTGGTCAGGAATCGGGAGACTCACGCCGGTCGTAGGCCGCAGTTAAAATGATAATGGCAAGTCAAATCACGGGGCCTCACCTGTCCAACAGTAACTCGCTGTCAAATCACACAGCCCTACGTTTGCAGCAGCCTACTCCCTCGTCTTCTCGCGTCTCTGTCGAACCGACTAGGCAGAACTGCCCTGACACCTACCGCGTAGGAAAAGCCCCGCCCTCGACTTTTAAATACAACTACATCCGCTTAAGAATCCAGTGATATACTTTTTGTGACATAGTAACTCATATTTAGTTAGTCAAATGGATGACCTAGAACTACGTGCAGGCCCTATAAACCGAGATGCCTAAAATTAAAAAACAGAGACAGAGAGGGTAGTTCAGAACATATCTTTTTAGATCAATATAGTCGGGATTCACCAAGGAGCAAAACCAAGTGGTAGGCTGCTCTGTCGTGTTGGCGTAACAACTCAAGCGAGGTCAGTCCGCTGCGAAATGGCGACACTAACAGACCCCTTTGGCCGACATGTGGCTCATCCACCGTCTTGTTCCATGTGCGATGCACCAAATTACAGTTCGAGCAGCGGTTGGAATTGGAGGCACCCGGTCATAGCGCCGCATAGTAGAAAATGAGCGATGAGGGTCAAATCACAAAGCCCCACCTTTCCGCATTAAGCTGGAGTCTTTGACGGACGAAGCAACCATCATTTCACTCTAGGCGCAAGAGCATAAAGAAAAGAGAAAACAATGATGCGTGCGGCATCTACCTAGGGCACCCTAGGGTAGGGGTCTCCACTACAGATCCTTTTTTTTAAAGCACCTCCACTACAAATCGGCTTCTCCCTCGTCCTCTTGAAGGAAACCGATGATGAGTGCAGCGGTAGGGTTTGTAGGAGTACTACGGCATGCGGGGCCACGTCGTAGTAAACGGGTTCGAGTCGATGCCTCAAATATGTGTGGGCCGCTTGGTTTTACGGGAACGAGGCAGGATTTTGGGTTCGGGGACCAGTGGAGATATAGTGCGTAAAAAAAATTGTGGACGTAGGTTCGACCGAAAGGCAATGATGCATGGGCCCTGCATTTTGATATACCCGGGGCCGCGTAAAATTTGCTACTCTACTCAAAACTAGTAAGGTACACATGTATTGAACGCATGAGATTTCGAAACCAAATTATGAATAAATACACACTATAGCTTGTAATGCTTTGAGTCATATATGCATGATGTAGATGTTCTTTTAGTTCTTATAGGCCATCTCATTCAAAATCAATTAGTTTTATAAAAATGTTAAGATTCATGGGGTTGTGCATTGTAAATCATAAAGTAAAAAACAAATAATGGCAATTCATTTAGAAAAAATAATCAATTATGATCTGAAGATTCTAGAACAAAGGAGAAGTGCTTGTGTTTTGAGGTTTGTGCATTATGCTTAAGTTCAACCATGGAGTCTTCTAAATTGTACATGTGGCAGATCTGGTGGAATGTTGATGATATCCAACGGCCAGTAGTGCTCGGATTTGGATTATCTCTGCATTGTCGGGTTAGCTTCATCCAGCGACCATCTTTCAAAGTTATTGGCACACTATATAGTTCTTGTGCCATAGTTGCATGTTTTGGAAAAAAACTACTAGTGGGTTGTACTATCTATTTAGGAATAGAAGATGTATACATGGAAGTTGTAGGGAAAGAGATGACATGGAGCATCTCAATTCCTATGAGTAGGGATTGGAAAAGAGATGTCATTTGGTTCACATCATAGGAACTTTTCTATTGAATCTAGAGATGACATGTATCTCAATTCCTATGAGGAGGGATTAGAAAAGAGATGTAATTTGGTTCATATCATAGGAACTTTTCTATTGAATATACGCTAATGTTTATTTTCCTTCAAAATTAAGGGAGTATAGGAATCCATTCATATGAACCAAGTGGCTCTAAAGCTATAGAAATGATATCATGTTTATTTCCTTTGAAATGTGGAGTATATGAATCTATTCCTATGAACCAATTGGCTCTAAAGGAAAAATCCTATAAAAATCATATCATATAGAGTTCCTATGATATTCCTCGACACTAAAGGATGCTTGAAATTGCTGCAGGTGATATGATGGTCTTTCTTTGTAGACTCCTCACCCATCTTTATAGTTATCTCTCGAAGATGAATGAAATGATATATACAGGGTATTCTACATGTGCAATTTGGTACACGAAAACTCGGTAAAAGTTTGCGAGGTTCGAATTTTCAATAAAGCTATATGCACTGCATTTCAGAACGGAGGGAGCATACATCAGTTGCTAACACTCACATGGAAGATTTGTGTGTAGGAGGAGTGGCTGTTCTGTTAAATGACATGGCAAAACTGACACTGTTGGATGCCGATCTAACGGTTCTTACGGCGTTCGTCAGGAAAAGGCTTGTGGCAAACGTTTGTCGGATAATGATTTACGGAAACATGCATTGCATTGATACGTGCCCCCCTCTCTCTCACGCATACGCACCCTCACGAGTCACGACTCTCCCTGAGTCCTCTCACAGACTCGCACGTCGCACCCACCGTCTATCTGCAGGTAGACGTCACGCACATATGTGCTCTTCACACCCTACCCTCGGAACTTCTAAAAAACAAAAGACGGCGCACACATTTTATTTTAGCTCACACGTCACACACTTATACTATTACTCTTGCGGCGAATGTTCTTTGGGCATATTATATTGTACTCTCACGAAGAGAAGCGGTGCACGCATGCACTAGTTCTCTCACACCCACTCGCGGGTACACGTAGGAGCGCATTTTGTTTGAAGCTGGTTCAACAAAATCACTCCACTATATATAAAAGTAGGAGCCTTAGCGCTTGCTTTACTAGTGTTCCTCTCATTCACTCTCTCATGCTCTCCAGATCTAAGCAATACATAGGTGGCCACACTCTCTCTCAGCTCACGGTTGGTCACAAATCTGGCCGGACAACCTCGACCGGGGCAGGGGTGTAGGTGCATCGTTCATGCTGTCGTCGGCGGCGAGGGAGGAGACCTACGGTTGCCCACGCGTCCCGATCGGCGGCCGTGCCATTCTCTCCGAGAGAGCGCCAGCTCGGGAGGGCCTCCAACCCCTTCTTCCTCGCTGCGGTATTTTGGCCAAGATGCGGCCTCCCGGCGCCGTCTTTGCCACATGCCGACGACCCTCAGGTATATATTCCTTCAAAACCTGCCTTGCTCTACTGCCCCGGCTCCCTTCGTGTGGATCCTTTTCTACTTCCGTCCGCTGTTCCAAAGCCACCTAGACTTCTACTATTATTAGAAGTAAAGCTAGTTCATCTGATCGACTCAAAGCGTTGGTTCAAACAGGAAGAAAGTGGAAAGCTGTAGCATGAATCTAGGACTTGGTTCTAAGAGGAAGCGGGGAAAGTAGTAATATCTATCACTGTTTAAATAGCCGTATTTCGTATTTGCGTAAACAGGGATGTCTATCTCCGTATCGTTTCTATCCGCACAATCAAAAGCACACACCTCAGTTTTAGTACAACTGCGCAAAATGAGATGGCTATCCCTCGTTGTCGTCACCTAACCTACCGTCTTCATGGTATCCCTACATTGGTAGTAACTAAGGTAGAATGACCAAGGCAATCTAAAAGAAGCTGAATCGTACGTTTTACTTCCTGATTGCAGTGCAGGGACGAGCGAAAACAACTGCATCCTAGTCCGGAATGCACTTTCTACCTGTTCATCCATGGACCGAGGACTAGCTGGCACGACTGCATGGCGGTTTTTTGGACAGGTGCGCGGACAAGAGGCATTGTGGTCTGCTTATTTCTGCAAATAGCGGTGCTTAAATTTAGTGGAATGCACAAGCATTTCAGCTGGTCGATACAACTGCATGGTTCATTCAGCATTCCAGTGAGACCACAATTATAACTGGTTATTCGGAATGAGAGAACCTAACCCTGGATGGTGGCAACAAGAAAAACCAGAGTGAACTCCAGAAATTTAAGCTGCCGGGAGGCTTTTGCTCGGAGAAGCCTTTTGCTTGTTTTTCCTGATTTGTAAACCTTCTCACAACTTTGTCTTTTGTTGTGAACTAGTATATGTTTGTTATGTTCTATGAATCTTTGAGATGTACAAAATTGCTTAACTTATGCTTTTCAAGTTTTTTATGAAGAAGAGTTTAATGTGAGTGTTCCACATGAGCGCTGAACTAGCATGTGAACGTTTGGAATTTATTACATTGTGGCCTCAATTAACTGCATGAACCACTGTAACAAGATACATAGTTGCTTATATGTCAGACAACAGATTGTTGATTGTTAGCTAGTCGATAGCCTAGTGTTGAAGCGAGCCGAGCCAATGTGCGTGTTTTGCTGCACAACTTACAAGTGGGGTAGCACCAACAGTGTTTACAAGTACTTATGTATCGTCGGCGCATGGTTCTCGAGCAGTGCTCTATTTCATCAAAACACACACTTTGCTCAGATGATAAACCGTGACAACTTATGTCTTACCATGCCATATTCATGAAAAAACTAGTGAGGGCGCATATGTTTGGCAATAATTACGATGGTTCTCACATGATTCACGGGCACACAAAAGTAGCAGCAGTTCCATAGACCAGTTCAAACAGTACTAGCCCGGAGAATTCGATAACATGCAAGGTTCGGATAATTAGACACAATCCAAACTACTATTAAACACTAGCTGGGGCAACTATTTCATGCCTCGATCTAATTTGGGCTGGACACAAGATGGACCTTGCCATGAACATCATCGAGGGCGTCCCGCAGCAGCTCAATCTGTGAACCTTCATGAAGACAACCTTGTGGCCTTGCCATCGATAAACTTGTTTGTGGAGGCATGCCACGTCATCTTCCTGCGTAAGCTTGACAAGAACAGTATGCCTCACAAACGAAGGAGTAGTTTTGAACTTCTTGTGCTTCAGTATACCTTGGACAACACGCCTGACAACAGTGAGGCTGGATACAACTCTTCATTGGTATAACCGCAAATGGCTTCCAGGATCCAACAGCCTAAGAACTCTGTTTTCCCAGTGCGTATATTCAGGTTGTCCGCCTCATAGCGAGTGGCATGTACAACCACACAATCCTTGTCTGCATCAGGGCTCTAATTGAAACAGAAACAAATCCTGAATTACTTTTCAGTATAAAAAACACAAGTTATTTAAACCACTATGTATAGCATGGCATCGAAGCTAATAAAATTTTGCATTATTAATCACCACATACTTCCTTTTCTAAAAAAATCACCACATACTTAGATGAAAAACCACAATCGAGATCGGCAAAGAAGGAAATCACCTTGGGCAGCTCAATGGGAGGACACATCCTCGAAGGGGAAAACTGCTCTGCAGTGCCACGAGGCTGTAACCTCAAACGGGGCGTTGACCATCTCAGTAGTGGCCGTGATCGTATCTGGGGTCGGCTTGGTGGTTGCCTCCATCTTCTTGGAGCTCTCTGTCTCGTGGGGATCAGCCTCCCGCGTCTGCTCCAATATCGGCAGATCTTTGCCTGGTTCTCCTTGGTCCATCATGAAACTGACGAATACTAGGAGACCACTGAAAGAAAAACACAATCGCAATGACAATGAAACAAAAAAGAGAGTGAGGATCGGTTACTGCTTTGCAAAAGTTCTTTTTTTTTCTCTTAAGGAAAATATACCAACATCACGGATCCGCTTACCTTCCCTTCGTTCGGAGAGAAGAACAATGGCGAGATCTGAGTGTTGCCTTTCTTGAAGGCGGTGAGGAGAAGGGATTCAGCGAAGAGTGAAATGATGGTTGCTTTGTCCGTCAAACTTAGGCTGCGGGGAGGTGGGGTTTTGTGATACGATGGCTCGTTCTTGCCAAGGCCTTCGACGGGGTGACTCTCCGCCTGCATACTACCTTCTAATTTGGTGGATGGCATTTGGGCCCGCGCGCTGCATGGCCCGCATCTCGGTGAACAAAAGTATAACGGCATTCAGTAGAGGGAGACGTTTCAATGACCTAGGAGGAGCCAGAAGCGGTAGAGTGTCTCCACTTTACTAGTAGTAATTGTTTTTCTAGGTAGCTGTAGAGTGTCTCCACTGTACTAGTAGTAATTGTTTCTCTGGGCCCAAGACAAAACAGCCCATCCACACTAGTAAATAGTAAAATCAATTCAAAAGCCCATATATTTACTGAATGAGAGGTGCTACCCACACCCAGCACACCGCCCCCCCCCCCCAAAAAAAATCCTGGGTGCTCTTCTTCCTCCTTGCTCCCACCCACCTCACGTCAGCTCGCTCCACTTGTACCCCCAAATTTCTCACCTCACTCCTACAGAAAACCCAGCTCCCCTTCTTCCTCACTCCTCTGAAAACCCCAGCTCCCTTCTTATTCGCTACTTTTCTAACTAGGCTCGTCATTCGTTACTCGCTCAAATCTGTGGCCTTGACGCGACGCCTCGAGAAAATGGAGTTGGTTGACCCAGCGCCAAGAAGATGAGGCTCCCAGCGGCAACGCCTGTTGTAGATCCCTTTTCCGCAGCAGGGGAGAAGCGGCGACCCGCTGAGGAGTCCTAGATTAGGGGTGTCCGGATAGCGGACTACCATCATCGACCGAACTATCATTGGCGGACTATCATCATCGACCGGACTCCAAGACTATGAAGATACAAGATTGAAGACTTCGCCCGTGTCCGGATGGGACTTTCCTTGGCGTGGAAGGCAAGCTTGGCGATCTGGATATGTAGATCTCCTACCATTGTAACCGACTCTATGTAACCCTAGCCCTCTCCGGTGTCTATATAAACGGATGGCTCTAGTCCGTGGGACTATCGGAAAAACAACCCTTACAATCATACCATAAGCTAGCTTCTAGGGTTTAGCCTCCTTGATCTCGTGGTAGATCCACTCTTGTAAACATCCACAATATCAATATCAATCGAGCAGGGGCGTGGGGTTTTACCTCCATCAAGAGGGCCCGAACACTGGGTAAAACATCGTGTCCCTCGTCTCCTGTTACCATCCGCCTAGGCGCAGTTCGGGACCCCCTACCGAGATCCGCGGTTTTGACACCGACATTGGTGCTTTCATTGAGAGTTCCTCGTATGCGTCACCGATAGGGTTGATGGCCTCTTCAATCAACAACGACGCAGTCCTGGGTGAGACCTTTTCTCCCGGACAGATCTTCATATTCGGCGGCTTCGCTGCGGGCAACTCACTTTGCCATCTGGAGCAGATCGAAGCTTCGCCCGGCGTCGAGTCAGGTTTGGAAGCCTAAACTTCACGGCCGATATCCGCGGGACTTGATCTTGATGGATCTGAGCCACAGCCGAAAGCGTGCGCGCTGTCACGATGGGCATGACCTAACTCGCCGCCGGACAGCACCTTGGAGCCGCTGCGAATCCGCTCCGACCCATAGTCGGGCCGATCGCTCGGATCGAGGGCGGATGGCTGGACATTGCCTCGGGAGCCGCAACTTCTACGGCGATGGGCGAACACTTACCTTGTCCCGCATAAAGCTCATGACTCCGGTGCGGACTCTGCGGGACTCCGAACCTCCTGCGCCCCTGCCACGAATCCGATTGGGCGCCGATCATGGAATTCACCGCTACGGACATCTTTCGGCACTTCGCCCTTGGCGATATCATAAATTCACTGAAGCATCTCGCTATCCGGAGAGCCTTGGCGAACTACGGCCGGGGCGGTTGGGGCAGCAGACGGCGAAGAAATTGAGCCCACCCACCACCCACCGTAGCCACCGTCGGCGATTTAACCGACGTGCTCGACTACGACTCCGAAGACATCGGCGGTATGGGCGGCGATGCGGAGACTACCAAGAACCGGTGCCTACGGACCTTTGGAAGACCACCTCGTCATCGACATATACATGGTGGACACCCCAAAAGATGGGGGCGGCAAAGAAGCGCGGAGGCCGATTCCTTAAAGAAACAACCCAAGCGCCCGGCGTCGGCGGGCGCGCTCTAAATCCGCCACGGCAAGAATGGAGATTCCGCACGGAGATAATAACACCCAGAAAGTGCGAAGACAACTCTCTCGGCACGATCCAGCGCAGGAGGAGGCGAAGCAAGCCCTCACGAGGCGTAAGCGAAGAGGTCGAGGATGACAATTACTTACCTCCCTCCGGAGGCGAGGCAAGCCTCGGCGACAGCAATTCGTCGTGCCTGAGGATCCCGTCGAACAAGAGCGTTTCGAGGCGCGGGCTAATGGCCACGGCGAACAGCCTAAAGAAAAAGCAGCAACAGCTTCAAGCTGATCAAGACCCATCTTGGCCGCAGATGGACCGAGGTCCTCGCGGCGAAAAGTATGAACTCGAGCGCCCTCAAAAGTTACCCAAAACGCAAGTTGCTCCCCGATTAGAGGAGGAGGCATACAAACCTGCATCACCAGCGCTGTCTGGCAGACCGACCACCTCGTGGCGCGATAGAGAGGCGTGCAAGCCCTCCACCAAAACCGTACCCGGCATCGCTCAAAAGCATGAAGCCACGGGGAGCAGCGCGGACTTGCGGGATATATTGGAGGACAAGGCAAGACAATCCAGATCTATCTATGGATCACGTGGGCGCCCCAAGACCCACGGCGAATACCGTCGCGCGGATACAACTACTCGGCGGGCGAACACAGGCGGACAACGCTCTCTCGAGCTACGTCGCGATATTGCTCAATCTGGGCGCCGCACACCGCTATGCTTCAGCGGCGAAGTAATGGATCATCAAATCCTGAAGGGTTTAAACCCGTTAATATCGAATCCTACGATGGCACAACAGACCCAGCGGTTTGGATTGAGGATTATCTCCTCCATATACACATGGCCCGGGCGGCAATCTTCACGCCATCAAATATCTCCGCTCAAGCTTAAAGGACCAGCTCGGCATTGGCTTAACAGCCTGCCCGCAGAGTCAATTGGATCTTTGGAAGACACGGAAGCCGCATTCCTCGACAACTTCGTGGCATGTATGCGACCACCGGACGCAGATGACCTAAGCCACATAATCCAGCAGCGAGACGAATCGGCGGGCAATTACAGACCGCGGTTCTTAACAAAGAAAAATCAAATCGTCGATTGTCCGGATGCAGGCCCTCGCTGCCTTCAAACATAACATCCGTGACGAGTGGCTGGCCCGGCACCTAGGACAGAGAAGCGAAATCCATGGCAGCCCTCACATCACTCATGACCCGCTTACATGCGGGAGAGGATAGCTGGCTAGCTCGCAGCAACAACCTCGGCAAAAAACGGCGGCAGTCCGGATACCAAGGACCGCAATGGCAGGTTGCGTCGAAACAAAAACAAACGCCGCGTGCGGCGACAACAATGAGGATCTGACGATCAGCGCGGATTCCGAGGCTCAAAGCCCGGTCAGCGGAAGAAGCCATTCAAAAGAACCACTCGGGCCCGTCCAATTTGGACCGAATACTCGACCGCTCATGTCAAATACATGGAACCCCGAAAAGCCAGCTAACCACACCAACAAGATTGTTGGGTATTCAAGCGAGCAGGCAAATTAATCTCCAAAACAGTGACAAGGGGCTACAGCGATGGCGAGGAAGAGACCCGGCCGCCGAACAACAGAGGACAAAGGATTCCCCCCTCAAGTTCGGACGGTAAACATGATATCATAGCGCATATTCCCAAGAGGGAGCGCGTGCACTAAGGGGCGTATCTGCGATGGAGCGATCGCCCCAAAATTCAACCCATGGTCCTCTTGCCCGATCACTTTCGATCGAAGAGACCATCCGACCGATATCCGCCATGGCGGATTCGCGCGATGGTTTTAGACCCAATCGTCGATGGATTTCACCTCACGAGAGTCCGATGGGCGGCGGCGAGCTGAACCTGCTTTATCGGGATACGGTCGCGCAAGATGGGCATAGACCCTTCAAGGATTAAACCTACAAAGACAACCTTCAAAGGCGTCATACCAGGTGTCGAGGCCAATTATGCAGGCTCGATTACTGAAGTGGTCTTCGGATCCCGGATAATTTCGAGCGAGAGTTAATCTTCGACATAGTCCCGTTCCGCGGCGGCTATCACGCTCTGCTTTCGGACGAACCGCGTTGCAAAATTCAGCGCGGTGCCGCATTATGCATACCTTAAGCTCAAGATGCGGACCCTCGTGGAGTCATCACGGTCAATGGAAACACGGGCGCTCCCTCGAGCGGAGGAACATACAGCGACTCTCGCGGCGGAAATGCGAGCAGCCTTTTAAGGCAATTCTCGAGTCCGGCCGTTAAGCGACCGGACACGACCAAACGCGCCGGAGCAACATCAACCAAGACCACAGCGCGTTCCGAGCATGCGTAGCAATGCGGCCTAACCCCAGCCCTCGCAAAATTGTAAGACAAACTCCCGCGTACATAATTACGCATACGGAGATACCATGGGCATAGGGGAAGGGCACAACCACAACAGACCAGTGCGGTTCGACCACACCAGGGCTCCCAAGTGTCGCTCTTTTTCTTTTATTTCTCTCTTTTTATACAGAACTCAGTCCGTGGCGAACCTGCCGAACTCATGATGCAACAGCGAGGGAAGGACAAAGGCGCGCGAACACTCGGTGGTCTCCATCACGAGCATTAAATTTGTTAAATACAACATTCCGGCCTACCCACGAGAGAGCGCCTTTAATTCGCCAATCCCTTGCTTTCCGCACTATTTGTATCATTCCGCACTCATAGCATATCTTCTCAAATAAAATGCAGCACTTTTGCCCATAATTGCATTACCTTATATATATATATGTTCATTTACGACATATTGCACCATGTACATTTTGGTGCGGCCAAATACACGAGGGCTTATGTTCTCCGCATTATGGTGTGATAAAGTCCGAACACTTTCACAAGTGCGGCACCCGAACTTATAGCATTATATGAATCGGCTCGAATCATGTCTTGGGTCAATAGTTGGGTTTGCCGGCTCCCATGTTTGGCACCTTACGTTCCGTTCTATCGGCTAAGGTAGCAGGGAGAACCACTGCGATTGCGCCCGGTTGAGCAGGGTTAACACCTCGATGGAAAGCTAAAACTGATTGTCATGATAAGGCGAGAGACTGGTCGCTGTTCGAGAGGTCCTTTCGGGTCCTAAAGACCTACGCCGCTTGACGAAGTTCGGATTATGTCCGACGAAGGCGTGGATAGCGCCCAATTCGATCCTCCGAATACTAGGGGCTTCCGAAATTTAAAATTATAGAATTCTATGGCTAAGTGAGAGTGTTCAAGCACTATAAGTCCGGTTGCCTTGTTACGTTGTGTTGGCGCCTCCTAGATGGACCCAAAAATGGGAACAAGAGTGCTCAAGTTTATCCCAACACCCCACTTTTCGTGGCATGGGGCTGAAGCCGACGACTTGCCATCTCTCAGATTTAATAAGCGGCCGCCTGAAGGTAATATTTTAAATTAACAAGCGTTGCTTAGCGCATATGAACAAAGTTTTCAGCGCAGGATAACACATTGCGAATTTACTCAAAATTACATCCACAGGGCACTCATCCGCAATCTTGCGGGCACCCTTCAGACAGCCTTATAGTACATTTGAGGCGTCACGATGTTCCTTGCCCGCTGGTGGCGCGTCGATGATTAGCTTCTCGCATCCAGCTTGCCCCAATGCACCTTTGCGCGGGCAAGGGCCCGACGAGCACCTTCAATACAGGCGGGCGCTTGATAACCTCCACCCGAGGGCACGCATCCACCAGCCGTCGCCTGAGGCGAAGTAGCTCCCAGCATGGCCTCTCCAGCCACACCGGACTATGAGGCCCTTCATGGCCTGCTCGGCCACCTTGTGGCTCGACCAGCTGCTTGACTGGTCGCTAAAACACCGGATGGCGGCCTCGGCATCTTGAGACCGAAGACCTTCTCCGTTGAGCTCCCTCCTCGGCTCGGTAGAATCTGGCTGACATCGAGACACGCTGCTGAGGCAGATCTGCAAACACCCACAGGAGAGCTCGGATCGGGTAAGTAACACGTAATTTACATTCACATGCTTGCTTTGCATGAAAAATGCCTTACCGCCGCTATCTTCCTCATCAACTCAATCTCTGAAGGGACTTATGGGCCTCGGCCTTGGCGGTTTGGCACTTTCGAGGCCGAGAAGCTCGGACTCTCGAGTCTTTGAGTCACGCTCCAAACTCTCATGCTTTTCCATGAGGCACAGGCTCTTGCTGAACCACCGCCACCCGCGCCTCCTGCTTTTCTCGCTCTGCCCGTTCCGTGGCGCATTGCGTTCGACGCGGAACCACGGCCTCCTTTAGGTCGCCACCTCGTTCGTGGCCCTGCAGTACCCATGTTATCCTTGTTATTTTTGTTGCAACCTAAATCCTTTTACATGAGTACAAGTTCAAAGTGGTGTTACTCACCTTCTTTGTCCTGGAGCTGCTTCTGGCGCGGCCGAGCTCTTGCTCGGACCGCTCGAGCTCTGCTTCAAAGCACCGACCTCCATGCGATCGGTCTGGCGAGAGGTCAGCAGCGCAGCCTGCAACCCATATTGACATAATTTTTAGCAACCTCTGCGTATATCTTTTTCAGATCCTCGATCGGCTTTTCTTTCCGAACACGAACCGAGCATCGGGGCTCTTGTCTATGCGGTATTACATTGCATATTTTAACTTCTTACCTCAAAGCGATAGAAGGCTCTGCGAGCTTGTCAGCCCGCCCTTGGCGAGCTGCACCTTTCAATCACCGCACTCATAATAGTGCGGTGTTCTTCCTCGATGGAAGCGCTCTGCAGCGCCTCAACAAATTGCCCGGCGCCTCGGTTGGGCCGAAGCGCGGCGTCACGGTCTTGCCCTTCGTTCGAAGGGCAGCGGCGGACTCCGGAACCACTGCGGGTTACGATGTGGAGTCGGCGCAAAGTCGGAGGGCGCCTTGTGGCGCCTCCGAGCCTCCCCGATGGGTCCCTTCTTGGGATCCCACCTCGGCATCCTCGGTGTCGCGAGGGGTGGAGGCGGTCGGGATGGAGTCTACATCCGGCCAGACCAGCGACCCTTTCGATGAAGCGGGGAGATCATCAGCTGGCGGACTACAGGCAGCATGCGGCATTAGAATGACACTATGTGACGAGAAAAAAGAAATTATAAATCATTCAGAATCCGGATACTTACGATCTCGCGGAGGCTGGCCCTTGAAGGCCATTCTTCCTCGCCAACGTTGATGTTGGCGGAGCTGTCGAGGGAATAGTCCTTCCCTCTTGGACCCTTGGCCTCCCCTGTTGGGAAGCCTTCCTCTTCCTCTCTCCTCCTCGGGAGAGAGTCCTCTTCTCCTCCTCGTTTTGGGGAGAGTCCGCCCAGTCGTCGGACACCTGAAAGGGAGCTCTTTCGAGCACCCGTGGCCTCCTTCTTGGCCTTCTTCTCCGGCACCACGTGCGGTGCGGAACCAGCAACCTCGCTAGACGGCGTCTCTGGATTTTACGGCATAGGGCAGGCGGGTAATCTGCTCCGCCTTCCTCATCGATCTGTCAAAGGAAAGGGGAAATTAAAACCCGCATAGAGTCAAACTATGAAAAACAAGTGTCCCGTAAAGGGTAGAATCACTTACCTCGTCGGCTGGCGCTGCGGCGAAATCCGCGATCTTGATCGCGGATGCGAAACTTCGGCGCCCTTGAACAGCACCCTCCAGCGCCCGTGCGTCGTGTCGAAGAGCCTGTTCAGCGCTGGTGCTGTTCGGATCGAACTCCCACAGATTGAATGCCGCTCTTGGCATGGGAGAATCCGGCGGGCGAGCATGACTTGGACCACGTTAACCAGCTGAGCTTCTTCACGGCTTATGGATCTGGGCTTGGAGTCCGTCGGCTCCTTGAACTACCCCATAGCAAGCCCTTCTCTTTCCGGAGGTGAGCTGCATGGGGATACCAGATCTAAACTCGGGGCCGCCGCCCATGTAGAAGTCACGCGGCTCGGTGATATAGAACCACCCGATTGCCACCTTGGCGGATTCCACGAAGGCTCCTTGAACCAAAGGACATTGGGCATCTTGCCCAACATGGCGCCTCCGCACTCCGCTTGAGTGCCCTTCACTACCTTCGCTTGACATTGAAGGTCTTGAGCCTGGCAAGTGGGGCTGGATGCGAGAGGAAGGCCTCGCACCGACGATAAACGCCGAGATGTTGAGGATGAAGTTGGCGCGGATCATGGAAATCCAGGCCGTAGTAGAACATGAGCCCCGGACGAAGGGTGAAGTGGAAAGCCAGTCCGGGGAGGAAGTGGGGAAGAAAGGCGACCCTCTCATGGGGCCTAGGGGTGGGGATGAGCTGCCCCTCGTCGGGCAGCCGGTCTGCGATGTCGCGGAGAGGTATCCGGCGCCGCGAGTTTATGATTGCTCCTCCTTAGCGGTGGAGGCCAACCATTTACCTCCGCTCGGACATGGTCGGAGAAGGTTGAGACGAGATCGCAAACTTGGGCGCTGGAGCTCGAGTCTTGTGGAGATGGATAAGCAAAGGAGGAAGAAGGCGTGGGTGAAGGTGAATCCTTATCCCTTATATGGGCGGGCGGAGTCTCGCGTCCCCACCGCCTGGTAAAACTTCGATTATCTCCCAAGCGTCACCATCAATGGCGCGGTTGGGTTACCCACGTCCGTATTGATGAGAATCCCGGATTAAGGAAACACGATCTCTGCTTGACAAGGCGTGCCAAGAAACCGCTTATAAACGCGCTGAGGTGGTAAAGTAAAAACGATTTGAATAATGGCTTGGTAGTGGCGTGATGTCATGCCCATGAAAGCGTCGTGATTGAACTTGTGTATATATTATTCTCTCTCTGGTGGAATGTGGAATTTATTTTTGCGAGCGGACACTATCTGGTGTTCACAATCTTCTATCATTTGGAGGAGGAACCTGCCTTGCAATGCCAAGCAATATCTGGCCGGACTTATCGTCATTGAAGCCTGGTTCGGGGGCTCTTGAGGAGTCTGGATTAGGGGTGTCCGGATAGCGGACTACCATCATCAGCCGAACTATCATTGGCGGACTATCATCATCGACCGGACTCCAAGACTATGAAGATACAAGATTGAAGACTTCGCCCGTGTCCGGATGGGACTTTCCTTGGCGTGGAAGGCAAGCTTGGCGTCTGGATATGTAGATCTCCTACCATTGTAACCGACTCTATGTAACCCTAGCCCTCTCCGGTGTCTATATAAACCGGATGGCTCTAGTCCGTGGGACTATCGAACAACAACCCTTACAATCATACCATAGGCTAGCTTCTAGGGTTTAGCCTCCTTGATCTCGTGGTAGATCCACTCTTGTAAACATCCACAATATCAATATCAATCGAGCAGGGCGTGGGTTTTACCTCCATCAAGAGGGCCCGAACCTGGGTAAAACATCGTGTCCCTCGTCTCATGTTACCATCCGCCTAGACGCACAGTTCGGGACCCCCTACCCGAGATCCGCCGGTTTTGACACCGACACCGCCCCTACCGAATCCCAGGAACCCGTAGAATCTCGGGTGGACCGCATCAGCGATCTCCCGGACGCCATCCTTGGGGAGATCATCTCGCTTCTCCCCACCAAGGATTGCTGCCGCACCCAAGTCCTCTCAATTCGGTGGCGCCCTCTATGGCGTGTCGTGCCCCTTAATCTCGACAGTCGTCAGCTATCTCTCTTCAATGATTTTGAAATCCCTAGAGCCATCATCCCCTCCCACCAGGGCTCCATTCAAAGCCTTTGCATCTTGTCATGCTACCTGAGCAAGCATACCATGCCCTGCACGGTGGGCGCTGGCTGAAATCCCCAATTCACGGAACTACAGCTGCTTGAGTTCTACTATTCCCTGAAATCACATACCACATACCGAGCGCCATGAACTTGTGCCCTCGGCACCGATGTCCATCTCGCGGTTTCCTCCTCTCTCCACACACCCTTTCTTTGCGCTGTGCTACCTACGGAACAATCTGGTACTAAATCTTCGACTCCCATTTCTCAAGAAACTTTCACTTGTCTTGGGTTCAGTATATGAAGGCCTCATTGCACAACATCATCCACTCTAGTTGCCCTACTTGCTGGAGTGCTTGGTGCTGGTTTCCACAGTTAGAATCGGTTGTCCCCAAATAAAATCGCCTAACCTTGTAAGTTGGAATTTCTTTTGTGGAAGGCAGCTCATCATCCAAGATGCGTGAGGAGTTCGGACTAGGGGTGTCCGGATAGCGAACTATCATCATCGGCCGGACTCCAAGACTATGAAGATACAAGATTGAAGACTTTGTCCCGTGTCTGGATAGGACTTCCCTTGGCATGGAAGGCAAGCTTGGCAATACGGATATGTAGATCTCCTACCATTGTAACCGACTCTGTGTAACCCTAACCCTATCTGGTGTCTATATAAACCGGAGGGTTTTAGTCCGTAGGACGAACAACAATCATACCATAGGCTAGCTTCTAGGGTTTAGCCTCTTTTATCTCGTGGTAGATCTACTCTTGTAACACACATCATCAATATTAATCAAGCAGGACATAGGGTTTTACCTCCATCAAGAGGGCCCGAACCTGGGTAAAACATCGTGTCACTTGTCTCGTGTTACCATCCGCCTAGACGCACAGTTCGGGACCCCCTACCCGAGATCCGTCGGTTTTGACACCGACATTGGTGCTTTCATTGAGAGTTCCTTTGTGTCGTCACCGATAGGCTCGATGGCTCCTTTGATCATCAACAACAGCGCGGTCGGGGTGAGACTTTTCTCCCGGACAGATCTTCGTGTTCGGCAGCTTTACTGCGGGCCAATTAAGCAGCCATCTGGAGCAGATCGAAGCTTCGCCCTGGCCGTCGAGTCAGATTGGAAGATTTAAACTATCGGCCGATATCACGGAGACTTGATCTTGACGGATTCGAGCATAGCGAAGCAGCCACCTCCATCTCGATGGGCATGATCTAGCTCTGCGGCGAGCAGTGCCACGGAGGCCGCACCGCATCGCTCCGACCCTTAATCCGGGCGGATTCCCCGATCATGGGCGAGTGGTTGGACACCGCCCGAGGCTTTAATCTCTCGGCGATCGGGCGAACTCCATCCCTGTCGCTGCGAAGACCTTGGCTCCGGGAAGCCGTCCGAAGCGGACTCCTCTCGGACTCCAAACCCTCCAGCGCCCTTGCCAATCGAATCCGATCGAGCGCCCATTATGGAGTTCACGACGCGGACATCTTTCAGCACTTTCGCCCTTTGGCGACATCGAATTCACTAAAGTCTTTCTCTTTATCCGGAGAGCCTGGCGGATTACGGTCGGGAAGGTTGGGATGCAGACGACGAAGAAATTCAGCGCCACCCACCACCTACTTGGTAGCGGCCATCGACGATTTAACCGACATGCTAGACTACGACTCGAAGACATCGACGGTATGGGCGGCGATGCGGAGGCGACCAAGACCAAGCGCCTCGGGGGCTGGAAGGCCACCTCATCATCGACATATATGGTGGACATCCCAAAAGATGGGAACGGCGATGGAACAACGGAGGATGACCCCTCAAGAAGCAGCCCAGCGCGCGGCGTCGGTGATGCCGCTCTAAATCCGCCACAGCAAGAATGAAGATTCCGGCACCGAAAATAACAATACCTTTGGATGCGATCTTGAAGACAATCCACTCCAGCAAGATCCAGTAGCGAGGAAGATGGAGGCAGCCAGCCCTCACGAGAGGCGGCGAAGAAGAGGTAGAGGATTATATGCCTCCCTCCGGAGCGAAGCAAGCCTCGACGACGATGAATCGTCATGCCTGAGAATCTCGTCGAACAAGAGCGTTTTAGGCGCGGGCTTATAGCCATGGCGAACAGCCTAAAGAAAAAGCAACAACGACTTAGAGCTGATCGGGGATCGCTAGCCGACGGATGGATGAAGTCCTCGCGGCGAAGAGCATGAGCTCGAGCGCCCCTCAAAGCTACCCTAAATGCAAGCTGCTCCCTCGATTAGAGGAGGAGGCTTACGAACCCGCATCACCAGGAGACAATACGGCTGACCGACCACCCGTGGTCGCGACGGAAGAAGCCTCTAGGCCCTTCACTAGAACCGTACCCGGCATCGCTCAAAAGCACCGGCCAAAGGGAACACTCCGGACCTGCAAGACAATCAAGATCGATCTATGGATCGGCGTGGGCGCCTGATGCGTGGCGACAACCGTCGCGCCGGACCTGATAAGTCCGGCGGGCGAACAAAACAGACCAAGCTCTTTTGAGCTCCGTCGTGATATCGCCCGATCTGAGCGCCGCACACACTATGCTTCACAGGACGAAGTAATGGATCATTAAATCCCGAAGGGTTTAAACCCGTCAATATTGAATCCTATGATGGCACAACAGACCCGCGGTTTGGATGAAGACTATCTCCTTCACATCCACATGGCCCTTGGTGGCGATCTTCACGCCATCAAATACCTCCCCTCAAGCAAAGGACCAGCCCGACATCGGCTCAACAGCTTGCCGCCAGAGTCAATTGGGAGCTGGGAGGACTGGAAGCCGCATTCTGGATAACTTCAGGGGCACTTATGTCACGACCACGGGCGCTGATGACCTAAGCCACATAATTCAGCAGCAGACGAATCGGCGGACAATTACGGACACGGTTCTTAACCAAGAAAAACCAATTAAATCGACTGTCGGATGCGGAGGCCCTCGCGACCTTCAAGCATAACATCCGTGACGAGTGGCTTGCCCGGCACCTAGGACAGGAAAAGCGAAATCCATGGCAGCCCTCACATCACTCATGACCCGCCTGCGGGTGAGGACAGCTAATCTATGCAGCAACAACCTCAGCAAAAATTCAGCAGTCCGGACTTCAAGGACCGGAAATGGCGAGGCGCGTCGTAACAAAACAAACGCCACATTAGCGGCGACAATATTGAGATCGGCGGTCAATGCGGATTCAGAGGCTCTAAACCGGTCGTGAGCGATTCAAAAGAACTACTCGGGGTCCGTCAATTTGGACCGAATACTAAACCGCTTGTGCGGATACCACGACACCCCGAAAAGCCAGCTAACCACACCAACAGGGGACTGTTGGGTATTCAACAGGCAGCAAGTTAATTGCGAAAGCAATGACAAGGGGCTGCATAGCGATGGCGAGGCGAGACCCAACCGCCCGAACAATAGAGGGCGGAAGGTTTCCCCCACAAGTCGCGGACGGTGAACATGATATCATAGCACATACCCAAAAGGGAGCGAGCGTGCACTCGAGGATGTCTCTGTGATGGAGCCAGTTGCCCCAAAGTTCAATCCATGGTCCTCCTGCCCGATCACTTTTGACCGAAGGGACCAACCCACCAGCATCCGCCACGGCGGATTCGCCACACTGGTCTTAGACCCAATCGTCGATGGATTTCACCTGTCACGCCCAATATGCGACCCTATCCAAAAGGAACTCGACGGTCCCACCAAGGATAGACCCGCATATTGAAACGCTTTTGCAAGGTGGATATCATTACATCAACATTACATAATAGATGGGGATACATACATGAGGCACAAATGCCACAAGAACACAACAATACAACATACAAGATCAACATCCGACTACGGATGAAACATAAACAAAGCTCAAGCGACATCCACCACCTATCCCGGGCTGCCGACACAGAACCTATCCCTGATCGAAGAAGAAGCGAAGAAGAACTCCAAAACAAGCAAACATCGCTCTCGCGTCATGATCATCATAAACCTGCACCTGCAAGGTGGTGTAGTGTCTGTGAGACCACGAGGACTCAGCAATCCCATTACCATGGGTATCAAGACTAGCAAAGCTTAATGGGTAAGGAAGAGGTAAGGTGGTGAGGTTGCAGCAGCGACTAAGCATGATATGGTGGCTAACATACGCAAATGAGGCGAGAAGAGAAACAAAGGCAGTCGTCAACTAGTAATGATCAAGAAGTGATCCTGAACTCCTACTTCGTCAAACATAACCCGAAACCGTGTTCTCCTCTCGATCAACCCGAAAAGAGACACTCACGATTCGCTACGGTTGGTGTATTTTAGAAGATTTGCTTGGGTTTACTACAACGGATATTAACAAATTCCCATCGCCACATAACGCGAGCACGGCTTTCGAAAGTTTATACCTGCGGGGTGTCCCAACAGCCCATGATAAGCTCTCGCGATCAGCGAAGAATATTCCTTCTCCCGGAAGACCGATCGATCTCGGAATCCGGCTACAAGACATTTCGACAGCAATAAAACAAGACCAGCAAAACCTCCCGATCGTGCGACAATCCCGATAGGAGCTGCACATATCTCGTTCTCGAGCCACGACCGGATGAGACTAGCTCGAGTAAAACCAGCCCCCGAGTTGCCTCAAGGTGGCCCGCAAGTGGCTCTAGTTCGAACCAACACTTAGACAAGCATTGGCCGGGGGGCTAAATAAAGATGACCCTCGGGATCGCGACTCCCAAGGGAAAAAGTAGGTGGTGGTGAGGCAAATGGTAAAACCAATGTTGGGCCTTCTTTGGAGGAGTCTTATTCAAAGCGAACTGTCAAGGGGTCCCATAAATCACCCGACCGCGTTAGGGGCGCAAAATCCGGGAACATAATACCGATATGGCGGAAACTAGGGCGGCAAGAGTGGAACAAAACACCAGGCATAAGGCCGAGCCTTCCACCCTTTACCAAGTATATAGATGCATTAAATTAAATAATAGATATTGTGATATCCCAACAAGTAAACATGTTCAACAACATCTCCATGTTCAACAAGGAACAAACTTCATCTTCACCTGCAACTAACAGCGCTATAAGAGGGCTGAGCAAAGCGGTAACATAGCCAAACAACGGTTTGCATAGGAAGGGTGCAAAGGTTAGAGGCTGACATGGCAATTTGGGATGGCTTGATAAGCAGGTGATAGGTAGCGCAGCAAAGCGATAGAATGAAGCAACTAGCATAGCAATGATAGTAGTGAGATCGAGGGTAGCGGTCATCTTGCCTGAAATCCATAAGGAAGAAGAGCGAGTCCATGAAGAAGATGAGCGGATGAAGCGAACCAAGCGTGAGCGAGCGAATCCTCACGATCATAGCAAAACAGGAACTAACAAGAAGAAGCACACAACATGGTAAACACACCACACATGAACAAGACATGATGCACAACAAGCATGATGCATGACAAGACTACATGAAGCTACTCATGGCAAGAGATGATGCAAACAAGAGCAACACATCAAAGCAAGTTTAAATGAGGCGGAAGCAACATATAACAATTCCGGTAAGTCCTCATATGCAAATTTCGAAATTGGTCCAGATCTGAATAAACCTTATGTTCAAGTTGTTAAACAGCAAGTTAAGATGCACCAAAATGATCTACACGAAATTCTAGTCAAGTTACATATAAAGTTCATTAGATTGAGACTCGGCCTAGAAGATATGAGCAAAACAAGTTAAACATGGCATTGATGCAAAATGCATACAAACATCAAGCAAACACCTCAAAACATGGATGCAACATGATAATATGAAACTACATGCAAAATCAAGCAAGTTTCATATAGAGCACACTCAAAAGCAGAACAGCAGTTCAACACATACACCCTAAACAAGTTTAAAGGACAAGCTGTCCAAAACAGCAACTAGGCATATTGCAAGCATCAAAACAACAAGCTACAGCATCTTAACATGAGAACAAAAGGCATGGGCATGATGTACAGGTAAAGCATTACAAAACATGAACACTGAGCTATCTCCGAAATCACTAGAACATGCTCAAAATGACATGGCAAGATTGCAAATAATAACGAGTTCATGCTTGGCGGGAAATAACATCGAGTTGCAATGTTTAGAGCTATCAAACAACATGTTACAGGAACTTAACATGGCAAACAAAGGCATGACATGAATCTACTAAATGCATAGAACAAAAGTCCTTAGTGACCATAAGCCAAAAGGATCGAGAAAATATGATGGCACCCATGTAAACATGGCAAGTTATATTACAGATTTAAACATGGCAGGAACAACAATAAGTAGGCATGTTGGTGAGCTTGAACCACTCACCACAGAGCAATACATGGCATGGAAAGGCAACTCACAGTAAGAAGACATGGCATAGAAGCTATACATGGCAAGAACAACATCATAGCATACGGATCAACTACAACAACCTTGGCAAAATTGAATAACATGTAAACAACCTGCCGGGAACATTTTATAGCAAAAGTAGAGCTCGATTGACTCAAGCTATGGCACTCCATAATTGCAAACAAGGGCATGGATGGATAGAGAATAACCATAAGTTCAAAACATCCTTACTGAAGTATCTCAAAATATGCATGGATCTCTCGGTAGCATCAAGTTAACATGGCATAAAAATATCAATGAAGCAGAGCTGAAATCAGCAACAACAAGAAGCCTACTTTGCATGCTTGTGCTAGTCACCACAGAGATCACAAAAATACATGGCATACACCACTGTAAAGATGGCATGGCATATTACAAAACACATGTAGGACTCCAGTTCATAGGGTGCACACATCAATCATGGCAAAAATGACAAAAGTGCATGTTCTGATAAGAATCTGAAACTAACATCACATAGCCCTCTTCTAACAGCATTTCGGGCATCAAGATGAGCTCAAATGAAAATGATGCAATGAGATGAAATGATCTACTCTTCGAGGCGAACAATTTGACATATTACACGCATGAAGCGGACAATATGCAGAGAGTTATGATGATGAAAATGCATGAAAATAATTACAAAAATCTAGGACTTAGTGGATTCAGGGGAAAAAAAATAATCAACCTGCATAGTATAATACACCCAGGCTCGATAGGCGGGCTCTCGCCGGATGGTGTTGGGCTCACCATGGGCCAAGCCCTAGGGCAGGGAGGCAGGCGGATGGATCGGGCCAGCTGGGTCAGCTGGCCCACAGGGCCCATCTGGCAGTTCCTCGAGGCATGGATCGGGGGCGGCTCGGCGAGGCGGCCCTCCATGGCTGGAGCTCCGTCGGCGGAGTTGAAAACAGTGGCCTGGTGGCGAGGCCGAGGCCCAGCCTGAGGCTCACGGATCTGGCGGAGTTAGCCGATCTGGCGATGGCGAGGAGGAGGAGGCCAGCCTGGCCGGCGGCCTTCGCCAGCAGCTAAGCGGCCAGCAGCGGCCTTGAAGCAGCAGCAGCTTCAACAGAACAGCAGGCCAAAAGCGAGCTCATGATGGACCTGGCAGACTCTGGCGGCGAGAGAGAGAGAGCAGAGGGCAGCCGTGGAGCTCTTGAGCGCTTCGCCATTCTGACATAGCAGGCAGGATTAGGCGGAGTGGAGGATGGCCGTGGTTGTCCGTCCGTCGCGACGTCCGTCCCGTGAAAGATGAAGATAGCTAGGGTTAGGGTGCGGATTCATCCAAATTTGGAGGAGGGCATATTTATAGGTAGAGGAGCTAGGAGAGTCAAATGAGGTGCGGTTTTGGCCCTTGATCGTGATCGAGCGACGGAGAGCATGGAGGGAGTTTGTTGGGTTTTGGGCCACTTTGAAAGGGGTGTTGGGCTGCAATACAAAGAGGCTTTCATGGTTACCGGTTAACCGTTGGAGTATCAACGACCTCAAATGATCCGAAACTTGACAGGCGGTCTACGGTGCTATACCAAGGCCGCTTGACAAACCTCGGTCCATTCGAGACGTTTAATCCCACACGAAAAAAGGTAAAAGGCGCCGGGAGACATAGGAGTGCGGATTGCAAAAGCGGACAACGGGAAAATGCTTGGATGCATGAGGCGAACACGTATGCAAAATGGAATGCACATGATGACATGATATGAAATGCAGATGATGACATGGCAAAGTGCAACACGCAAGCAAATGACAAGGCAACAATGGCGAATAAGCTGGCGGACACAGGCGCATCGAATCCGAGGCGTTACAACACTCCTCCACTAACAAGAGATCTCGTCCGAGATCTTAGGACCGAGCGGAAGGAAAAAAGGATGAGGTGAAACAAGAACTCAAAGAAGAAACAAAGAATCGAGAGCACTCGAGAAGAAGAGAGAGCAGCGAGAATGACAAGAATCAGCTCACGGAATCGGAAGATTATGAAATCACTCGTTCTAGGTTAGAATGAGAAAAAGCGAATAAGGCGAAAGGATTTAGGCAGAACTCTGTTGAACATGGAAAGAATAGAACATGAACTTCTCAAGATGGGATGACACTTGGCGAGATAAACAACACAATGCCTCCGGAAGAATTGAAGAATGGAATGAAAAGAATTTAGAAGGAAGGTTTGAACTAAAGTTGTTGAGAAAATCAACAACGAAAGAATAAACTTGATGTGGACTTATGGATAACATCTCAAAATTTTGAGGTGATAACCGACCACAAGTGGAAAAGATTTAATAGCTGAGAAAGCGAAAAATGCAAAACTCCACTTCAAAAGAATACGAAGATTTAATTGCACTTGAAAGGAAAGAAGAAAAGATACTTGAACTCCACCAACAAAATCTTGATGAACTCTTGAAGAATGAATTAAATCATGAAGAACCACCATGAAGAACTCCGGTAACAAAAAGGATGATGAGATAAAATGTAGGAGGAAAGAATAAGATTAAAGCTTGCGATGATTTAGATGGAGGTTCCGACGAAATGGCCGAGAAAATTTGAACTCCGGAAAAGAAAAGATGAAACACTTGGAACTAGAATTTATTCCTCACGAACAAACTCTGAAGGAGGGGATTAAACACTTGGATGAAATAAGAATAAGATTTATTGTATGCTTATCCTTCATCAAATTAAATTGATGACAAACAATGGATTTTGCATATTACTTATTCTTCTTGAAAAGAATTGAGAATGGCATATGGTGAACTTGAGAAGGTCTTCATGAACCACGGTAGGATTGAAAAGAACGAATGGATTAATATGATAAACAAGGAAAATAATCTTGAGCGAACCACCGTAAGAATTTGGAAATGGTGCGAAATAGAATGAATCACGGGAAGAATTAGAAAAGCACAAAGATACTTGAGGAATTAAAATGCAAGAGAACAAAGAGATCATGAACCGATAGAAGAATACTTGAAAGAAGCACGGAAGAATATTGATAAAGGGGCACGAATATGGAATAATTGGAGAGCGAATTTGAAAAACTTAGAATGAAGAGATATTCGAAAAGATGGCCTCGGATGATCGAGAGAAAGCAACTCCTGAAATGCTCGGATGGATGAAAAGAATATCGACAAGCGAAATAATTTGAGAGGATAATATGAAGCTAGAACCACGAAACTTGAGAGAGCGGACAAGATTTAAGAGGAACTCTTCTTGATCTTCAAAGCTGAGAAAGGCGACGAAAACACCACCAAAATTAACTGAGATACTCGGGAGGATGAAAGCGAAGAGGTTGAGCCAACAATGAAAAGATTTGAAATTGATCTTGGGAGGCGTCGGTGATGATGGAATTCATACTTCGTCACACTTGAAAAAATTAGGAATAACTCGGGAAATTAGAAGAGTCGGGTAAGATCACGGGAAAAGACACGTGGGTTAGGGCCCACTAAAAAAAAACACCGTTGAAAAGGATGTTGAACAGATAGATGATGCACCGGAAGAACTGAAATATTTGACTGAGGTGAAAACCTCGAATTAATTGGAACACAGAGCGAATCTCTGAGATGTCTTGAGAACTCGGAATGATAAAGCGGCAAGAGGCGAGCGAGCAAAGAACACTTGAAGGAAAAGAATATGATTAACCGAAAAACTTGAATTGAGTCCACGGAAAAAGAAAGGGATGAAGAATGGCGAACAAGGCGAAATTCACGGTTGAAATGATTGAGGAAGGCTGAAGAGACTCCACGAATTAAATTGATGGTCGAAACAGACTCAAACTCCGGGAAGAAAAAGGGTGGGAGGGCGGAAAAAAACAATCAACTTGGAAGGCGAAATCGACGAATATCTTAAAGAGACAACACCGGTTGAAATCATTGAGGAAAGAAAGCAACAACTTCGCATGCAGTAGGATGGATACTCGATTACGGACTCGGTTCCAATAAGAAGAAGGGTGGGAAAATCAAGGACAACCGGAAAAAAACAACAAGCGAGGATTGAGCTCAAAGATGAAGAGGGTCGAGTCGACTTGACGAGAAATGCACGGATGAAAAGAGGATGGAGAACCAGCGAGCGGAAAACCAACCACGTGAACCTAATGAAAATTTGAAGGGAAGAGAAGTAATTCAAAACACCTCGTCAAGATTCCTCACGGAGCGACGAAGGGGCTGAGGGTAAAAGAATTCCTACTCTCCGATATAACTAGATTCGAAAAACAGTTTTCTTCTAGACTCAACAACGGCCAAACTACGATCAATCAAGGGGCTCCTAAGGTGGTCGAGGCTCGATACCAACTTGTCACGCCCAATATGCGACCCTATCCAAAAGGAACTCGACGGTCCCACCAAGGATAGACCGCATATTGAAGCGCTTTTGCAAGGTGGATATCATTACATCAACATTACATAATAGATGGGGATACATACATAAGGCACAAATGCCACAAGAATACATCAACACAACATACAAGATCAACATCCGACTACGGATGAAACATAAACGAAGCTCAAGCGACATCCACCACCTAGCCAGGCTGCCGACACGGAACCTATCCCACGATCGAAGAAGCGGAAGAAGAACTCCAAAACAAGCAAACATCGCTCTCGCGTCATGATCATCGCAAACCTGTACACTGCAACTGGTGGTGTAGTAATCTGTGAGCCACGAGGACTCAGCAATCCCATTACCATGGGTATCAAGACTAGCAAAGCTTAATGGGTAAGGAAGAGGTAAAGTGGTGAGGTTGCAGCAGCGACTAAGCATGATATGGTGGCTAACATACATAAATGAGGCGAGAAGAGAAACAAAGGCAGTCGTCAACTAGTAATGATCAAGAAGTGATCCTGAACTCCTACTTCGTCAAACATAACCCGAAACCGTGTTCTCCTCTCGATCAACCCGAAAAGAGACACTCACGGTTATGCACCACGGTTGGTGTATTTTAGAAGATTTGCTTGAGTTTACTACAACGGACTATTAACAAATTCCCATCTTCCACATAACGCGAGCACGGCTCTCGAAAGTTTATACCTGCGGGGTGTCCCAACAACCCATGATAAGCTCTCGCGATCAACGAAGGATATTCCTTCTCCCGGGAAGACCGATCAGTCTCGGAATCCGGCTACAAGACATTCGACAGCAATAAAACAAGACCAGCAAAGCCGCCCGATCGCCGACACAATCCCGATAGGAGCTGCACATATCTCGTCTCGAGGCAACACGGATGAGACTAGCTCTGAGTAAAACCAGCCCTCAAGTTGCCTCAAGGTGGCCCATAAGTGGCTCTAGTTTGGACCAACACTTAGACAAGCATTGGCCGGGGGGCTAAATAAAGATGACCCTCGGGAAGCGACTCCCAAGGGAAAAGTAGGTGGTGGTGAGGCAAATGGAAAACCAATGTTGGGCCTTCTTTGGAGAGTCTTATTCAAAGCGAACTGTCAAGGGGTCCCATAAATCACCCGACCAGCGTTAGGGGCGCAAAATCCGGGAACATAATACCGATATGGCGGAAACTAGGGTGGCAAGAGTGGAACAAAACACCAGGCATAAGGCCGAGCCTTCCACCCTTTACCAAGTATATAGATGCATTAATTAAATAATAGATATTGTGATATCCCAACAAGTAAACATGTTCCAACAAGGAACAACATCTCCATGTTCAACAAGGAACAAACTTCATCTTCACCTGCAACTAACAACGCTATAAGAGGGCTGAGCAAAGCGGTAACATAGCCAAACAACGGTTTGCATAGGAAGGGTGCAAAAGGTTAGAGGCTGACATGGCAATTTGGGATGGCTTGCTAAGCGGTGATAGGTAGCGCAGCATAGCGAAAAACGAAGCAACTAGCATAGCAATGATAGTAGTGAGATCCAGGGTAGCGGTCATCTTGCACGAAATCCATAAGGAAGAAGAGCGAGTCCATGAAGAAGATGAGCGGATGAAGCCGAACCAAGCGTGAGCGAGCGAATCCTCACGATCATAGCAAGCGAGGAACTAACAAGAAGAAGCACACAACATGGTAAACACACCACACACGAACAAGACATGATGCACAACAAGCATGATGCATGACAAAGCTACATGAAGCTACTCATGGCAAGAGATGATGCAAACAAGAGCAACACATCAAAGCAAGTTTAAATGAGGCCGGAAGCAACATATAACAATTCCGGTAAGTCCTCATATGCAAATTTCGAAATTGGTCCAGATCTGAATAAACCTTATGTTCAAGTTGTTAAACAGCAAGTTAAGATGCACCAAAATGATCTACGAAATTCTAGTCAAGTTACATATAAAGTTCATTAAATTGAGACTCGGCCTAGAAGATATGAGCAAAACAAGTTAAGCATGGCATTGATGCAAAATGCATACAAACATCAAGCAAACACCTCAAAACATGGATGCAACATGATAATATGAATCTACATGCAAAATCAAGCAAGTTTCATATAGACCACACTCAAAAGCGAACAGCGGTTCAACACATACACCCTAAACAAGTTTAAAGGACAAGCTGTCCAAAACAGCAACTAGGCATATTGCAAGCATCAAAACAACAAGCTACAGCATCTTAACATGAGAACAAAAGGCATGGGCATGATGTACAGGTAAAGCATAACAAAACATAAACACTGAGCTATCTCCGAAATCACTAGAACATGCTCAAAATGACATGGCAAGATTGCAAATAATAACAGTTTCAGACTTATCGAGAAATAACATCGAGGTTGCAATGTTTAGAGCTATCAAACAACATGTTACAGGAACTTAACATGGCAAACAAAGGCATGGAATGAATCTACAAAAGCATAGAACAAAAGTCCTTTCTGACCATGAGCCAAAAAGGATCAGAAAATATGATGGCACCCATGTAAACATGGCAAGTTATATTACAAATTTAAACATGGCAGGAACAACAATAAGTAGGCATGTTGGTGAGCTTGACCCACTCACCACAGAGCAATACATGGCATGTAAAGGCAACTCACAGTAAGAAGACATGGCATAGAAGCTATACATGGCAATAACAACATCATAGCATACGGATCAACTACAACAACCTTGGCAAAATTGAATAACATGTAAACAACCAGCCAGGAAACATTTTATAGCAAAAGTAGAGCTCGATTGACTCAAGCTATGGCACTCCATAATTGCAAAAAAGGGCACGGATGGATAGAGAAAAATCATAAGTTCAAAACATCCTTACTGAAGTATCTCAAAATAAGCATGGATCTCTCGGTAGCATCAAGTTTACATGGCATAAAAATATCAGCGAGCAGGGGCTGAAATCAGCAACATCAAGAACCCTACTTTGCATGCTTGTGCAGTCACCACAGGAATCACAAAAATACATGGATGGGACCACTGTAAAGATGGCATGGCATATTACAAAACACATGTAGGACTCAAGTTCATAGGGTGCACACATCAATCATGGCATAAATGACAAAAGTGCATGTTTTGATAAGAATCTGAAACTAACATCACATAGCCCTCTTGTAACAGCATAGGCATCAAGATGAGCTCAAATGAATATGATGCAATGAGATGAAATGATTTACTCGTCGAGGCAAACAATTTGACATATTACACATGAAAGCGGACAATATGCGAGAGTTATGGCATGATGAACATGCAGCAAATAATTACAAAAATCTAGGACTTAGTCAATTCACGGGAAAAAAAATAACCGGCAACCTAGTATAATACACCTCGGGCTCGGGATCTCGAGGAAGAGATGGGATGGTGTTGGGCTCACCATGGGCCAAGCCTAGGGCAGGCCAGGCGGTGGATCGGGCCAGCCCTGGGTCAGATGGGCATGAGGGCCCATGCCCAGGCGTTCCCTCGATCCCTTTGGATCGGGGAGGCCCTCCATGGGCGGTGGCTCAGGTCGCTGGAGGTCTCCGGTGGCATGGGCCGGCGAAGCGCGATGAGGAGCGTCGGGGAGCGACAGGGCTGCGGATCATGGCGGAGTTAGCCCGATCCGAGGCGATGGCGAGAGAGGGAAACCTTGGAGGCGAGGCGGCCTTCGCCAGCAGTTAAGCGGCAGATTCTGAGTCTTGGCGAAGTTCAAGCAGGCAGCCAGGGTGAAAGCGAGCTGATGGGCCTGGCGAGACTGGCGGGAGGTGGAGGAGAGGCGGGCAGAGGCGGCCGTGGGCTCATGCTGAAGCAGCTGGGTTCTTCGCCACGTGGCAGGCCCGGATTGGCGGAGTGGTGTGGCAGCGGACATGTCCGTCCGTCGGACGTGTCGTGTCCTGAGAAGAAGATGGCTAGGGTTAGGGTGGATTCATCCGCAAATTTGGAGGAGGGCTTATTTATAGGTAGAGGGAGCTAGGAGAGTCCAAATGAGGTGCGGTTTTGGCCCTTGATCGTGATCGAGCGACCGAGAGCATGGAGGGAGTTTGCTGGGTTTTGGGCCACTTTGGATGGGGTGTTGGGCTGCAACACAAAGAGGGCTTTCACGGTTACCGGTTAACCGTTGGAGTATAAACGACCTCAAATGGCATGAAACTTGACAGGCGGTCTACGGTGCTATACCAAGGCCGCTTGTCAAACCTCGGTCCATTCGAGACCGTTTAATACCCACACGAAAAGAGGTAAAAGGCGGCGGGGAGACATAGGAGTGCGGATTGCAAAAGCGGACAATGGGAAAATGCTCGGATGCATGAGGCGAACACGTATGCAAAATGAAATGCACATGATGACATGATATGAAATGCAGATGATGACGTGGCAAAGTGCAACACGCAAGCACATGACAAGGCAACAACGACAAATAACTGGCGGACACATGGCGCGCGCCGAATCCGAGGCGTTACATCACATAACGAGTCCTCATGGGCGGCGGCAACTGAACCTGCTTTACGGGATACAATCGCAAAATGGGCATAGACCCCTCAAGGATTAAACCTACCAAAACGACCTTTAAAGGCGTCATACCAGTTGTAAAGCCAATTATACAGGCTCAATTACACTGGAAGTGGTCTTGGATCCCGGATAACTTCGAAGCAAGGAGTTAATCTTGACATAGTCCCGTTCATGGCGGCTATCATGCCTTGCTCGGACGTGCAGCGTTTGCAAAGTTCAACACGGTGCACTTTTCGCATACCTCAAGCTCAAGATGCAGGGCCCTCGAGGAGTCATTACGGTCAACAGAAACACTGAACGTTCTCTCCGCACGGAGGTGAAGGAAATATGCTCTAGAGGCAATAATAAAGTTATTATTCATTTCCTTATTTCATGATAAATGTTTATTATTCATGCTAGAATTGTATTAAGGAAACATGATACATGTGTGAATACATAGACAAACATATAGTCACTAGTATGCCTCTATTTGACTAGCTCATTAATCAAAGATGGTTATGTCTCTAACCATAGACATGTGTTGTCATTTGATTAATGGGATCACATCGTTAGGAGAATGATGTGATTGACATGACCCATTCCGTTAGCCTAGCACTTGATCGTTTAGTACATTGCTATTGCTTTCTTCATGACTTATACATGTTCTGTAACTATGAGATTATGCAACTCCGTTTACGGAGGAACACTTTGGGTGCTACCAAGCGTCTAGCGTAACGGGGTGATTATAAAGGAGTACTACAGGTGTCTCAAAGGTACATGTTGGGTTGGCGTATTTGAGATTAGGTTTTGTCACTCCGATTGTCGGAGGGTATCTCTGGGCCCTCTCGGTAATACACATCACATAAGCCTTGCAAGCATTGCAACTAATAAGTTAGTTGCGAGATGATGTATTCGGAGCAGTAAAGACACTTGCGATGCGAGATTGAACTAGGTATTGGATACCAGCGTTGAATCTCGGGCAAGTAACATACCGATGACAAAGGGAACAACGTATGTCGTTATGCGGTTTGACCGATAAAGATCTTAAGTAGAATATGTAGGAACCAATATGGGCATCCAGGTTCCGCTATTGGTTATTGACCGAGAATAGTTCTAGGTCATGTCTACATAGTTCTCGAACCCGTAGAATCCATGCAACAACGTTCGATGACGGTTTATTATGAGTTTATAAGTTTTGATGTACGAAGTTTGTTTGGAGTCCGGATATGATCACGGACATGGCGAGAGTCTCGAAATGGTCGAGACATAAAGATTGATATATTGGAAGCCTATATTTGGATATCGGAATGGTTCGGATGAAATCGGGATTTTCTACGGAACAGGGGTTACGGAACCCTCCGGGGATATTGGGCCTTAGTGGGCCATGAGGGAAAGAGGAGGGCGGCCGGGGCAGGCCGCGCCCCCCCTAGTCCGAATAGGACAAGGAGGGCGGCGCCCTTCCTCTTTCCCTCCCCTTTCCTTCTCAACAAGGCAAGAGGGGAGTCCTACTCGGTGGGAGTAGGACTCCTCGGCGCACCCTGCCAGGGGCCGGCGCACCTTCCCTTGCTCCTTTATATCACGGGGCAGGGGGCACCCCATGACACACAAGTTGATCTCTGAATCGTTCCTTAGCCGTGTGCGGTGCCCCCCCCATATTCCACCTCGGTCATATCGTCAGCGGGCTTAAGTGAAGCCCTGCGCTTGATAGAACATCATCATCGTCCTGCGCCCGTCGTCTTGTGGAACTCATCCCGACGCTTTGCTGGATCGGTCCGGGGATCGTCATCGAGCTGAGCGTGTGCTGAACTTCGGAGGTGCCGTACATTCGGTACTTGGATCGGTCGGATCGTGAAGGCGTCGACTACATCAACCACGTTGTCATAGCGCTTCGCTTACGGTCTCACAGTGCGTGGACATACTCTCCCCTCTCGTTGATATGTCATCACCATGATCTTGCGTGTGCGTGGGAAACTTTTGAAGTGTCGTTCCCCAACGGTGGCATCGAGCCTGGTTTTATGCGTTAATGTCATATGCAGAGTAGAACACAAGTGAGTTGTGGGCGATATAAGTCATCTGCTTACCAGCATGTCATACTTTGGTTCAGCGGTATTGTGAGATGAAGCGGCCGGACTGACATTACTGCGTGCGCTTCTGAGACTGGTTTCACCGCTTGAGCACTTTCGTTGCTTAAAGGTGGTGGCGGGTGTCTGTCTCTCTCACTTTAGTTGAACGAGTGTGGCTCGCCCGGTCCTTGCGAAGGTTAAAACAGCACCAACTTGACAAACTATCGTTGTGGTTTTGATGCGTGGTAAAAGCGGTTCTTGCTCAGCCCGTAGCAGCCACGTAAAACTTGCAACAACAAAGTAGAGGGCGTCTAACTTGTTTTGCAGGGCTTGTTGTGATGTGATATGGTCAAGGCGTGATGCTATTTTTTATTGTATGAGATGATCATGTTTTGTAACGAGTTATCGTCAATGGCGGGAGCCATATGGTTGTAAACTTTATTGTATGAAATGCAAGCGCCATGTAATTGCTTTACTTTATCACTAAGCGGTAGCGATAGTCGTAGAAGCAATAGTTGGCGAGGCGACAACGATGCTACGATGGAGATCAGGTGTCGCGCGGTGGCGATGGTGATCACGGACGGTGCTTGAGATGGAATCACAAGCACAAGATGATGATGGCCATATCATATCACTTATATTGATTGCATGTGATGTTTATCCTTTATGCATCTTATCTTGCTTTGATTGACGGTAGCATTTTAAGATGATCTCTCACTAAAAATTATCAAGGCGTGTTCTCCACGAGTATGCACCGTTGCCAAAGTTAAATCGTGCCCGGACACAGCGTGATGATCGGGTGTGATAAGCTCTCGTCCATCTACAGGGGTGCAAGCCAGTTTTGCACATGAGAATACTCGAGTTAAACTTGATGAGCCTAGCATATGCAGATATGGCCTCGGAACACGGAGACCGAAAGGTCAGCGTGAATCATATAGTAGATATGATCAACATAGTGATGTTCACCATTGAAAACTACTCCATCTCACGTGATGATCGGTTATGGTTTAGTTGATTTGGATCACGTGATCACTTAGATGACTAGAGAGATGTCTATCTAAGTGGGAGTTCTTAAATAATATGATTAATTGAACTTTAACTTATCATGAACTTAGTCTGGTAGTATTTTGCAAATTATGTTGTAGATCAATAGCTCGCGTTGTTGCTTCCCTATGTTTTGCTTCCTATGTTTTATATGTGTTCCTAGAAAATTGTATTGAAAAATGTTAGTAGCAATGATGCGGATTGGATCCGTGATCTGAGGTTTATCCTCATTGCTGCCTGGAAGAATTATGTCCTTAATGCACGCTAGGTGACAGACCTATTGCAGGAGCAAATCGAGGCGTTATGAGCGTTTGGCTGGCTCAATATGATGACTACTTGATAGTTTAGTGCACCATACTTAGCGGCTTAGAATCGGGACTTCAAAGATGTTTTGAGCGTCATGGACCATATGAGATGTTCCAGGAGTTGAAGTTAATATTTCAAGCAAATACCGAGTTGAGAGATATGAAGTCTCCAACAAGTTCTATAGCTAAAAGATGGAGGAGAATCGCTCAGTTATGCAGGTACTTCAATCGCTTGAATCAAGTGGGAGTTTATCTTCGGATAAAATAGTGATTGACAGAATTCTCTAGTCACCATCACTAAGTTACTAGAACTTCGTGATGAACTATAGTATGCAAGGGATGGCGAAAAGATTCCCGAGCTCTTACGTGATGTTGAAATCGTGAAGGTAGAAATCAAGAAAAGAGCATCAAGTGTTGATGATTGACAAGACCACTAGTTTCAAGAAAGGGCAAAGGGAAAGAAGGGAACTTCAAGTAGAATGACAAACAAGTTGTCACTCCCGAAGAAACCCAAAGCTGAACCAAAGCCTGAAACTGAGTGCTTACACTGCATAGGAAATAGTCCTTTGAAGCGGAAATACCCCAAATATTTGGTGGATAAGAAGGATGGCAAAGTGAACAAGGGTATATTTGATATCTGATTATTGATGTGTGCTTTACTAGTGTTTATAGTAGACCACAGTATTTGATACTTGTTAGGTTGCTAAGATTAGTAACTTCGAAGCAGGAGTTCTGAATAAGCAGAGACTAGTTGAAGGGAAGTGACGATGAGTGTTGGAAGTAGTTCCAAGATTGATATGATCATCATCGCACACTCCCTATACTATCGGGATTAGTGTTTATAGTAGCCCCAGTATTTGATACTTGTTAGGTTGCTAAGATTAGTAACTTTCGAAACAGGAGTTACAAAATAAGCAGAAACTAGTTGAAGGAAGTGGCGATGAGTGTTGGAAGTAGTTCCAAGATTGATATGATCATCATCGCACACTCCCTATACTATCGGGATTAGTGTTGAACCTAAATAAATGTTATTTGGCGTTTGCGTTGAGCATGAATATGATTTGATCATGTTTATTGCAATACGATTATTCATGTAAGTTAGAGAATAATTATTGTTCTGTTTACATGAATAAAACCTTCTATGGTCATACACCCAATGAAAATGGTTTGTTGGATCTCGATCGTGTGACACACATATTCATAATATTGAAACCAAAAGATGTAAAGTTAATAATGATAGTGCAATTTATTTGTGGCTTTGCCGTTTAGGTCATATCGGTGTAAAAGCATGAAGACACTCCATGCTTTTGGAATCATTGATTATGAATCACTTGGTACTTGAACCGTGCCTCATGGGCAAGATGACTAAAACGCCGTTCTCGGGAACTATGGAAGCGAGCAACTGATTTGTTGGAAATCATACATACGATGTATGCGATCCGATGAAGTGTTAAGGCTCATGGCGTGTATCGTTATTTTCGACCTTCACAGATGATTTGAGCAGATATGGGTATATCTACTTGATGAAACACAAGTGCGAAACATTTGAAAAGTTCAAAAGAATTTGAGTGAAGTGAAGAATCATCGTAACAAGAAAATGAAAGTTTCTACGATATGATCGCGAGAGGAAAAATATTTGAGTTCTGAGTTTGGCCTTGATTAAAACCGTAGGATTGAATAATTGGGAATATGCAGCACATTGTATTGATCCATAGGGCAATTACATATATACACAAGAATACTTGACCTCCAAGACTCTATCTCTATGTACAAGGAAAGATATCAAGAGGAGGCAAGTATGGAAGTAAACATCCTATGTGATGCATGTGATACAATGCCTATATTCCTACACCCTCCCTTGATCGAGCGTCGTCGAGTGAATTCCAAGACTCTTCGAAAGGCTTGAATGAAGTAATCGGAAGACCCTTGGTCATGATGTTGGCGAGTTGATGGTCGATCGGGACATGAACAACCGAAACTGTCCCAAGGCCACCTTCTCACGGACAAAATGAATATCAACTCGATGTGCTTGTGCGGCGATGATGAACAGGGTTAGCGAGATAAACAGCAGAGATGTTATCACAAAATACCACCGTGGCCTTCTCAATGGCGCAATGGAGTTCTCAAGGAGTTGAGCGTAGCCAACAACATTCCGCAACAACATTGGCGACAGCTCGATATTCGACCTCGGCCTGGAGCGAAACAGTGGGTTGTCGCGGGCGACCATGACACAAGGGAATCACCAAGGTAGGCATAAAACCGGAGGTGGGCGGCGTGTATCGAGACAACCAGCCCGGTCGGCGTCGAGTAAGCAGCAATGTCGATGGTGGAACTGCTAGTAAGCTGAAGCCCGTGAGAAGTGGTGCCACGGATGTAGCGAAGTAGTAAACAACCATCCCCAATGAGTATCTCGTGGAGCATGCATGTGTAAGCAAACTGCTTTGAACCGCGCATAGGCAATGTCAGGGCGAGTCAATGTAAAGATCTTGAAGGGCACCCGCAATGCTGCGGTAGAAGGTGGCATCGGAACACGGAGCACGGAGGTGGCTGAGATCTTGGATTCGTGTCAGCGGCGTCGAAGAAGGCTTGCAATTAGACATGGAAGCTCGATCAAAGCTCCTCGGCATACCGTTCTTGCGAGAGAAAGAAACCGAAGCTGTCTGTTGAGCGGCTACACGAGAAAAAATGGGCGGTCAAGATCCTTCATCTTGAACTTCGGCCTTGAGGCGGTGATGATCGTTGAAGAAACACGGTGAGAAGCCGTGAGCACAATGTCATCAACATATAGGACAAGTAAGCCATGTCCGAACATGACGAAGGACAAATAAGGAAGTGTCGGAGAGTGTCGCGGAGAAACCAAGCCCGCGAAGAAAATCTCCAATGCGGGTATACCAGGCACGTGGAGCCTGTTTAAGTCCATAGAGACTTAGACAATAAGCACACATGCTCCGGGTGATGCAGTGTCGACAAAACCTGTAAATGAGCACAATAAACTCGTTCTGTAGCTCACCATGAAGAAAAGCATTGGAGACATCTAAGCGATGGACTGGCCAATGGCGAGAGGCGGCAAGATGGAGTACAGATCTTGGACGGTAGCAGGCTTCACCACAGGGCTGAATGTCTCTCAAAAGTCAACACCGTAGCCTTGAGTGAATCCACGGACAACCAGCGGGCCTTGTCGATCAAGAGAACCATCGGGTTTGAGCTTGTGACGGAAAACCCACTTGCGGTGGCGATGTTGGTACCACGAGGCGAGTACAAGGGTCCAAGTGCGGTTGGCCTGTAGAGCATCAATTCCTCCTTCATGTGGCACCCCATGAAGGATCTCGAAGAGCTCTTGGTGACACAGGCAGCGGTGACAATGCAGCAGAGGCCACATGGGCCTGCTCATAGTCGTCATAAGCGTCGCGAGGGCTGAAAGATGCCACTGTCGAGCACAGTGGCCATGGTGTGCTGAGACCACGGCGGAGAGTCGCAACCACAGAGCACCTTGAGTAACACATGGTCTTTGGCGCCGATGAGGATGTCGGCGCTGAGGTCGTCGTCGAGCGGTCTCATCAACAACCCGGCGCTGCCGTGGCAGCTAAGTAAGCGAAAAGCGCCCGGTCGTGGCAGCGAAACACCGGTGAAATAGCTGCCGTGGCAGCAAATTAACTACGAGGGCTACCGAACCAGCGACCATGGTAATAAGCGATGGCGATGCTGGCGAGGAGCCATGGGCATGGCAGACGGTGGCGGCGTTAGGGGCGCCGAGGAGGTGAAGTAGAGGCGCCGAGTCGATGAAGGCGGCGCTTGGGAAGCGGCGGCGCCGAGTGGTGAGGCGACCATATCATGGCGGCGGCGGTGAACCCGGCCTGGGTGGCGGGGCTGGCGAGTCGAGGGCAGCGGCCATGGGCGGGGCGCCATGCTCTCAATCGGAAGGGCGCTGGTCGGCGGCGATGTAGGCGATTCCTCCTGTTCCACTGAAAGGAAAAACACGCTCGTCGAAGATGACATGGCGTGATGTTAGTATCTGACGGGGCGGGATCATAACATCGATAGCGCGATGGTCGGAGGGTAACCTAAGAAAACACAAACAACAGATCGAAGGGCAAGCTTATGTTGGCGGTGGCGAGGTGTTAGGATAACCGAGACAACCGAAAACACGAAGGTGTTGATACTCGGGAGAAAACTAAAGAAGCTCATGCGGTGTTTGATGGTGGCGAGGGCGACAAGGGCGAAGATTGAGTAGAGTGCGTGGCAGTGTTAAGAGCTTCAGCCCAAAATCGAGGAGGAAGATGAGCATGGAATAACATAATGAACACTATCATTCAAAGTCCGAAGAATGCGTTGGTAGCGGCCATTTTGTTGAGAGGTATCTGAGACAAGAAAGCGAAAGTGAATGCCGTGAGAAGCAAAGAAATCACGAGGCGCATTATTATCAAATTCCTTGCCATTATTCGTTTGAAAACTCAGAATATTAGCTGAAACTGCGTAGCAACAAGCGCATGAAAATGAGAGAAGCGGAAAAACTTCAGATTTGCGACGTAATGGAAAAGTCCAAGTATAGTGAGAAAAATCATCAAGAATGACAAGATAATAGAAAACCGGAGACACTTTTTATTGGAGATGTCCGTACATACAATGCATAAAACAAAAGGAAACTAGCTTGAGAATCGACTGTTTGAAAGGTAACCTAACGTGCTTGCCCAACCTACAAGCATGACATGTTGTAGACATAGCTTTATTACAGGAAAACTCAAAAGCGATAATGTTTTGGAGAGAGCTGCGTGTCCCGGATGTCCAAGCCGTTGGTGCCAAAGATCGGAGGTCTCGGCAAGGAGAGCTTGAGGACGGATGCAAGTGGATAAAGTTCATCGGGGCTGTCACATCATAGAATCACTGCGCCGTGTGTGAAGGTCCTTGAGAAAAACCAAACATGTCAAACTCAACAGTAATGGGATTTTCACGAGTAAAGGCGACGAGCGAAATCAAAATTTTAATGATATTAGGCGTAAGGACAACATTACAAAGATGAATAGGAAAGAAGATGTGGGAAAAAAAGCGTCACGGTGTGGGTGATCGGGAAGAATCCCCATTACCGATGATGACACGGGTGGAAGTAGAATATGGTTGAGGTGAGAAAGGATACCAGGATGGTTCGCCATATGCGATTTAGCACCGGTGTCAAGGAACCAGTCAGCCCCGCTGCCGCCACCATTGATGGAGAGATTGTTGAGGGCAGCGTGTAGTTGCGTTTGGTCCCAAGCCGAAGGTTGATGAAGAAGCGGCACGGCGCATAGCCAGAAAACAGGACGAGAGGGAGTAGCGATCGGGAGCCACCTGCCTAGCTAGGCCGCATCATATGCTGTGGCCTTGGTCGAGGCCAGCAGGCGGCACGAGCGCCGCCCGATTCGGGGGCAGAACTGCGAACATCCCGACGAAGTAGCCACCGAGAGCCATGCTAGGGTGTTCGTCCGTCCGGAAGAAGGTCGTCGTGCCGCTAGGGCGGCGGGAGGGCGACCTGCTTCTTCTTCTTGCATGATTCGCGCCGCCATTGGGAGAAGGCGCGGCAGAGGGCACCATGGGCGGCCGGGCGTGGTGGGTCAGACAGCGATGGCGGGCGGGACTGACCGGCGATGAGAATCGTCGATCGAGGCGTGGTGACCGCCCGCAGGAGGCGGCGCTCCTCTGAAGAAGAACACCACAGGCCAGCGAAGGTGAGGCGGTGGGGTTGACGATGGCGCCGCAATGCAATGGCCAAAGTCGTCGTTCAGCCCGTTGATAAGAGCCAGCAGCATGTCTTGGTCGAGAGACGGCGAGCGGCGTCGAAGAGTGTCGGAGACACTTGAGATGGCTGCATAAAGCGGTGGCGGAGAGTCACCCTGAGCGATGTTGTGAAACTCCGCTTGGCGAAGATGGCGCGCTGTAGAAGCGGTTGTCGAGGAAGAGCTTCGGAGATGACCGTCCATGCGTTGGCGGCGGTGTCGGAGGGCTGATGATGATGTGCAAGATGTCGGGAGAGGCGGTGGTGTAGAGCCCGAGGCGATGCACTAATCGATCTGGGTCCACTCAACATCAGCGAACATCATCGAGCATTGGTCGACCCATCAACATGATCGTGAGACCGAGCTTGCGAGAAGGTGAGGTGGAAAAAAGTTTGCCGGATCGAGAAGTTGGACTCATCGAAGCTAAGGGTGGCAGGAACATGGCTGCGGATGTTGATGAGTTACCTGGCGGTGGGCGCTAAGGCGGCTGGTTGAGTGGAGTCGTGAAGGGGTTGGAGGTGGGGGTGGAGCGGATGGGGTGGAGTGGCTGGAGGAGGGTTGGGCGAAGGATTGGAGCAGGGTTGGAGAAGAAGTCACCGAAGGAATCCATAGCTCTGGCTGATGAGGACAACAGCAGCTAGAGGCGTCGAGTGGGGGTGTGGTTCGAGGCGTGAGCAGCGGAAAAAGGTCACGGAAAGAAAAGCTGATACCATGTAGGATTGAATAATTGGGAATATGCAGCACATTGTATTGATCCATAGAGCGATTACATATATACACAAGAATACTTGACCTCAAGACTCTATCTCTATGTACAAGGAAAGATATCAAGAGGAGGCAAGTATGAAGTAAACATCTATGTGATCGCATGTGATACAATGCCTATATTCCTACAAAAACAATGTGAAATAGTTTCACTACTCACATACAGAACACCACAGCATAATGGTGTGTCGAGCGTCGTAACCGCACTTTATTGGATATGATGCGATCAATGATGTCTCTTACCGATTTACCAATATCGTTTTGGGGTTATGCATTAGAGACAGCTGCATTCACATTAAATAGGGCACCATTAAATCCGTTGAGGCGACACCGTATGAACTATGGTTTAGCGATAAACCTAAGCCTTCGTTTCTTAAAGTTTGGAGTTGCGATGCTTATGTGAAAAAGGTTTTCAACCTGATAAGCTCGAACCCAAATCGGAAAAAGTCGTTTCATAGAATACCCAAAGGAAGCTGTTGGGTACTCCTTCTATCACAGATCCAAAGGCAAAACATTAGATTGCTAACAATGGATCCTTTCTAGAAGGAGTTTCTCTCGAAAGAAGTGAGTGGGAGGAAGGTAGAGCTTAATAAGGTAATTTGTACCTTCTCCCGAATTGGAAAGTAGTTCATCACTGAAATCAGTTCGATGATGCCTACACCAATTAGTGAGGAAGCTAATGATGATGATCATGAAACTTCAAGATCAAGTTACTACCAAAACCTCGTGGGTCAACGAGTAAGATCCGCACCAGAGTGAATGCGGTAATCCTATTCTAGAAGTCATGTTACTAGACCATGATAAACCTACGAACTATGAGAGCGATGATGAGCCCAGATTCATGAAATGGCTTGAGGCCATAAAATCTGAGATATGATCCATGTATGAGAACAAAGTATGGACTTTGATTGACTTGCTCGATGATCAGCAAGCCATGTTAAATAAATGGATCTTCAAGAGGAAGACAGATGCTGATAGTAGTGTTACTATCTACAAAGCTAGACTTGTCGAAAAAGGTTTTGACAAAGTTCAAGATGTTGAATACAATGAGATTTTCTCACTCGTGTCGATGCTTAAAACTCTGTCGAATCATGTTGCAATTGCCACATTTTATGAAATCTGGCAAATGGATGTCAAAATTGCATTCCTTAATGGTTTTCTTAAAGAAGAGTTGTATATGATGCAACGAGAAGATTTTGTCAATCCTAAAGGTGCTAACAAAATGTGCAAGCTCAGCGATCCATCATTGGACTGGTGCAAGCATCTCGGAGTTGGAATATACGCTTTGATGTGTTGATCAAAGCATATGGTTTCTCTGAGACTTTTGGAAAGGCCTGTATTTACAAGAAAGTGAGTGGGAGCACTACTGCCTTTACGATAAGTATATGTGAATGACATATTGTTGATGGAAATAATGTAGAATTATTCTGCAAAGCATAAAGGAGTTTTGAAAGGATTTTTCAAAGAAAGACCTCGGTGAAGCTGCTTACATATTGAGCATCAAGATCTATTGAGATAGATCAAGGCGGCTTGATAAGTTTTCAATAAGTACATACCTTGTCAAGATTTTGAAGTAGTTCAAAATGGAGCGATCAAAGAAAGTTCTTGCACATGTTGCAAGCGTGTGAAATTGAGTAAGACTCAAATCCCGACCACGGCAGAAAATAGAAAAGAGAATGAAAGTCATTCCTATGCCTCGATCATAGGTTCTATAAAGTATGCTATGCTATGTGCAGGACCTATTGTATACCTTGCTCTGAATTTTGGCAAGGGGTACAATAGTGATCTAGGAGTAGATCCTTTGGACATTGGTCAAGAACATCCTTAGTGAGGACTAAGGAAATATTTCTCGATTATGGAGGTGATAAAAGAGCCCGTCGTAAAGAGTTACATCGATGCAAGCTTTTTACACTGATCGAGATGAATCTAAGTCTCAATCTGGATACATATTGAAAGTGGGAGCAATTAGCTAGAGTAGCTCCGTGCGAGCATTGTAGACATAGAATATTTGCAAACTACATACGGCTCTGAATGTGACGGACCGTTGACTAAGCTTCTCTCACGAGCAGAACATGATCATACCTTAGTACTCTTGGTGTTAATCACATAGCGATGTGAACTAGATTATTGACTCTAGTAAACCCTTTGGGTGTTGGTCACATGTGATGTGAACTATAGGTGTTAATCACATACGAGATGTGAATACTAGTGTTGAATCACATGATGATGTGAACTAGATTATTGACTCTAGTGCAAGTGGGAGACTGAAGGAAATATGCCCTAGAGGCAATAATAAAGTTATTATTCATTTCCTTATTTCATGATAAATGTTTATTATTCATGGTAGAATTGTATTAATCGGAAACATGATAAATGTGTGAATACATAGACAAACATATAGTCACTAGTATGCCTCTACTTGACTAGCTTATTAATCAAAGATGGTTATGTTACCTAACCATAGACATGTGTAGTCATTTGATTAATGGGATCACATCGTTAGGAGAATGATGTGGTTGACATGACCCATTCCGTTAGCCTAGCACTTGATCGTTTAGTACATTGCTATTGCTTTCTTCATGACTTATACATGTTCCTGTAACTATGAGATTATGCAACTCCGTTTACGGAGGAACACTTTAGGTGCTACCAAGCGTCCTGCGTGCTGGGTGATTATAAAGGTACTACAGGTGTCTCCAAAGGTACATGTTGGGTTGGCGTATTTGAGATTAGGTTTTGTCCTCCGATTGTCGGAGAGGTATCTCTGAGCCCTCTCGGTAATACATCACATAAGCCTTGCAAGCATTGCAACTAATAAGTTAGTTGCGAGATGATGTATTCAGAGCGAGTAAAGAGACTTGCGATGTGAGATTGAACTAGGTATTGGATACCGACGATCGAATCTCGGGCAAATAACTATACCGATGACAAAGGAACAACTTATGTCGTTATGCGGTTTGACCGATAAAGATCTTCGTAGAATATGTAGGAACCAATATGGGCATCCGAGGTTCCGCTATTGGTTATTGACCGAGAATAGTTCTAGGTCATGTCTACATAGTTCTCGAACCCGTAGAGTCCATACGCTTAACGTTACGATGGCAGTTTATTATGAGTTTATAAGTTTTGATGTGCGAAGTTTGTTGGTCCCGGATATGATCACGGACATGACGAGGAGCCTCGAAATGGTCGAGACATAAAGATTGATATATTGGAAGCCTATATTTGGATATCGGAATGGTTTGGATGAAATCGGGATTTCTGGGAACAGGGGTTACGGAACCCTCCGGGGATATTGGGCCTTAGTGGGCCATGAGGGAGAAGAGGGCCGGCGGGGCGGGCGCGCCCCTCCCCTAGTCCGAATAGGACAAGGAGAGCGGCGCCCCCTTCCTCTTTCCTCCCTTTCCTTCTCCAACAAGGCAAGGGGAGTCCTACTCGGTGGGAGTAGGACTCCTCGGCCTGCCCTGAGGGGCGGCCGCACCTCCCCTTGCTCCTTTATATCTGAGGGGCAGGGGGCACCCCATGACACACAAGTTGATCTCTGAATCGTTCCTTAGCCGTGTGCGGTGCCCCTCCACCATATTCCACCTCGGTCATATCGTCACGGGCTTAAGCGAAGCCCTGCTTGATAGAGCATCATCATCGTCCTGCCCCGTCGTCTTGTGGAACTCATCCCAGCAGCTTTCTGGATCGGTCCGGGGATCGTCATCGAGCTGAGCGTGTGCTGAACTTCGGAGGTGCCGTATGTTCGGTGCTTGGATCGGTCGGATCGTGAAGGCGTCGACTACATCAACCACGTTGTCATAGCGCTTCCGCTTACGGTCTCACGAGTGCGTGGACATACACTATCCTCTCGTTGCTATGTCATCACCATGATCTTGCATGTGCGTAGGAAATTTTGAAATTACTCGTCCCCAACAGGAGGAACATATGCGGCTCTCGCGGCAGAAGTGCAATGCAGCCTCTTAAGGCAATTCTCGAGTCCGGCCGTTAAGCGGCGGACAGCTGCAGCGCGCCGGGTAACTTACAACAAGACCACAGCACGTTCGAACGCAGCGTGGCGATGCGGCTAACCCACCCCTGCGAAGCGTCAAAGCAGGTCCTTGCGTACACCATTACGCTCACGAAGATACCATGAGCATGGGGAGAGGGCACGACCATGATAAACCCGGACTGCGGTTCAACCACACGGGGGCTCTCCGTGTGTCGTTCCTTTTCTTTTCTTTTTACCTTTTCCCTTTTACCCACGAGACTCCGTTTGTCGAAGCCACAGCCAGGCAGCAGACCTGCGAACTCACGATGCAGCAGACAAGGAAGGATAAAGGCTAGCGAATATCGGTGATCTCCATTACGATCATTTTCATACACCAATCTGCAGCCTACCCACGGAGAGGACATATTTAACAGTCTCATACCTTGCTTATCGCATTATTTGTATAGTTACGCATTAAATAGCAGCACTTATTGAATAAAAAATGCAGCACCTTTTTGTTTATAATTGCATTTCTTTTCTCATACATATGTTGATTCACGACATGTTGCATCCGTACACTTTAGTGCGGCTAATATACACCGAGGGCTTATGTTTCCAGCGTTATGGTGTGATGAGTCCGAACACTTTCACAAGTGCGGCACCTGAACTTATAGCACTATATGCATCGGCTCGAATCATGTCTTGGGTCAATAGTTGGGTTTGCCCGGCTCCGTGTTTTGGTACCTTACGTTCCGTTATATCGGCTAAGGTAGCACCGGAGAACCACTGCGATTCCGCCCGATTCGGTTGAGTTAACGCCTCGATGGAAAAGCTAAAACTGACCGTCATGATGAGGCGAAGACGATCGCTGTTAGAGAGGTTTTGCGAGTCCTTAAAGACTTATGCAGCTTAGGCGAGGAGTCGGATCTGTCCGGCCAAAGGCGTGGATAAGCGCCCCAAATTGACCTTCGAAGACTAGGGGCTTCGCCAAAATTTAAAATTATAGAATTCTATGGCTAAGTGAGAGTGTTCAAGCATTATAAGTCCGGTTGCCTTGTTAAGCTGTGTTAAGCGCCTCCTAGATGGACCCAAAAATGGGAACAAGGCGCTCAAGTTTATCCGAACACCCACACTTTCGTGGCATGGGGAAATTTGAAACCGACGACTTGCCATCTGTCGGATTTGATAAAAAGCCGCTGAAGGTAATATTTTAAATTAACAAGCGTTGCTTAAGCGCATATGAACTAAGTTTTCAAGCATGAGGATAACAAAATCTGAGTCTACTCAAATATTACATCTTTGGAGCACTCACCCGCAATAGTCTGGCGCCCTTGACACACTCTTATAATACATCTCGGGCGTGCGATGCTCCTTGCCCTCAGGTGGCGGGTCCGTCCGAGCTTACAGGCATCCATCTTGCCCCGATGCACCTTCGCGGGCAAGGGCCGGCAGGCACCCTCGATACAAGCGGAATGCTTGATAACTTCAACCAGACACGCATCCAACAGCCGCCGCACCAGGGCGAAGTAGCTCCGAGGCATGGCCTCCTTAGGCCTGGCAGAACTATGAGGCCCTTCATGGCTGTTCGGCCGCCTTGTGGGCTCGACCAGCTGCTTCACTGGTCGCTAAAAACACGGATGTCGGCCTCGATATCTTGAGACCCGAAGACCTTCTCCGTCGAGCTCCCTCCTCGGCCCGGTAGAATGCGGTAGCATCGGACCGCTCTGAGGAAGATCTGCGAGCATACAGAGAGCTCGAATTCGGGTAAGCAATAGGTAATTAACACTCACATGCTTACTCTGCATGAAAAATGCCTTACCGCTGCTATTTTCTTCACCGCCTCAATCTCTGGAGGGCCTTGTAAACCTTGGCCTTAGCGGCTTTGGCACTCTCACGAGCCGTTGCAAGCTCAGACTCTCGAGTCTTGAGTCACGCTCAAGTTCTCATGTTTTTCATGAGATCCTGGAGCTCTTGCTTTACCTCCGCCACCCGCGCCTCCTGCTTCTCTCGCTCGGTGCGTTCAGCGACCGCATTACGTTCGGCGCGACCACCGCCTCCTTCCAGGGTCGCCACCTCGTTAGTGGCCCCTACAATACCACGTTATCCTTGTCATTTTCTTGCAGCAAATCCTTTTACATGGTACAATTTTCATAAGGTATTACTCACCTTCTTTTCCTCGAGCTGTTTCTTTGCATGACCGAGCTCGTTCTCGGACCGCTTCGAGGTTCTTCTTCAAATTATTGACCTCCATGATCGGTCTGGCGAGAGGTCGGCGGCACAACCTGCAATCCCATATTGACATATTTTTATGACTCCTGCGTTTCTCTTTCTAAAGATCCTTAGTCTGGCTTTTCTTTCCGAACACGAACCCGAGCATCGAGGGCTCTTGTCTATCACGGTACCATTTACATATATTGAAATTTCTTACCTCAAAGCTGTTAGAGGACTGGTACGAGGCTTGGTCAGCCCGCTCTTGGCGGACTGAGGCTGTCCGGATCACGCACTCATAGCGATGCGGTGCTCCTCCTCGATGGAGGCACCGTTGGCGCCTCCGAAGCTATCCGGTGCCTCGGTTGGGCCGAAGGACACGGCGTCTTACCCTTCTTGCGAAGGATCGTTTGCGGACTCGGAACCTTGAAGGTTCGGCATGGAGTCCGTGAAGGGTCGACCTTAGAGCCCCAGGGGTCTTGCCCCCCATGCGCTGGAGTCGGAGGGTTGCCTTGTGGCACCTCTGCGCCACCTCCTCGGGACCAAGCCCCTTTGGGGCCCCTTGTGGCGTTGTCCACAGCATGGGCGAGGCGGTCGGGCAAGTACTCTCCATTTCCAGCGAGCCCGAGGACCAGCTCGGTGGTGGCGAACTTCGCCTTTGGGCGGGCTGCATGATTGTTCGACATTAGAACACTCTGCAATAATAAAACGCCATGGGTATCCGGACACTTACGATCTCGCGAGAGCTTGGCCCTTGTAGGCCAATCCCCTCGTCGTCGTCGGCGTTGGTGGAGAAGTCCGGAGGAAGGGTTCTTCCTTCTTGGACCCTCCGGCCTCCCGGTTAGAGGCGGCCTTCCTTTTCCTCTCCTCCCCGGCTGGGGAGAAGCTTCTTCTTCTTCCCCTCGTCTTGGGAGAAGATTCTTCTTGAAATCCGGCAGCACTGGCGTCGGGAGCTCCTTGAGTTCCGTGGCCTCCTTTGGCCTTCTTCTCGGCACCACATGGGGTGCGAACCCTTCTTCCGTCAATCGGGGCGTCCGCTGGGTCTTACGGCAAAGGCGGACGGTTAATCTGTCCGGGCGTCTTCAACCAGACACAATCGAGAATAGGGAGTTTTAGACCCCGTGGAAGTCAATCTATGAAAAAAGAGTCCGAAAGGGTAAAATAACTTACCTCGCGGCTTGACACCACGAGCTGTATCCGCAATCTTTGTTAGCGGATCAGGGGGCTTCAGCGCCCTTGAACAGCACCTTCGAGGCATCTTCGTGCGTGGTATCGAAGAGCGGCTCCGATTGAGTGCTGTGCGGATCGAACTCCACAAATTGAAGTCCGTTGTTGGCATGGGAGAATCCGGCGGATGAGCATCACGGATTACGTCGACAAGCTGCGATTCTTGTCCACCAGGTTCGGACGGCGTGTTTGGAGTCTGGATAGCTCGTCGAATCCCCTACTTTAGGCCGTCTCTTTCCATGACAAGATCCGTGTGGGAATCCAGATCTGAATTGAGGGCGCCACCCATTGAGTCGCGTGGCTCGGTGATGTAGAACCACCCGATTGCCACCTTTATTGTCTCCACAATGGAGCCCTCGAGCCATAGGACTTGGCCATCTTGCCGACCATGGCGCCTCCGCTTTCTGCTTGGCTGCCCTTCACAACCTTGACGACCTTTGAAGGTCTTGAGCCTAAGCGAAGTGGGGCTGGATCTGAAGGAAGGCCTCGCGACTGACGATAAGCCGAGGCGTTGAGGGCGAAGTTGGGGGCTAGGTCGTGGAAGCCGGGCCGTAGTAGAACATGAGCCCCGGACAAATGGGTGAAGTGGAAAACCTAGTCCAGCGGAGGAAGTGGGGAGAAATACCACCCTCTCATGGGGCGGGGGGGTTGGAATGAGCTGCCTTGCGTCGGGCAGCTTTGTCTGTGATATCGCGGACAAGTATCCGGCCTCCATGATCTTGTGATGTGCCCCTCCGTGGCGGAGGAGGCAATCCATCTGCCTCCGCTCTGACATGGTTGGAGAAGGTTGAGGAGAAAGTCGGACTTAGTATTTGGGCTCGAGTGCAGGAATGGATGAGCAAAGGAGGAAGAAGGCGCGGTGAAAGGTGGATCCTTATCCCTTATATGGGCGGACAAAACATGTGTCCCCAATCTGGTAAAACTCGCTTATCTCCCAAAGCGTCACAATCAATGGCGCGGTTGGGTTACCCACGTCCGTATTGATGGGAATCCCGGAATAAGGGAACACGATCTACTTCGACAAGGCGTGCCAAGGAAACGCTTAAGCTAAGCGCTGAGGTGCAACAATAAAACAATTGGAGTGAAGGTTTGGTAGTGGTGTGGCGTCACGCCACAAAATCGTCGACAGATTGATCTTGTGTAATATTATTCTCTCTCACGGTGGTATGTGGAATTTATTTTTGCGAGCCGTTACACTATCACAGTGTTCACAATCTTCTATAAATTATTGGAGGAGGAACCCGCCTTGCAATGCCGAAGACAACATGCGCGCCCGGACTAAGTCGTCATTGAAGCCTGGTTCGAGGGGGACTCACGAGGAGTTCGGACTAGGGGTGTCGGATAGCGAACTATCATCATCGGCGGACTCCAAGACTATGAAGATACAAGATTGAAGACTTAGTCCGTGTCGGATAGGACTTTCCTTGGCGTGGAAGGCAAGCTTGGCGTCTGGATATGTAGATGTCCTACCATTGTAACCGACTACATGTAACCCTAACCCTATCCGGTGTCTATATAAACCCGGAGGGTTTTTAGTCCGTGGGGCGAACAACAATCATACCATAGGCTAGCTTCTAGGGTATAGCCTCTTTGATCTCGTGGTAGATCTACTCTTGTAACACACATCATCAATATTAGTCAAGCAGGACGTAGGGTTTTACCTCCATCAAGAGGGCCCGAACCTGGGTAAAACATCGTGTCCCTTGTCTCCTGTTACCATCCGCCTAGACACACAGTTCGGGACCCCCTACCCGAGATCCGCCAGTTTTGACACCGACAATGCCCCTTCACTTTAAAGGTTGATCCTTGATTCTAGTTATTCACCGTTGCAAATAACCGTCCTCTCTGCGCCTAAACTGGAGACCTTGGGTGTAATACATGATCTCTGTGCTCATTTCAATATGGTGTTTGGCTCCATAGTTCTTCAGGTACTTTATATTATCATCTACACTTGTAACCATAAGCTGCATTTTAAATTTCTGCGCGTAATTTATATATCATCTTGGAGTACACATTTTGTACTAATATTATGTTCTATGCTCAATGAAGAGTTTCTCCATGGATGGCCTATCAATGGTGCTGGATTCTGTCAAGATCTTATGTATCCAAATGAATAGTTTTGATCTAAACAAGATTATTGGCTTGATGCAATGCTTTCCATGTCTAGAGAAGTTGTATATAAAGGTGATAATTTCACGCACATTGGAAGCCATATATAGTGTACTAGAATTAACCGTTCATTTGTTGCTCTTCGACACTCTTCTTTTAGACCTTAACTGTTTTCAATATTCATGTATATTTAGGCAGGGGCGGGGTAAGAAAGTTATAACCAATCGGTGGATTAAGTAAGCATCGGGATTTTCTCACTTCTCATGAGATTCGATTGAAGACAATAACGCTAGAGCGATATGTAATAACCGTGCAAACACAAGATTTGTCACATTCTTCCTGCTGAATCTTGAGGTTACTATTGTCCATCGGGCTTAAGTTTATCAGCAGCATGGTTTTGTGGATGGGTATGTCGAAGAGCAAAAAAGGAGTTTCGGTGAGCAAAAGAGCTTACGAACATGCGGGCTTCTATTTACAACATATTGTGGTCATAATCCGATAAGTTTTACAACCCAGGATGTTCATTCTATGGACCTGACCAATCCATTTATTGTGACTGCGAAAACAGTCTTTGGAGTTAGATGTTGTTGCCCTTTTCAATCTGGTTTTTGTAAACCTGATGAACAATTAACCCTCGTGCTTTTATGCAGTTTGTAAGCTGGAGTTAGATGTTCCTGCCCTTGTCAACTTTCGGCTGTGTTGTCATATTTTCTTTGAAACAAGGCAAATGGCTTTCCATTCGTTTAATTTATAGTGAAATGTTGTAACAAATCCCAACCAAGGAAATAACATCACTCTACTTGACTGCTTGAGCTCCTTTGTGCATTCTGAAGCCAAGTGATTAGCCCCCACCACCCACAAACTTATTTCGAAATAGCACATCAAATGGGCTGTAAATTTTCATAGGAAAGGCTGCATGACCGTGACAGATTTGGATTCTGACAGTTGGGACCCGCGAGGAAATAGCCTATCCAAAGGTGGTGTCGATTTACTAGCTAGTCAACAAACAATTCTGCCTACCAGTCGTTGGATTGACGTCCAACATGTGTCATGTATCTTCTATCTCTTGTCTTCTTCTTCCTCCGGCCGCCCAAACCAAACCACCCCGTCGGCTCCGCCTGCTCCCGCCTCCCATGGCTGGATGCGCCTCCGCCGCTCTACCGTACGTACCCTCCAACGTTGGCTAGTCCCTCCCTCTATTCCCCCACACGTCTTGTTATTTTCCGGCGACGTCAGCACCAACACGCACCCGCGGCCGAATAAGACAACCCTCGTACTGCCCTCCACCTGCGACTGGACCGGCGCATGTTCAACGGCTCCTGCTCGTTCCGTCCGAGGCCTCGTCGTCGTCCTCCACCTTGCGGCCTTGGTTCGCTCACCGTGCGCGGTGTGCCGCCCTCTTGCATTGTCAACGTCGTCAACAACAAGAGAGGAACAAGGAGATGATTGTCACGTGGAGATGATGACGATGAGACCCACCGGCGTCATGGCGATGCATAAGCAAGTGCCTCTATAGTACAAGCCCAAATGGTTCCTCCTAATGGTTGGACATCACGGGGCTCACGCCATTGTCAGCGTAGTCAATAAGCGAGAAATTACACTACAAGCGGTGACACGGGGACCCGACAAATCGCGCAGTTTTTTTAAGGAACAAGCGGTTGTTATTTATACTAGTTTTATCGACGGATGAGGGTAACAACGGGGCTGTCTTGGGGTTGTGGCCCGTCTAGCCAGGTTTTATTTATGTTTACCACATCATGAGCCCAGTTGTGTTTTTTCTTCTTGCTGAAAATGGCTAGCCAGTTCTATTTTTTAAAAAATACCAAACAAGGCCTACTTGCTTTATCGGCCTGTTTGGTGCAAATATTCAAGGCGAGAGAGTTTCATTCGGTTTGCCCGAAATGGGTTGTACATTTTAAAACACATCAAACCGGAATTAGTTTCAATTTTTTTCATTACAAGATCTTAAATTCCATTGATTTTATGCGTGGACAATTATTTGGATTTTATATTTATATAAATTATTTTTCAAAATAGTTTGAATGTGAATCGATATTTCTCGATTAAAACAGTTGACCGCTTTTGAAATATGCAAAATTTCGTATACTTTTTAACCGTGGCCACAATATGGGGTGTAATGCTAACAAAAGAAGATGGGTCCAAAAAATTATTAAGAATTAGCAAATGGGCTGTACATTATTAGAAATAATGGCAGATGGGCTGTATATTGTTTTCCACAGATTTGAGGCTGACTTGCGCCTACTACGGGTTGTGGCGTATGCTTTCATAAAAAGGTTGGCCTTTGCATAGCGCCCTGTCAACTTAGTGAACACGAGAGAGCGGTGATTGTTGGATGTCCATCCAACGATTGTCGTCTTCTTCAATCTCTGCTCTTCATGCTCCGGCCGCTCAAACAAGCGCCCGCGGGACTGCTGCTCCCTCCTCTCGCGGTGGCTATCTTGCCGCATGAGCCTCCACGGCCCCACCGTACTCCCATCGCTGGCCTAGCCATCCTCTCTCACCCACACATGTTGTTATTCTCCGGCGGCGGCGGGCGAACGATAAACCTCGTACTCCTCCACGTGGGAAACAAGCTGCCGAGTATTCCACGGCTCCGTGTCGTTCCTTCCTAGGCCTGCGCCGTCGTCGCCATACTGGTGCTCTCGGCGGCCTCGTCAACGTGGTCAATGAGCGACATCCATCGGAAGTGGACTGTGCGTGGAGAGGTGACAGCTGGGTCCATGGCGCGCAAGAAATGCCTCCTTATTAGGCACAAAATAATGATTCCTCCACGACAGCTAGGACCCACAGGAAGGGCCTCTGTATTTGAAAAAAATGTTCCCCCCACTGACAGGTCGGACCCACCAGCTATATCTTCGCACGCAAGGAAGTGCCTCCTTATTATGCCCAAAAATATGAATACCCCCCTGCTAGTTGGGACCCACCATATTGTTGCGCTGACTTGTGGGCCTACTAAGTTGACGGTGCCGGAGGGCTTTGTCAACTTAGTAAATACTCTAGTGACCGTATGATGTCCATCCAACGGCCATAGTGCTTCTTCAACCTCTGGTCTTCTTGCTCCAGTCGCCCAAAGCAGCGTCGGTCGTGCCGCCTGTTCCTTCCTCCCGTGGACGGGTGTGCTACCGCGGAGGCCTCACCGCCCCCATACTACTCCAACCACTGGCCAATCCATCCCTCCACTCACCCACACCCCCTGTTATTCTGCGGCGACGGCAGCCTCACACGTAGCGAACCGATGAACTTCGTACTCCTCTCGCGTGGGCATCCACTGCGCGTCTTCCCAGCTCCGCGTCATCCCTTCCTAGGCCCGCGTTGTCCACCGCCGTGGTGCTCTCGGTCGGCGTGGTCAATGTGGTCAACGACCGACTTCCATCGGAAGAAGTCTTGTCACGTGGAGAGGTGACGGCTGGGTCCATAGCAGCGCAAGGAAGTGCCTCCTTATTACTGCGGAAAATAATTATTCCTCCACGGACAGCGGAGACCCATCGGACGGGCCACCAGTATTTTGCAAAAAATCATTTCCCCACGACTGCTGGGACCCACGGACAGACCACCGTATTCACAAAAAAAGCGTTCCCCCGCTGTCGGCTCGGACCCACGGAAGTGCCTCCTTATTCGCACAAAAAATGAATACTCCCGGCTAGCTGGTACCCACCTTGGTGGGAGGATGACTTAATGGGCCTACTAAGTTGGCCAGGGGACAAAGGGCTTTGTCAACTTAGTCAATATGAACGATTCTAGCTCGGTGACCGTCGATGTCCATCCAGCGGCCGTGAGTGCTTCTTCAACCTCTGGTCTTCTTGCTCCCCGCCCTGGCGCCGGTCATGCCGCATCCTCCTGCCTCCGTGGTCGGCTTTGCTGCCTTGAGGCCTCACCGCCCCTACTATTCCCACGCTGGCGGGCCCTGCGGCAGCAACCTCACACGCGGCCAGACGGTGAACCCTCGTACTCCTCTTGGCGCGGGCTTCCAGCAGCGTCTTCCCCAGCTCGTGTCGTCCCCTTCCTAGGCCTGTGCGTCGTCCACCGCCGTGGTGCTCTCCAGTGGCGTGGTCAAGCGTGGTCAAGGCGACTTCCATCGAAGAAATCTTGTCGTGGAGAGGCGACAGTGGGTCCTGACCCTGGCCAGATTTTTTGTGATTTGCCAAGTAAATCGCTTTGTCAAGCCTGTTGGGCTGCAAATCTTTCATTCGGCTGGCCGAGAAAATGGCCCATCAGTAATGAGAAATTGGTTGTACATTTTTAAAACACATCAAACCGGCAATTAGTTTCAAATATCTTTTTTTTCATTTCAAGATTTTAAATTGCATTAATTTTTATGCGTGGAGAATTTGTTGGATTTTATATTGATATACATTTATTTTTAAAATCAGTTTGAATGTGAGTCGAAATTTCAGGATTAAAAACAGTTGGACCGCTTTGAAATATGCAAAATTTAGTATAATTTTTAACCGTGGCCACAATATGGGCTGTAATGCTAACAAAAGAATATGGGCTCCAAAAAACCTTAAGAATTAGCAAATGGGCTATAAATTATTTGAAATAATGGCAGATGGGTTGTATGTTGTTTTCCACAGATTTGAGGCTTTCCTAAAAAGGTTGGCGCTGGCGTTATTGTTGGATGTCCATCCAACGGCCGTCGTCTTCTTCAATCTCTGCTCTTCTGCTCGGCCGCTCAAACAAGCGCCCGTGACTGCTGCTCCCTCCTTCCATGACGGCTGTGCTGCCTTGTGAGCCTCACCCCATCGTACTCCCATCGCTAGCCTAGCCATCCCTCTACTCACCCACACCTGTTATTCTCCGGTGGCGGCAGACGAACCCGTAAACCCTCGTCGATCGTACTCCCTCACGTGGGAAACAAGCTGCCGAGTCTTCTGCCCTCCGTGTCGTCCCTTCCTAGGCCTGGCAGTGCGTCCACCGCCCGTGGTGCTCTCGGCGCGGCGTGGTCAATGTGGTCAACGACCGACTTCCATCGGAAGAATCTTGTCGCGGGAGTCGGCAATTTGGGTCCACGACCGCAACAAGAAGTGCCTCCTTATTACCGTAAAATAATTATTCCTCCACGACAGGCGGGGACCCACGGAAAGGGCCACCGTGTTCATAAAAAAGCGTTTACGCCCTTTGTTGGGACCACCAGCTACACCTTCGCATGCAAGGAAGTGCGTCCGGGCAAAAAAAACAAAATGATTAAGCCCCACTGCTCTGGGACCCACCAGCTACATCTTCGCCGCAAGGAAGTGCGTCCGAACAAAAAACGATTAAGCCCCACGATTGCTGGGACCCACCAGCTACATCTTACGCGCAAGGAAGTGCACGCGGTCGGGACCCACCTGGTCGAGCGTCGTGGCGTTGTCATTACGGTGTGACGTGTACATACATACTGGTCGTTGTAAGAAGCGCCGCGTGTATAGTAGTAAGTAGCGCACTTACCATGTACGTCGTCTGGCGGCCATGGTGCAAAAAAAAAATCTGACCCGTATGTGTACATCTGGGCGGGTCTCGAACGCCTACTCGGCGCGTCGTGCGGCCGGGGCTCGTGTACATGGCTGGGTCGAAGCGGAGAAACGCGTCGTCGTCGTGTTCATGGGAGGCAGCGGATGCGTCGTGTTCATGGGGAGGCAGCGGAATGCGTCGTGTTCATCGGGAGCAGCGGAGCAGTGGGAGCCAACCCGGCTGGGTCGGAGCGGAATGCGTGGTCGTGTTCATCGAGGAGGGCTTGGGCGGAACAGGCGATGGAAGCGAGGCTGGCGTACCGCGCGGAGAAAGCGGACCTCCTACATTCGGAGCAGGGGTCCTGTTGATTGGGAGGGTGTGGCGTACCACAAAGCGGAGAAGCGGACCTCCTACGGTCGAAGCAGGGTCTGTTGATCGGGAGGGTGTGGCATACCGCAAACGGAAGAAGCGGTCGAAGCAGCGTAGCTGCGATTACTGTCGCTCGGGTTCGATTAGAGCCCAATGCCTCGTTAAAAGGTTCAGTTAGAGCCAGCGCCTACGCACACACCTGCCAGCGTCACGTGTCTGAGAAAGAAACATGCATCCCTCGGCCCCCGACCTCCCACCGTAACCGGTAACTCCCCGAAATTTTCCTCCCCCTCGCTTCTACCACGGTTTTTTCCGTCATGGACGGCCCAAAGAATGTCATGCAGCTCCGTCTCCGGCCCGCCCAGGACGAAAAGCCCATTTTCTGTCATGATTTTTTGTCATTGAAGTAGGAGCCCACCACATCTATGATGATACCGGGTTTTGTCATAATTATCGTCATAGAAGTGTCATATGTATGACAGGAAAAAAATTCGTTCGGCCCAAAATGTCACGGATGTGTCTTTTTTTTGTAGTGCTTCCTGCAATACAACACAGTAGAAAACTTCACAGTTTGGTATGTTTGCCACGGGGCGTATTAAAAACCGTACCTTTTTTATGAAGGTAGGGGCTTGGACGTATCACCGTTCGCCTTTCTTTTCGAAGACCCACCCTGTGTAGGCGTCGCTTCTTAAGGGACGATCCCAATGTGGTGTGGCGAAACGAGCGCCACCCCTTTGAAGCACGAGACAATGCGGTGGGTGAGGCGCAATGGGAAAACTCTTTTGGAGGAGACGCTCCCTGGGTACTTTCATGGGAGGAAGGGAGAAGGCCGGGGTAATCGGCTACAATGGCCACTTTTGTGCCGTCGTAGCTCACCTGATAGAAGACCCCCACCTTGAGCTCCACAGATATATCCGGATCCTCCTCAAATCCGGGATCTAGGTCCCGAATATGGTCCTCCGGCTGCGGAGGAGGGCTATAGATCCCCGCAGTGGCCTTCCTCCATTCTTGTTAAAAGTGGTCGGGTTAAGTTCAACTAGTTGCGAAGCAGGAGTAGGATTGAGAGAGGTTCTGGATTAAAAGCTTACCCAGCTAGGGGGTTGTACATGGAAAAGCCCTCTCGGCACTTAAGGCGAGTGAATTCTTCTTTCTCCCCTTTATAAAGATCAGCCAACATGGCGGCCAGGTGGCGAAGTTGTCTAGACCTTTGCGCCCGTAGCGAGATGTATCATCCTCCCCGTTGTAGATCCACACGGGGAGTCCTCTAGATTGGAGTGGCTGAACACCTAGCGTTATGGAAATCGCCATGACCTCAATTATGGACAGTCTGGATTGGGCGAGTATTTTTATCTTGTCCATTAACATCTTAACCTCCGCACTATCTGCCTCCTCGAGGCTCCGGGGGCGCCAGCTGTGGCGCTTTTTTAATGGAGCATTGGAAAATTCAGGAAGGCCTCGTCGGATTGGGTCCAAGAGAATGACGTCTTCAATATGAAACCACTCCGAGGGGCACTCTTCGGATGCCTTCTTCGCAGTGCCGGATAGGTATCTTGTCTCGGCTATGTGCCATACTTCGGCACCGCCCATCTCGAATATGGATCCCTTCTGGGAGCGAGGGACGAGGCAGCAAAGCTTCCTCCATAGCTCGAAATGGGCCTCGCAGCCTAGGAACAGCTCGCAGAGAACGACGAAGCCCGCGATGTGCAGAATGGAGCCTAGCGTGAGATTGTGCAGTTGGAGGCCATAGTACTCCAGGAGACCTCGGAGGAAAGGATGGATGGGAAATCCAACGCCTCTTAATAGAAAGGAAATGAAGCACACTCGCTCCCTTGAGGATTCGGAAAATTTTACGCGAGAGCTTCGCCCGATAAAAGTGCTTGAACAGGGACTAGTTCCGCAGGGGGGAGATATCCCTGCTGTCGGTGTCAAAAGCTGGCGGATCTCGGGTAGGGGTCCCGAGCTGTCGTCTAGGATCGATGGTAGCAGGAGGCGGGGACACAATGTTTACCTGTGTTAGGGCCCTCTCTATGGAAGTAATACCCTACTTCCTGCTTGATTGATATTGATGAATATGAGTATTACAAGAGTTGATCTACCACGAGATCATAATGGCTAAACCCTATAAGTCTAGCCTGTATGAATATGGTAATGAGTATTTGGTCCTATAGACCTAACCCTCCGGTTTATATAGACACCGGAAGGATATAGGGTTACACAAAGTCGGTTACAGAGAAGGGAATCTACATATTTGATCGCCAAGCTTGCCTTCCACGCCAAGGAGAGTCACATCCGAACACGGGTGGAGTCTTCGGTCTTTGTACCTTCACAGCCCATCAGTCCGGCCCATGGCTAACAGGCCGGACGCCCGAGGACCCCTTAGTCGAAGACTCCCTCAGTAGCCCCTGAACCAGTCTTCAATGACGAGGTGTCCGGCGCGCAAATTGTCTTCGACATTGCAAGGCGGGTTCCCTTTCCCGAATACTCCAAGATAGTCTTCGGACATGAAGAATGTATCCAGACCTGTAACACAAGCACCACACACAACCGCAGAGAGATAATATTTCACGAGTCTAATCTGCTGACAACTTTTTCATAATGTGACATCACATCCACCCAGTCATTATTTCAAACCGTCTGCCGTTCCGTGTTTCGAGATGCGGTTTCCATTGGCACATCTTGTCAAAGCAGAGATCGTGTCCCCTTATTGCGGGATTCTCATCAACACGGGCGTGGGTAACCCAACCGTGTCGTTTGCACAGCCCTTCAGAATAGGCGAGTTTTAAGGTGAGTGGGGAGGCGTTCGATATTTACTGCCTTTATAAAGGGATAAGGATTCATCCTTGTTCGCCCACACCTTCTCCTTCCTCTGCCCATCCATTCTCGAGCTCCAGCGCCCAAGCTCTAGCTTTCTCCACCAAAAAAGCCCTCCAACCATGTCCGGATCCGGAGCTGGAGGCAAGTGGATGGCCTCTTTTGTCAAGAAGGGCATCAGAGAGCTCCAGGAGGCAGGATACCTGGCCAAGGAGATTGCTCACCGACTCCCAGCCAAGGGACAGATCATCCCTACCCCAGAGCTCCGCGAAAGGGTTGTGTTTCTCACACACTTCGTCCGCAGACTGGGGTTCCCTCTCCACAGGTTTGTCCGCGGGCTGATGTTTTACTACGGGCTAGACTTCCATGATCTAGCCCCCAACTCTATCCTCAATATCTCAGAATTTATTGTCGTGTGCGAGGCCTTTCTCCGCATACCACCTCACTTAGGCCTATGGCTGAAGACCTTCAATGTGAAGCCGAAGGTGGTGAGCGGCCAACAGGCAGAGTGCGGAGGCGCCATGGTGGGCAAGATGCCTAATGTCGCATGGCCTGAGGGATCCTTTGTGGAGACGGTGAAGGGTTGCAGTCGGGGTGGTTTTACATCACCGAGCCGCGCAACACTAACTGGGCGGCGGCCCCCGAATTCCGATCCGGAGTTTCGATGCGGCTCACCTCCTGGCAAGAGAAGGGCCTGACCTGGGGTTCTTCGGACGAGCTGACTGGGCTCCAGACGTGCGTCCAGAACATGATGACCAAGAAAATCAAGCTCGTCAACGTGATCCAGGTTATACTTTTTCGCCGGATCCTTCCGTGCCAGCGCCGGACTTGCTATTTGTGGGAGTTCGATCCGGCCAAGCACCAGACGCTACTGGAGCTCTCGGCACGACGCACGAAGACATCTGGAAAGTTCTCTTCAAGGCCGGCGAGACAACACCGCCCACGATCAAGGATCGTGGGCTTAGTTTAAAATGCCAGGCTAATTCTGTAAGTTCTTTCATGTTTTCAAGGTGTACCCTTTACTGGCAAATTTTGAGGATGGAGTCTGAGCCTTCCTATCGATTTTCAGGCCTAGATAGAGAAAGCGGAACATATTAACTGTCCGGCCCCGCTACCCGAAGACGAAGAAACCCCGCCAGCGAAGATGTCTGTTTCCGCGCCTTACAGGTGCCGAGAAGAAAACCAAGGGGCCAGAATGGCCCTCGGCGAAAAGGTGCCCGGACAAGGCGTCCAAGAGGCGAGAGTCTCCTCCGCCACCAAAAACGCATTTACAGGCGAGGAGGAGGGGAACAAATCTCCCTGTGATGAGGGGAGGAAAAAGAGGACGACCTCCATAAATCTGGAGGCGGAGGTGCCCAAGAGGGGGAAGCGCGCACTCGCGGATAACTCCGCATGGGACGTCAACAATAGTCTAGAGCGGCCTCCCCGGACAAAGCCCTCGGCCGCATCGTAAGTATTAAAAACTTACGCACGTTCATGTGTCCGGCCCCATGACATTAATGTGTCGAATTGTGCTATTACAGCACGGCCCCATGACATTAATGTGTCGAATTGTGCTATTACAGCCCGGCCCACGACAGCCTCCAGTGATCCTCATCAGGAGGTTTGCTAGATTCGAAGGAGATGGCCAGCGTGTCACCGCCGTCCGCTCACTCTCCCCCGGCCAAGGGTGACGATGAGGTGGTGTCCCAAAGGACCTGCACCGGCCGGGGAGAGGTTCAGGAGGCCGTCAAGGTGGCACCAAGGGATGATCCCTCGGCCGTCGGACACATGGGGGAACAGGTCCCCATGAAAACTGGCAACGGGGGCCATGTTCAGTTCGGCCCCCAACTGAACATAGCTCCGGAGACCTCTATGGCTCCGGAATCTGGCGAATGGTCTTCTTTGAAGGAAGGAGATGTGCCTGTTCCACCGGTGACCTCTGTCCAACCAGGGGCACCGAATGATCTACTGGAAGCGTTGCGAGGCGCTTCCATCGTGGATGAACACCGTATCCTCATGGGTACGGTGATTGAGAAAGTTCAGTCCGCCAAGAGTGGACTGACCAAAGCTTGCGCTAGCCTTCTAACAGGCTTTGAGGTAAGGCATGTAACTGTAAAAAGAATATCACAGTGTAGACAGTAGCGCCTGATGCTCTGTTCAGTGTTCAGAAAGAAAAGAAGAACAGGGGATCAAAATAATTTTCGCATGATTCTAACAGAAGATGTCTATGTGAATAAACAGGCGTCGCTGATGGCTGCAGCCGCTCATACTGCGGAGGTCTCCGGACTGAAGCAGAACCTGGAGCGGGCCGAGGAGGAACTCGTCCTCGTGAAGAAGTAGCTGAAGGACAGTCAAGGTATGTAGTAACCTGCGTGTATATTCAGGAAGGATAAACGGTTCGTGTTGACTAAAGTGTCATGAACTTTTCTAGGGGCCACAACTGAGGTGGCAGCCCTCAAGAAGGCGTTAGCCGAGGCTGAGGACAAAGCGGCCAAGGAACGTGCCGAGCGCAAGAAGCAGGAGGCCCGGGTCAGTGAAGTCCAGCAAGAGCTCCAGGACGCCGTCAAAAAGTACGAGTCCTTGGAGCGTGATTCGAAGACTCGAGAGTCCGAACTTGCCAAGGCCCGCCAGAGCGTGCAAGATGCTCGAGCCGAAGCCCAGAGCACCCTCCAGGAAATCCAGGCGGCCAAGAAGATCGCGGTGGGTAAGGATTTTATTATGCAAAGCAAATCTGTGAAGGAAACGTTCTTTTTACTTACCCGAATTTGGAGCTCTCCACAGGCGTTTACGGATCTGACACGCAGCATATCAGATGCTGCGGAGTTCTATCGAGCCAAAGAAGGGAGCTCGACGGAGAATCTGTTCTGGTTTCAATACCTTAGACCAGAACATCCGGTGCCCTTTAGCGACTAGCTGAAACAGCTGGTCGAGCTGCACAAGGCGGCCGAACTGGCCATGAAGGACTTAATAGTCCGGCTATGGCCTGGCGAGCCCATGCCTGGCATCTACTTCGGACTCGTGAGGTGGCTTGTGAATGCCTGCCCGCGGCTCGATGTCATAAAGCGGTCGGTCTGCATTGAAGGAGCTAGGATGGCTTTTGCCCGTGCCAAGACGCATTGGGCGAAGATGGATGCCAAGAAGCTGATGACCGAGGGGCCGCCGGACGGCAAGGAGCACCGCAAGCCCGAGTTGTATTTTGATAGTGTCCCGGAGGGATCCCGCCTTGTGGCGGAGCAGTGTGCGAAGGATGTGATTTTTGAATGAATACATCCATATTTGTCTTGCCATGTATTATGAAACAAGGACAATTTGTGTAATATAATGCTTTGTGTTAATTTTTTACCTCCTGTGCGGACGTTTTTATTAAATCTGAGAGTTGGCCAGTCGTCGGCTTCAGCCCCCGTGTAGGAAGTACCGGGGTGTTCGGTTGGCGCCAAAACACACTTGATCCTAAGATTTTAGGTCCGTTAAGGAGGTGTTAGCGCTGCGAACCAGGCAATCGGACTATACAGCTTTATCACTCTCAATTAGCCATAGGAGTTTGACAAATAAAAATTTAGGCGCAGCCCCTAGTGCTCGTGAGTACGAACTTGGGATACTGTAAACACCTGATCGGGTAAAAACCAATCCTTCACTAAAAGCGGAGAAAACCTCTAACGATTTGTAACCTCTCGAACAGCAGACCGGCTCTCGCCGCATCATGAGAGTCAGTTTTCGGCTTTCTCTACTGAGGTGCTCATCCGGATGAACCAGGGCACAATCGCAGTAGTTCTCCCTTTACTACCCTAGCCGATATACGGAACGTAAGGTAGTAAGCACGGGGGGGCCGGGCAACCCAACTATTGACCTAAGACATGATTCGGAGCCGATGCATATAATGCTAAAGATCGGGGTGCCGAACTATACTGTAAAAGTGTTCAGACTTTGTTGCCGTGTTATGGGGCATATTCAAGCCCCTGGCGAATGAAGGCGTACCAGAGTGTACGTGTGCAATTGATAAGAATATCAAGAAAAAGGCGAAAAGGAAAAGGACAGAAAGCCGACGTCGCATGCCTGCGAACTATTTTTTCCATTTATAGTGTAATTAATACGTCAAAGCGTATTTGTACAAGTACTGCAACAAGCAATAAGGCTATTTAACATGCCACAACCAAGGCAAAGCTGCGTACGGGTACCGAAAACAGGTAGAGTGATCGTTTAAGGGGTCGTCTAGAGCTCCCCTTATGCGTCTGAGCTGCTTGTCGCCTTGGTGTACTTATCCTTCAAAAGGATAGGTGCTCGGGCCTTCAGGGAGGACCTGTGGAAAAGAAACCTGAAAAGGAAAAAGAGCAAATATTGAAAGTATATGTGTCCGGGCGCGGTCAAGCCGTACTATGGATCACAAGACAAGAATGCCTCCGTCTATGCCCATGGTATTTTGAGTGCGTAGTGATGTACGCGCCGTACGAATGCCGCCACCTGATTGGGACTGGGACGGAGGACGAATTGCTAGTCAAGCTCTTGACAAGCCGCACTGTCTTGCTGCAGCATGGTCCGGACCATCTTAGTGGTGTCCGGGAGTTCGGCCGCCGAATTAAGGTTCTGCTTAAAAAGGCCGCTCTGGACGTCTACTGCTAAGGCAGTGGTGTGCTCCTCGGTACGGAGGGAGCGTTCCATGTTCCCATTGACTGTTATGACGCCACGTGGTCCGGGCATCTTGAGCTTGAGATAAGCATAGTGTGGCACCACATTGAGTCGAGCAAATGCGGTTCGTCCAAGCAGTGTGTGGTAGCCGCTGCGAAAGGGGACGATGTCGAAGATTAACTCTTCGCTTCGGAAGTTGTCCGGAGATCCGAAGACAACCTCTAGGGTGATTGAGCCCGTACAACATGCCTCTAGACCTGGTACGACTCCTTTAAAGGTAGTCTTTGTGGGCTTGATCCGTGATGGGTTAATGCCCATTTTGCGCACCGTATCCTGATAAAGCAGGTTGAGGCTGCTACCACCATCCATCAGGACCCGCATGAGGTGGAATCTGTCGATGATTGGGTCGAGGACCAGTGCGGCCGACCTGCCGTGAAGGACGCTGGTTGGGTGGTCTCAGCGATCAAATGTGAGCGGGAAGGAGGACCATGGGTTGAACTTTGGGGCGACTGGCTCCATCGCATAGACGTCCCTGCGTGCATGCTTGCGTTCCCTCTTGGGGATGTGGGTGGCATATATCATATTCACCGTTTTGACCTGAGGAGGGAATTTCTTCTGCCCCCCCTGTGTTCGGTGGCCGAGTATCCTCGTCATAGTCCTTGCTTTGCGACCCCTTCTCCTTGTTATCGGCATTTAACTTGTCGGTCTGTTTAAAAACCCAACAATCTTTGTTGGTGTGGTTGGCTGGTTTTTCCGGGGTGCCATGTATCTGGCACGGACGATCGAGTATGCGGTCAAGACTGGATGAGCCGGAATTGTTCTTATTGTACGGCTTCTTCCGCTGACCGTACTTGGAGCCACTGAATCCGGCGTTGACCGCCGTGTCATTGGTATGGTTGCCATTGATTTGATGCTTGTGTCTGTTGCATCGAGGCTTGCCATTGCTATCCTTGGCTTCATAGGTGCCCGGTTCGCTTGCATTATTATTGCAACAGGATAACCAACTATTTTCGCCCACGCAAAAGCGGGTCATAAGTGCCCTAAGGTCCGCCATGGACTTCGGCTTTTCCTGCCTGAGATATCGGGCGAGCCATTCGTCGCGGATGCTGTGCTTAAAGGCCGCTAGGGCTTCGGCATCCGGACAGTCGACAATCTGGTTCTTTTTAGTTAAGAACCTAGTCCAGAATTTCCGGGCTGATTCTCCGGGCTGTTGGACTATGTGACTTAAGTCATCTGCATCCGGAGGCCGGACGTATGTTCCTTGGAAGTTGTCCAAGAAGGCTTCTTCCAAGTCTTCCCAGCTGCCGATTGAGTTTTCTGGTAGACTGTTCAACCAGTACCGAGCTGGTCCATTAAGTTTCAATGGGAGATATTTAATGGCGTGGAGGTCATCGCCACGAGCCATAAGAATATGGAGGAGGAAATACTCTATCCAGACCGCAGGGTCTGTTGTCCCATCATATGATTCGATGTTTACGGGTTTAAACCCTTCTGGGAATTCGTGGTCCATTACTTCATCAGTGAAGCGAAGGGGGTGTGCGGCGCCTCTATACCGGGCCACATCGTGACGTACTTCCAATGGGTTCCGTCTGCGGAGTTCGGCCCGGGCGTGGTTGGGCTTATTACGTCCCGATAGGTGGCCGTCGTCACGTGTCAGGGCACGCCCTCGCAATCCGTAGATCGATCTAGCATGTCCTGCATTATTGTCCAGTTTTGCCGTAGGTCATAGGTATGTCCTCAAGCTGTTTGGTCTCTTCCTTTATGGTGAGGTGGAGCGGGCTGGTGTTCAGCTTGAGTTGCCGCCTTGTCTCGACCCCGTGGTGGTCGGTCAGCCGTATTGCGTGGTGATGGTATGGGCTCCAACGGCTCATCATCGAACTGTGGGATCAATTTACGTTGCTGGTAGCTTTTGGCTGGGCACTTGAGGCCGTAATCCTCGTCTGCCAGGACATCAGTCCATATGTAGTTCAGCAGATCTTGATCAGCTTGAAGCTGCGGCTGCTTCTTTTTCACGCTCCTTGCAGTGGCTATTAGCTGGCGCTTAAAGTGCTCCTGCTCGAGGGGTTCCTCAGGCATGATAAAGTCTTCGTTCTCGAGGCTCACCTCCTCCTCAGAGAGCGGGTGATAAATACCGTCCTCCGCGTCTTCATTTACGGCCTGTTCATCAGGGCAGACTTGCTCATCCTCCTGATTGTCCTGTTTGGCAGTTTGTTCGTCGTGGTCTTCTACGTCTTCGGCACCGTCCGGAGTGTTGTCATCTCCTGTGCCGGTGTTGCTGTCCTTGCTGCGGCACGGTTTAGAGCGGCACCGCTGACGCCGGCGCTTTGCTTGTGTCTTAGGGGGGTCATCCTTCACTGGGATTTTCTTGTCGTCACCACTATTATCTTTTGGAGTATCCACCATGTATACGTCGTATGAGGAGGTGGCCGTCCATCGTCCGGTGAACGGCGTGGCTTGGGCCTCCTCTTCTCCGGCATCATCGTCCATACCATTGATGTCTTCGGAGTCATAATTGAGTGTGTCGGTTAGGTCGTCGACGGTGGCTATGAAGTGGGTGGTCGGTGGGAAACGAAATTCTCCATCATCAGCCTCCAGTTCGAACCGGAGATAATTTGGCTGTGAGTCCCCCGCTAAGGACAGATTCTTTAATGAGTTTAGCACATTGCGGAAGGGCGAGTGCTGGAAGATGTCTGCGGTGCTGAATTCGAAGACCGATAACCGGTCAAGCTCGGCGTCCGTGGACGTACATGATTTGGAACTTATAGCCTGAAACGAGTCCGGATTTCCGGTGACACAGATATCACATGAGGCTAAGTCTGTGTGTGGCTCCAACGCCGTGGAATCTACGGCCTCCGTGGCGGGGTTGAGCTTCCCATCTTCGGATGGCGCGATTTGCTCCGGATCTAAGGCCAGAGTAGTTGGAGGAGCTATTTCCTGGATGTAGTCCGATGACAGATTTAAGTCGTGTTCATCGAGGTGACAGGGAGCGGCTGCCGCAATCCTGAATTTTTCGAAGATCAAGTCTCCACGGACGTCCACGACGTAATTCAAGCTCCCAAATCTGACCTGATGGCTGGGGCGAGCTTTCGATCTGCTCTAGATGGCTGCGAGTTGGCCCAAGCGCGTTACCACGAATATGAAGATCTGTCCGGGGAGGAAGGTTTCTCCTTGGACAGCATCATTGTAGAAGATCGAAGGGGCCATCAAACCTCTTGACGACGGCACAGTGGAACTCTCAATGAAAGCACCAATGTCGGTGTCAAAACCGGCGGATCTCGGGTAGGGGGTCCCGAACTATGCGTCTAAGATCGATGGTAAGAGGAGACGGGGGACACAATGTTTACCCTGGTTTGGGCCCTCTCTATGGAGGTAATACCTTACTTCCTGCTTGAATGATCTTGATGAATATGAGTATTACAAGAGTTGATCTACCACGCGATCGTATTGGCTAAACCCTAGAAGTCTAGCCTATATGAATATGGTAATGAGTATTCGGTCCTATAGACCTAACCCTCCGGTTTATATAGACATAGGAGGGATCTAGGGTTACACAAAGTCGGTTACAGAGAAGGGAATCTACATATTTGATCGCCAAGCTTGCCTTCCACGCCAAGGAGAGTCCCATCCGGACACGGGTGGAGTCTTCGGTCTTCATACCTTCACAGCCCATCAGTCCGGCCCATGGCTAACAGGCCGGACGCCCGAGGACCCCTTAGTCTAGGACTCCCTCACCTACACCTAGAGCTTGGTCAGCTAGGCATGGGATACAGAGCAGCTCTCCCAATTGCCTTTTCGAGGGCCGTGTGGGCGGGAGGAAGAACTAGGAGCGCTGTCCATGATGGCGTGTTTTCTTGTGACAGGTTTGAAGGATTTTCGCCTGGTATGGAATGGCATCTGAGATCTAATCTTCTTAAATAGACACCTTCCATGCGGCCGTCGGGGTGTTCTCTGCAAAAACTCTTGGACCCTTCATATTCGTTTGCCACATGGAAGCTGAGGCGACGGAAGCGCAGAAGCCGAAGGGTATGACATTTAAAGTAAAACCGAGCTGTTCGAAGAATTCACCTTACCAAGACCGAAGATGTAAGGGCGGATATAGCCCTTCGGTTCAAATGCTTTGAAGTATTCGGTGGAGGAACCCGCCTTGCAATGCCGAAGACAATTTGCACGCCGGACACGTCGTCATTGAAGACTGGTTCGGGGGCTACTGAGGGAGTCCTGGATTACGGGGTCCTCGGGTGTCCGGGCAATATGACATGGGTCGGACTGATGGGCCGTGAAGATACGATACGGAAGACTCTCCCACATGTCTGGATGGGACTCTCCTTTGCATGGATGGCAAGCTTGGCGTTCGGATATGAAGATTCCTTCCTCTGTAAACCGACTCTGTACAACCCTAGGCATATAAATTGGAGGGTTTAGTCAATAGAGGCAATCATAATCATACAGGCTAGACAACTAGAGTTTAGCCATTACAATCTCGAGGTAGATCAACTCTTGTAACCCCTATACTCATCAAAGTCAATCAAGCGAGGAGTAAGGTATTACCTCCATTAAGAGGGCGAACACAGGTAAACATCATGTCCCTTCCAGTTACCTTCGATCCTCAAACGCACAGTTCGGGACCCCCTACCCAAGATTGGCCGGTTTTGACACCGACATCGGGCCATCGATCCTTCTATCGACAACACAGAGGAACTCTCAATGAAAGCACCAATGTCGGTGTCAAAACCGGCCGATCTCGGGTAGGGGGCCCCGAACTATGCGTCTGAGGATCAAAGGTAACAGGAGGCGGGGGACACGATGTTCACCCAGGTTCGGGTCCTCTTAATGGAGGCAATACCCTACTTCCTGCTTGATTGATTTTGATGAGTATAGGGGTTACAAGAGTTGATCTACCTCGAGATTGTAATGGCTAAACCCTAGATGTCTAGCCTGTATGAATTTTGGTGATCTCTACGGACTAAACCCTCCGTTTTATATAGACACCGGAGGGGGCTAGGTGAGTACAGAGTCAGTTTACAGAGAAAGGAAGTTTCATATCAAACGCCAGGCTTGCCATCCACGCAAAGAAGAGTCCTATCCGAACACGGGGGAAGGCCTTCAATCTCGTATCTTCACGGCCCATTAGTCCAGCCCATGTCACATATCCCGGATGCCCGGGGACACCCTAATCCAGGACTCCCTCACACCCTCCCCTTGTCCCGTGGCTTGCCTCCTTCCTCCACTATGGCCCAATAGGCCCATTAACTTTCCCGGGGTGTTCCGGTAGCCTCCCGGTACTCCGAAAAATCCCTGAACCTTATCGGAACCATTTCGGTGTCCGTATATAACCTTCCAATATATCAATCTTTACCTCTCGACCATTTCGAGACTCCTCGTCATGTCCGTGATCTCATCCGGGACTCCAAACAAACTTTAGTCACCAAAACACATAACTGATAATACAAATCGTCATCGAACGTTAAGCATCCAGACCCTACGGGTTCGAGAACTATGTATACGTGACCGAGACACATCTCTGGTCAATAACCAATAGCGGAACCTGGATTCTTCTATTGGCTCCTACCATGTATACATGACCGAGACACATCTCTGGTCAAACCGCATAACAGCATACATCATTCCCTTTGTCATCGATATGTTACTTGCCCGAGATTCGATCGTCGGTATCATCATACCTAGTTCAATCTCGTTACTGACAAGTCTATTTACTCGTTCCGTAATGCATCATCTCGTAACTAACTCATTAGTCACATTGCTTGCAAGGCTTATAGTGATGTGCATTACTGAGAGGGCCCAGAGATACCTCTCTGATACACGGTGTGACAAATCCTAATCTCGATCTATGCCAGCTCAACAAACACCTTCGGAGACACCTGTAGAGCATCTTTATAATCACCCACTTACGTTGTGACGTTTGATAGCACACAAAGTGTTCCTCCTGTTGGGGAACATAGTATTTCAAAAAAATTCCTACGATCACGCAAGATCTATCTAGGAGAAGCATAGCAACGGGCGGGTAGAGTGTGTCCACATACCCTCGTAGACCGAAAGCGGAAGCGTTTAGTAACGCGGCTGATGTAGTCGAACGTCTTCACAATCCAACCGACCCAAGTGCCGAACGTACGGCACCTCCGTGTTTAGCACACGTTTAGCTCGATGACGTCCCTCGAGCTCTTGATCCAGTTGAGGCCGAGAGAGAGTACCGTCAGCACGACGGTGTGGCGACGGTGATGATGAAGTTACCGGCGCAGGGCTTCGTCTAAGCACAGCGACAATATGACCGAGGTATGTAACTGTGGAGGGGGCACCGCACACGGCTAAGAGAAGAATTGGTGTGTCTTTGGGGTGCCCCCTCCCACATATATAAAGGGGGGAGGAGAGGTGGCCGGTCCAAGGGGGGAGCGCGCCATAGGGGAGACCAACTAGGATTCCCAATCCTAGTTGGAGTCCCCTTCCTTTCCAAGAGAGGGACAGAGGGAAGGAGGAAGAGGGGGAAGGAAAGAGGGGGGCGCCGCCCCCTCCCTTGTCCAATTCGGACTTGCCATGGGGGGCGGCCTCCCGTAGTGGCCCTTCTCCTCTTTCCCCTATGGCCCAATAAGGCCCATTACTTCCCCGGGGGGTTCCGGTAACCTCCCGGTACTCCGAAACTTATCCGATACTTCCCGAAACCATTCCGGTGTCCGAATATAACCTTCCAATATATGAATCTTTACCTCTCGACCATTTCGAGACTCCTCTTCATGTCCGTGATCTCATCTGAGACTCTGAACAATCTTCAGTCATCAAATCATATAACTCATAATACAAATCGTCATCGAACGTTAAGCGTGCGGATCCTACGGGTTCGAGAACTATGTAGACATGACCGAGACACATCTCCGGTCAATAACCAATAGCGGAACCTAGATGCTCATATTGGCTCCCACATATTCTACGAAGATCTTTATCGATCAAACCGCATAACAACATACGTTGTCCCCTTTGTCATCGGTATGTTACTTGCCCGAGATTCGATCATCGGTATCCTCATACCTAGTTCAATCTCGTTACCAGCAAGTCTCTTTACTCGTTCCGTAATGTATCATCCCATAACTAACTCATTAGTCACATTGCTTGCAAGGCTTATAGTGATGTGCATTACCGAGAGGGCCCAGAGATACCTCTCCGATACTCGGAGTGACAAATCCCAATCTTGATCTATGCCAAATCAACAAACACCATCGGAGACACCTGTGGAGCATCTTTATAATCACCCAGTTACGTTGTGACGTTTGATAGCACACAAGGTGTTCCTCCGGTATTCGGGAGTTGCATAATATCATAGTCAGAGGAACATGTATAAGTCATGAAGAAAGCAATAGCAATAAAACTAAACGATCATTATGCTAAGCTAACGGATGGGTCTTGTCCATCACATTATTCTCTAATGATGTGATCACGTTCATCAAATGACAACACATGTCTATGGCTAGGAAATTTAACCATTTTTTATTAACGAGCTTGTAAAGTAGAGGCATACTAGAGACACTCTGTTTGTCTATGTATTCACAGATGTACTAAGTTTCCGGTTAATACAATTCTAGCATTGTTGGTGTGGAACGACACCTATGGGATCACAAGAATCCCTACTACGGTTGCCGGGGCACAGGGTTGCAAGAAGAGCAGGATCAGTAGACAGCTCAAGGATCGTTTACCCAGGTTCGGGCCGCGAGGATGCGTAAAACCCTAGTCCTGCTTTGGTGGGTGTATTTTCAGAGAGTTCTTGAGCTCTCGAACTAGCTGTGGTCAGTGTGTGGTTTCGAAGAGCCGAATCCTTCTCCAGTATGCCATGGGCCTCCTTTTATAGTTGAAAGGGGCTGCCACAGTGGCACACAGGAGGTGGAAAGGCTTACAGTGCCCTAAGCTTATCGCTTGTATTACAGGACAAGACGCATTTAATGCGTAGCTTAGGTGTCCCCTTGCATTATTGGGGACGGGGGCGAGGCCCGTCCCGTCCACCGCCGCTCCTCCTTGCTTTGACACGCGCCTTGGCCAGCGATGCGTGCGTCGCCATGTAGGCAGGCAGGCAGCTGAGGTGGCGCCATGGTGGAGCCTTCATGAAGATCTGCATGCCGCCACGCAGGCGCTCGATGAGTTGGCCTGTGAGCTGCATGTTGCCACGCAGGTGCTCGCCCAGCTGGTTGGGCTGGCAGCTGCATGCGAACGGTGGAGGAAGTTTGGTTGGCGCGGGCCTGGCGGTGGCCCCGCTAGCGTCCTTGGCGAGGGTCTTGCCAGGTGGCCCGGCAAGGTTCTTGCCGTGTGGCCCAGCAAGGGTCTTGCCATGGCGCGTTGTCGTCCCCGGAAAGGACCTTGCCGGGGGTCTGGTGGCCTTCCTCGGCAAGGATCTTGCCGAGGACCGTGGTCTTCTAATCCTCATCTGATCTTGCATACGTCTTCACAAAGATCTGCATGCCACCACAGAGGTGCCTTCCCGAACCCTGGCCCCACGTGGATGATGGCGTTGGGGACCGTGGGCTCAAGGGTGGCTCGCTCTGTTGGTGTAGGGCGAGCTGCCCAGGCAAGGGTCTTGCCAGGACTGCTGAGGCTGCCCCGGCAAGGGTCTTGCCGGGGGAACCTGCTTCGTCCCTCTGCTCTTTGTGGTCTTGGCCTTGGCGTTGCTCTTATTATCTTGGGCTTCGGTCTTACCGTGGCTCATCTCCCCTGTTCTGCTTGGTGTGGCCGCGGGCGCGGCCCCGACTGCCCGTGCACAGGTAAAGGGGTACAAAAAATGCACCCCTCTTTTTGTACACTGACAGGAGCCCCCGGTCCTGGGGCACACATAAGCGCGACACGTTGTTGGGCCAGGCCCAAAATGGTGCGTGGGCAGGCGGGGCGGTTTTTACCATGGTACAACTCTTCGCGTGCTTCGCTTCCCATGACCCGCGCCCGCGGCGCGGCGTGGAGGGGTGTGCGTGACGTGGGCGGCATGCGTGGGGCGGTTTCCACACGCATGCATCACATCGCAGTAAAGAGGCGGCTCGCGCCTTCCCCGTAAAAAGAGGGAGGCATGGAGGCGCGGCTCATTTACTGAACGGGGCCGGGGCGCGGTCTTCAAGGCGTCCACTCCCTATGATCACGGGGTGGGGAGAGGTCGCTTCACCCGTCCCCTCAGTTCTGCACGTCCTCCACGCGTCCTTCATGCGCCTAGGGTGGCAAGCGGTGGAGGCGGGAAACCGGGCCGTCGCTAGTTGGGGCAGCAGGTCGGTCCTGATTCCCTGCGCTTCCGGTGTCTGGATTGGTCGAGTGGGGCGGCCTAGCCCCAACCCCGTTCCTTTATAAAGAGAGGGAAGGGGGGATGGTATCCCACATTCTTCCACCTTCTATCTCCTCCTGCTTCTACTTCTTCCTCTCACCCGCCATGGAGAAAGGGAATCCCGGTCCCTCGACGGTGGCGGCGAGGGTCGCCGCTCGACAAGGCGTCCCTCCTCCTCCTGAGACCGCGGTGGTGGAACCGGGCGCGAGGGGAAGGGGGAGGGGGTGAGGCCGTGGGCGAGGCCGGGGCAGAGGCCGTAGTGCCCGGGGAAGAGGAGGACGGGGCGGCGCGCCGGCCTCGCCCACGCCAATGATGCCCTTCCCGATGGAGGGCCACATTGAAGACCAGCCTTGCGAGTTCTTCATCAGGCTGCGCCGGCCTCCGCGTCGTCGTCTTTGTCTCCCCGCCCCGTTTGCTCGGGCGATGGAGCATGACCTGCCTTAGACCCTCAGGTTGCACATGAGGGGCTGTGGGAACGGGGGCACGCGGGTCGACGTCGACTTCCCGGCTCCTCGGGTTCTGTACCTCCGCCGTGGATGGAAGATGTTCGCTCGCATCCACAGCCTGACGGCGGGGCTCGTCATCTACTTCAAGTTAATGGAGGACGGCCTGCTCTCCGTCAAGGTCTTAGGGGAGTTTGGAACTCGCCTGAAGTGCTGCGTGGAGAGCTCCTCCGATGGAGATTCCGACGATGGAAGCTCTTCCTCGAGCGAAAGTGATGAGGAGGATAGTGGGGCAGATGACGGGGATGACTCTGACTAGGCGTCGGACGCCCCGCGCTTGGGCGGGTGCGGCAGCAGCAGCATCTACACCTGGCCGCTCCTCCGGCAGAGGTTTGCCGGGGGTGAGGCCAGCTCCTTGAACTTCTCAGGGTCGTCTCCTTGGGCGGCTAGCGTCGAGAGGCTGCGGAAGAGGAAGAGGGCGGGTGGCAAGGTCGTCAACTTGGAGTACGCGGGCATCGACGCCTTCATCGCGTATTGCCGGTCATGCCGCCTCGTCTTCCAGCTCCTTTCCCGGCACCGTCATCACCGGCCCACCCGTGGGCGGCCACCAAGGTGTCCTCTTGGTGCTTTCTGCTGCTCGTAGCTCGCCTAGGCGCCCCTTTTGCCCTCTCTCCTCCTTGACCTGCCTCCCGAGGAGAGGGACAAGAAAGGGATTACAGGCATCTTATCTCTTTTTTAGTTTGTAAGCCTGCGGGCCTTCGTTAAATTTAGAACTTGTAATCCCCTTGCTCGTGTTTTTCGTTCCGTACGAACTGTACCTGTATGGAATGTTTTTAATGAAAAATGGATGCTTGCCGGGTTTTTCGTTCGTGGGTAAATCCCGCGACAACGAGCGAATCATTGTTATTGTTTTAAGATAAATGTTTTTGCCCGCACACAGCCTTGCCGCCCCCCCCACTCCACTCGACCGTTCTCGCGCTCTTGGCGGAGGCAGGGATGAAGTGGGCTTTAGGCTCCTCGTTCTACTTCCTAGCCGCCACGTCTACAACAAAATCCATACCCAGGAGATAATCCTTAGGTATAGGAAAAAGGGGAGCACGGCATCCTAGAGATAAAAACAAGGTTTCACATGCCCCAGTCCTGTTCCGAGATGCATGACAGAGGATAAAAGACTTATCTGGATCTGCAGCCCCCCGGCAATCTCATCTTGTCGCGGTTGGATCCTTGTGCTTGCAGCCCCCGGCAACTCTGGTTTGCCGGGGTCGGGGCGTCGGTCCATTTTCTTTCTTCCAAGTAGCTCAGCATAAGTGCCCATGTGCCCTGTGAACCAAAAGAGGACAGAAGAGAAACAAATAGACGCGCACTCGACCTCTAAGCTAGGGGTTAGTCGCTGCTGAGAACTATCAACCCTAACCAAGGAAGAGACTCGACCTAGCATGCATGCTATAACTTAGGGCGCCAGCGCTTCATTTATTTATGCTTAGGGTCTACGCCTAGCTTTGTGTGAAGGGTTACATGCCTTGCTGGCAAAGCTTGTACAAAAGGTGGCTTGCCGGAGGCCGACAAGCCGCCTTCTGACAGTAAAACTTATGAAGATGCTCGATGTTCCAGAGTTGCTCATCGACATCATCTTCGATCTCCAGATCAAGGCTGGCCCGGTGACTCGTATCACCTGATAAGGGCCTTCCCACTTTGGCGTCAACTTGTTGGAATTCTTGGACGACTAAGCGCGCCGAAGAACAAGGTCGCCTTCATCAAAGCTTCGGGCATGAACCTTGCGGCTATGGTAGTGGGGCAAGGCTTGCTGGTAGCGTGCTGCTCTCACAGCCGCCCGAAGACGATCTTCCTCAAGGAGCGTCGCGTGATCTTGGTGCAACGACTCTTGCTCAAGCTCATCATTAGCAAGCACTCGAGGTGACCCGTATATGAGTTCCGTGGGGAGAACTGCTTCTGCCCTGTATACCAGGGCAAAAGGTGTCTGGCCGGTGGCTCGATTTGGCGTTGTCCTGGTCGACCAAAGAACCGCCGGCAGTTCATCAATCCAGCGCCTTCCGCTCTTGTGCTGTTTGTCAAAAGTCTTTGTCCTCAGGCCTCGCAACACTTCAGCATTTGCCCTCTCCGCTTGGCCATTGCTCCGTGGGTGTGCCACGGAAGCAAAACAGACCTTGCTGCCGAGGTCTTGAATGTATTGCATGAAGGTGTGGCTTGTGAACTGCGTGTCATTGTCGGTGATGACTCTGTTTGGAACACCAAAACGGCAGACCAGTCCTTTGAAAAACTTGACAGCTGACTGAGCAGTCATCTTTCTCACTGCTTCCACCTCCGGCCACTTTGTGAACTGATTGCAACGTACAAGTACTCAAAGCCCCCGACAGCGCGGGGGAAAGGGCCCAGTATGTCGAGCCCCCAGACCGAGAATGGCCAGGATAGAGGGATTGTTTGAAGGGCTTGGGCTGGTTGATGAAGCTTCTTTGAATGGAACTAACACACATCACACTTGGTTACTAGTGTCGTCGCATCCTGGAGGGCGGTGGGCCAGAAGAAACCTTATCGGAACGCCTTCCCGGCAAGGGCCCTCGACCCTATGTGGGAGCCACATATGCCTCCATGTATCTCCGCCAACAGCTCCAGTCCTTCCTTCTGGGGGATGCACTTCAATTTCACACCGTTTTGCCTTCTCCTGTACAGGACGTCATCGACGAACTGGTACAGGGCAGACCGACGGGCTACTTTTTCCGCTTCTTCCTGCTCCTCAGGAAGCTCCCATGTTTGGAGGAATTGGACGGTATGCTGCGCCCATGCCGGAGCCTGGGGCTCGACGATGATGACCAAAGGCATTTCTTCCGCCATTTGGAGCGGCTGTCTCTACGGCCAGGGCTTGATGCCCTGCCGGAGCCAGTTGCTCTTGGGCAGGCTTAGCGTCCGCGGCAGCACCCTTGCCGGCAGCCCCAGGGGGCTCGGTAGGAAAGTACTTGCTGGGACCTGATTTCCTTCGCTTGTTCTGCCCTGCTGATGGTTCGACGGATGGTTGACTTAACCGGAGCAAAAAGGTACCTGGTTCCATAGGTAGCTTGAATGCGGCACGCTTTGACAGGTAATCGGCGATGTCGTTCTCCGTTCGGGGGACGTGCTCCGCTTGGATACCGTCAAAGCGTTCCTCCAGCTTCCTCACCTCATCTACATAAGCTTCCATCAATGGGCTCTGATAATCCTTGTTGAACTGTCTAATAACGAGCTGCGAGTCACCCCTGACGATGAGCTTCTTAACCCCGAGGTCTGCCGCGATCCTGAGACCGGCAAGCAATCCCTCGTACTCAGCAGTGTTGTTGGTGGACATCTCCCTGGGGAAGTGCATCTGGATCACGTACTTGAGGTGCTCTCCGGTGGGTGCGACGAGCAGCACACCGGCACCGGCGCCTTGCAGCGAGAAAGCCGTGGTCTGCTTCCTTGCCGGGGAGAGTGGTCTCCTAGATTTCTTCGTCAGGCGTCGAGGTCCATTCTGCAATGAACTCCGCCAAGACTCTACTCTAAATTGTCGAGGTACTTTCAAACTTCAAACCGAAACTTGATAGCTCCAAGGCCCATTCCACAATCCTTCCGGTTGCATCTGGATTATGCAGTATCCGTTGCAACGGGAGGCGGGTGATGACAGTGATCTCGTGGGCTTGGAAGTAATGACGCAGCTTCCTCGAGGCCATAAGGAGGCCGAAGAGCAATTTTTGCACACCGGAATACCTTGACCTAGCCCCCTGCAAGAGGGAGCTGACAAAGTAAACCGGGTGCTGCATCATCTTCTTCTTTGGCACCACCTCACTTGACTATGCAGGCACTGCCTTGGTGGCATCAGACTGCCGCGCCTTGCCGGCACCAGGCCCTGCCGGGGGAATCTTTGGCTTGCCATCCGCTGGTTCTACCGCCATCATTGCCTCCTCGTCGACCTCCCTCTGTGCCACCAGTGCGGCGCTGACCACTTGATTCGTCGGTGCGAGATACAGCAGCAACGACTCTTGTGGTTTAGGCACAACCAGTATTGGCGTGGAGGAAAGGTATTTCTTCAGATCTTGCAATGCTGCCTCGGCTTCTGGGGTCCACTCTATTGGGCCTGTCTTCTTCAAGATTTTGAAGAAGGGAAGGGCGCGCTCGGCGGACTTGGAGATGAATCGGCTCATGGCGGCAACATAGCCGGTGAGCCGACGCACATCCTTGATCCACTTGGGCGCCTCAATCTGCTCAATAGCTTTGATCTTGTCTGGATTTGCCTCGATCCCGCGCTGCGACACAAAGAACCCGAGAAGCTTGCCGGATGGAACGCTGAAGACACACTTCTCAGGGTTTAGCTTAAGGTTGATCTTGCGCAGGTTAGCAAATGTCTCTACCAGATCTTGCACAAGAGTTGGCCCGTCCTTGGTTTTGAACACTATGTCATCCATGTATGCCTCCATATTTCTATGGAGCTGAGATCCAAAACCAATTTGGACTGCTCTTGCGAATGTTGAGCCAGCACTCTTCAACCCGAAAGGCATCCGTAAAAAGCAATACGTACCACATGGGGTGATGAATGCTGTCTTTTCTTCATCCTCTCTTGTCATGAAGATCTAGTGGTAGCCCGAGTAGGCGTCGAGGAATGATAATGATCACACCGACCGTGGAGTCAACAATCCGGTCGATGCGCAACAACGGAAGGGTCCTTAGGACAAGCCTTATTGATATCTCGTAATCAATACACGCCTCCACTTCCCATTCGCCTTGCGCACCACTACCGGATTGGCCAACCATGTCGGGTGGAGCACCTCTCACCAAACCTGCCGCCCAACTTCCCCGATCTCCTCTGTGATGAACTCCTGCCTCTCCGAGCCTCGCTTTCGACCTTCGCTGACGGGCGCAAGGGGGGCAGACAGCTAGGTGGTGCTCAATCACCTCCCTGGGAACACCGGGGATGTCGGATGCTTGCCATGCAAACACGTCGACATTCGCCCACGGGAAGGTGACGAGAGCGACTTCCTATTTGCTGTCGAGGGTGGAGCCTATGGTAAAGGCCCCTCCCGTGCCATCCTCCCTAATGGGCACCTTCTTGGTCTGCTGCTGCTCGGCCCTCGATCTCTTGCTCTTGTCGGTAGAGCTCTCTGGCACGTCCTCGACGGTAGCACAACACTCCGAGGAGGTGCTCTTGCCGGAGTGGGTGCGAGAGGTCTTGCCGGGCTTCTTCTTCCCTCCCGGGGCTTCAGCGGTAGGAGCAGGCGCCTTGGCGGCAGCTGCTGCAGCTGCCTCCCGGTAGAGTTGGTCGGCGCAAATCAGCGCGTCCTTCCTGTCGGAGGGGACGGAGATGATGGTCAACGGCCCGGGCATCTTTAGCATGTTGTAGGTGTAGTGTGACGCCACCATGAACTTGGCTAGTGCCGGGCGGCCGAGGATCCCGTTGTAGGGCAAGGGGATCTCGGCCACGTCGAAGACGATCCTCTCCGTCCTGTAGTTCAACTCCCCTCCAAATTTCACGGGCAGTGTGACCTTTCCTTCGGCTGGCTCCTCCCGGATTGACCCCAAACGCGTGCTGCTTCCTCGAGATCTCCATCAGGGATTTGCAACTTTTTGATCACGACAGGCGAGATCAGGTTCAGGCCGGCCCTGCCGTCAACCAACATCTTGTTCACCCTGAGGTTGCGTATCATTGGTGAGACCAACAATGGCAAACACCCGACCGCAGTGGTGCGGTCAGGGTGGTCCTCGGCGTCAAAGATGAGGGGCGTGCTAGACCACTTCAGCGGCTTCTGAGCGTCGAATGATGACGGCTCTGCTGCTGTAATCTCACGCGCACACTGCTTGAGCTGGCGGTGAGAGGTATGCAGTGAGGCGCCGCCATCAACGCACATGGCCTCCGTAGCCTTCTGGAACCCTTTCTCACCAGGCTCGTCGTCCTCGTCTTGATCATTGTCTTCTTGTTCCTTGTCGCGGCCCCGGGCAGGCCTCTCTCGCTAGTTGTCCTTGTCGGGGCGGCCTCCTTGGCCGCCACGCTTCTTGCCGGATGCCCCAGCACCGTCCTGGTCCTTCTCCTTGTCCCGCCTCTCGTACTTAGCCTTTTTCTTCTCAACAAGCAGCTCGACTTGTCGGCAGTTCTGGAGGTCGGGGCCCTTGGTGCGGTGGATCTTGCAGTATTGCTTGTCGGAGCTCCCTGGCTTGTCGGTAGCCGCCAAGGCCCGGCAGGCGGCGCACCCGGCAATCTCCTTGTCGGGGGCGCTTGCCTTGACCTTCTTGCCGGCACCGGTGTCGTCAGATCCATCAACGGCAAGCACGGCCTTGCCCTTGCATTTCCTGTTGCGACGTCGGCCCTTCTTCGTCGGGGTAGCAGCGTCCTCATCGGTAGAGTCGGTTTCCGCGCCGGCGTCTTTGCCGGGGTACTTCCTTTCCTCTTCAGCCCGGGCTATCGGCGAGAACGTAGAGCTCGTCCACATCCTTAACCTTGGTCATCGCCAGCTCCTCGCGCATCTTGCGATTGCGCATGTTCTGGTGGAACGCGCTAATCACAGCGGCGGGATGAACGTCCGGGATATTGTACTGCACCCGACTGAATCTCTGGATGTACTTGCGCAGGGTCTCCCCTTCCTTCTGGGGAATGATATGCAGATCACTGGCCTAGCCATGAGCTTGGTGGCCTCCTGTGAAGGCGCCAACGAACTCATGGCACAGATCCGACCAAGAAAAAATGGAATCCACCGACAAGTGCATAAACCAAGACATCACATTGGGCTTGAGCGCCAGCGGGAAATAGTTGGCGAGCACCTTGTCGTCGCGAGCCCCAACAGCTTGCATCGCGATGGTATAGATGCTGAGGAACTCGGACGGATGGGTCTTGCCAGTGTACTTCTCGCCGACGTCGGGCTTGAACGTGCGGTGGGACGGCCACTGGAACTGCCGCAGCTCACGGGTAAAGGCCGGGCATCCCACCTCGTAAGGTAGGCCGCCGAAGCCCTCCGGTGTCGGGTGGTCCATAGCGGGTCCTGCCCGCTTGTCCGACTGGCGGCGCGTTTCGCGCCGGCGCTCGACGGTGCTTTGAGCGTCTTCGTGAGCTCGTTCCCGAAGGACCTGGCGCTGGTCGCGGAGAGTCCGCGGGTCAGACGACGCTATGGAGATGTTATCACAAGCATCGTCATGACGGGCCGACGCCCGCGGTGGCTGACGAGGTGGAGGAGAGTGCATCCTAGCCGCAACTCCCCCGGTCCCCCAGCGCCAGCATGCGGTGGCTCGGTGGAGCACCGACCTGAGGGTCCCGCCGGTCGTGGATCGTCTTTGTTGGCGACGGCGACGAGGCTTCGGATGGTGGCCCTCCACTCGTCTAGCTTCTCTGCGGCAGGAGGGAAGTCGAGGAGCAGCTGCGCGCGCGCCAAAGCTTCTGCCGGTGTGGGCAGCGGCGACAGCTGCATGGATCGCGGTGTGCTTCGACTTCTAACTACGTTAGAAGGAGCTCCATTACGACCCAGCGGCTGCGTGCCATTTTTGCCAATGCTTCGGCGAGCGTGCTGAACCCCTTCATCTTACGGATGACTCACAGGGATCTTCCCACGGCGGTGCCCAGGGTCACCAACGTGGTGACGCTGCTCGGCGCGCACACCATGGGAAGAACGTGCGGTGGTCACCGGTGTGGGCGTCCTGGAGGTCGTTGCGCCGCCCGGAGGTGGCACAACGACACCCCAGGAGGGCCCCGCGCCGCCTGCAGGGGGGCCAGCTCCGTCTTTGGATCCGGCTACGTGTAGCCGGTTGTCTGGCGCGCGAATGACGCCGCTCGCCAGGCTCCGACTGCCTGGGCGATGCTGATGCTCGCGTACCGCGGCCCGGGTCCTGCCCGCGACTGGGCCACTGCTCGTCTGCACCGGCACGGGCCGTTCGGTGCTACCTCTTGAGCACTGCGTTGGTTTTCCCTTAAAGAGGAAAGTGTGATGCAGCAAAGTAGCGTAAGTATTTCCCTCAGTTTTTGAGAACCAAGGTATCAATCCAGTAGGAGGCTACGCGAGTTCCTCGTACCTACACAAAACAAATAACTCCTCGCAACCGACGCGATAAGGGGTTGTCAATTCGTTCACGGTCACTTACGAGAGTGAGACCTGATAGATATGATAGGATAATACTTTTGGTATTTTTGGGATAAAGATGCAAAGTAAAATAAAATAAAAGTAAAAAAAAGCAAAGGAAATAAATAAGTGTTGGAAGATTAATATGATGAAGATAGACCCGGGGGCCATAGGTTTCACTAGTGGCTTCTCTCAAGAGCATAAGTATTTTACGGTGGGTGAACGAATTACTGTTGAGTAATTGACAGAATTGAGCATAGTTATGAGAATATCTAGGTATTATCATGTATATAGGCATCATGTCCGAGACAAGTAGACCGACTCCTTCCTGCATCTACTACTATTACTCCACTCATCGACCACTATCCAGCATGCATCTAGAGTATTAAGTTCATGAAAACAGAGTAACGCCTTAAGCAACATGACATGATGTAGAGGGATAAATTCATGCAATATGATAAAAACCCCATCTTGTTGTCCTCGATGGCAACAATACTATATGTGCCTTGCTGCCCCTACTGTCACTGGGAAAGGACACCACAAGATTGAACCCAAAGCTAAGCACTTCTCCCATTGCAAGAAAGATCAATCTAGTAGGCCAAACCAAACTGATAATTAGAAGAGACTTGCAAAGATAACCAATCATACATAAAAGAATTCAGAGAAGATTCAAATATTGTTCATAGATAATCTTGATCATAAACCCACAATTCATCAGTCTCAACAAACACACCACAAAAAGAAGATTACATCGAATAGATCTCCACGAGAGAGGGGGAGAACATTGTATTGAGATCCAAAAAGAGAGAAGAAGCCATCTAGCTAATAACTATGGACCCGAAGGTCTGAGGTAAACTACTCACACTTCATCGGAGGGGCTATGGTGATGATGTGGAAGCCCTCCTTGATGGATGTCCCCTCCGGCGGAGCTCCGGAACAGGCCCCAAGATGGGATCTCGTGGGTACAGAAGGTTGCGGCGGTGGAATTAGGTTTTGGCTCCGTGATCGATCGTTTGGGGTGCGTAGGTATATATAGGAGGAAGGAGTACGTCGATGGAGCAACAGGGGCCCACGAGGGTGGAGGCGCGCCAGGGGGGTGGGCGCCCCCTACCTCTTGGCCTCCTCCTTTGTTTCTTGACGTAGGGTTCAAGTCTCCTGGATCACAATCTTCCTAAAAATCATGTTCCCGAAGGTTTCATTCCGTTTGGATCCGTTTGATATTCCTTTTCTGCGAAACTCTGAAATAGGCAAAAAACAACAATTCTGGGTTGGGCCTTCGTTTAATACGTTAGTCCCAAAAATAATATAAAAGTGAATAATAAAGCCCAATAATGTCCAAAACAGTAGATAATATAGCCTGGAGCAATAAAAAATTATAGATACATTGGAGACGTATCAGGCATCCCCAAGCTTAATTCTTGCTCGTCCTCGAGTAGGTAAATGATAAAAACAGAATTTTTGATGTGGAGTGCTACTTGGCATAATTTTAATGTAATTCTTCTTAATTGTGGTATGAATATTCAGATCCAAAAGATTCAAGACAAAAGCTTAATATTGACATAAAAATAATAATACTTCAAGCATACTAACAAAGCAATCATGTCTTCTCAAAATAACATGGCCAAAGAAAGTTATCCCTACAAAATCATATAGTCTGGCTATGCTCTATCTTCACCACACAAAGTATTTAAATCATGCACAACCCCGATGGCAAGCCAAGCAATTGTTTCATACTTTTGACATTCTCAAAACTTTTTCAATCTTCACGCAATACATGAGCGTGAGCCATGGATATAGCACTATATGTGGAATAGAATGGTGGTTGTGGAGAAGACAAAAGGAGAAGATAGTCTCACATCAACTAGGCGATCAACGGGCTATGGAGATGCCCATCAATAGATATCAATGTGAGTGAGTAGGGATTGCCATGCAACGGATGCACTAGAGCTATAAGTATATGAAAGCTCAACAAAAGAAACTAAGTGGGTGTGCATCCAACTCGCTTGCTCACGAAGACCAAGGGCATTTTGAGGAAGCCCATCATTGGAATATACAAGCCAAGTTCTATAATTAAAAATTCCCACTAGTATATGAAAGTGACAAAATGAGATACTCTCTATCATGAAGATCATGGTGCTACTTTGAAGCACAAGTGTGGTAAAAGGATAGTAACATTTTCCCTTCTCTCTTTTTCTCTCATTTTTTATTTGGGCCTTTTCTCTTTTCTTTTTTTGGCCTCTTTTCTCTTTTTTTATTTTTCATCCGGAGTCTCATCCCGACTTGTGGGGGAATCATAGTCTCCATCATCCTTTTCCTCACTTGGGACAATGCTCTAAAAATGAAGATCATCACACTTTTATTTTCTTACAACTCAACAATTACAACTCGATACTTAGAACAAAATATGACTCTATATGAATGCTTGAGGCGATGTACCGGGATATGCAATGAATCAAGAGTGACATATATGAAAGAATTATGAACGATGGCTTTGCCACAAATACAATGTCAACTACATGATCATCCTAGCAATATGACAATGATGGAGCATGTCATAATAAACGGAATGGTGGGAGTTGCATGGCAATATATCTCGGAATGGCTATGGAAATGCCATGATAGGTAGGTATGGTGGCTGTTTTGAGGAAGGTATATGGTGGGTGTATGATACCGGCGAAAAGTGCGCGGTATTAGAGAGGCTAGCAATGGTGGAAGGAAGAAAAGTGTGTATAATCCATGGACTCAACATTAGTCATAAAGAACTCATATACTTATTGCAAAAATCTACAAGTTATCAAAGCAAAGTATTACGCGCATGCTCCTAGGGGGATAGATTGGTAGGAAAAGACCATCGCTCATCCCCGACCGCCACTCATAAGGAAGACAATCAATAAATAAATCGTGCTCCGACTTCATCACATAACGGTTCACCATACGTGCATGCTACGGGAATCACAAACTTTAACACAAGTATTTCTCAAATTTACAACTACTCAACTAGCATGACTCTAATATCACCATCTTTATATCTCAAAACAATTATCAAGCATCAAACTTCTCATAGTATTCAACACACTCATAACAAATTTTTACAAATCTTGAATACCAAGCATATTAGGATTATTTAAGCAAATTACCATGCTATTTAAGACTCTCAAAATAATCTAAGTGAAGCATGAGATATCAATAGTTTCTATAAAACAAATCCACCATCGTGCTCTAAAAGATATAAGTGAAGTACTAGAGCAAAACTATATAACTCAATAGATATAAGCGAAACACATAGAGTATTCTAACAAATTCCAAATCATGTATGGCTCTCTCAAAAGTTGTGTACAGCAAGGATGATTGTGGTAAACTAAAAAAACAAAGACTCAAATCATACAAGACGCTCCAAGCAAAACACATATCATGTGGTGAATAAAAATATAGCTCCAAGTAAAGTTACCGATGGAAGTAGACAAAAGAGGGGATGCCTTCCGGGGCATCCCCAAGCTTTGGCTTTATGGTGTCCTTAGATTATCTTGGGGGTTCCATCGGCATCCCCAAGCTTAGGCTCTTGCCACCCCTTGTTCCATAATCCATCAAAATCTTTCACACAAAAACTTGAAAACTTCACAACACAAAACTTAACAGAAATCTCGTGAGCTCCGTTAGCGAAAGAAAACAAAAGACCACTTCAAGGTACTGTAATGAACTAATTCTTTATTTATATTGTTGTTAAACCTACTTTATTACAACTTATCTATGGTTTATAAACTATTTTACTAGCCATAGATTCATCAAAATAAGCAAACAACACACGAAAAACAGAATCTGTCAAAAACAGAACAGTCTGTAGTAATCTGTAACTAACGCAAATTTATTGAACTCCAAAAAATCAGCCAAAATAGGAAGACCTAGGAAATTTGTTTATTCATCAGCATCAATTGGAATCACTATTTTATCACGTTCTTGTGATTTTTAACAATTGTTTTCGTGAACAGAAAGTTTGTGGAAATTACAGCAAGATCAAATAACTATTATCAAAGAAGATCCTATAGGTTTAACTTGGCACAAACACTAATTAAAACATAAAACACATCTAACCAGAGGCTAGATAAAATATTTATTCCTAAACAGAAGCAAAAGCAAAAAAACTAAAAATGAAATTGGGTTGCCTCCCAACAAGCGCTATCGTTTAACGCCCCTAGCTAGGCATAAAAGCAAGGATAGATCTAGGTATTGCCATCTTTGGTAGGCAATCCATAAGTGGCTCTCATGATAGATTCATGTGGTAATTTTATTTTATTCCTAGGGAAGTGTCCCATGCCTTTCTTTAATGGAAATAGGAATCTAATATTGACTTCCTTCATATCAATAATTGCACCAATCGTTCTAAGGAAAGGTCTACCAAGAATAATAGGACATGAAGGATTGCAATCTATATCAAGAATGATAAAATCTACGGGCACATAATTCCTATTTGCAACAATAAGAACATCATTAATTCTTCCCATAGGTTTCTTAATAGTGGAATCCGCAAGGTGCAAGTTTAGAGAGCAATCATTAAAATCACGAAAATCTAGCAAATCGCACAAAGTTTTGGGAATAGTGGAAACACTAGCACCCAAATCACATAAAGCATAGAACTCATGATCCTTAATCTTAATTTTAATAGTAGGTTTGCACTCATCATAAAGTTTTCTAGGGATAGAAACTTCCAACTCAAGCTTTTCTTCATAAGATTGCATCAAGGCATCAATGATATGTTGGGTAAAAGCTTTATTTTGACTATAAGCATGAGGAGAATTTAGCACGGATTGCAACAAGGAAATACAATCAATCAAAGAGCAATTTTCATAATTAAATTCCTTGAAAGCCAAAATAGTGGGTTTAGCAACATCTAGGGTTTTGGTTTCTTCAATCCCACTTTTATCAAATTTAGCATCAAGATCTAAAAACTCTGACTTCTTGGAATGCCTTGTAGGTAAAGGTGGATCATATTCAGTCCCATCATTATCAAGATTCATATTTCAACACAAAGATTTAATAGGGGACACATCAATAACTTTTAGATCTTCATCTTTATTTTCATAGAAATTTGAAGAACACGCTTTCATAAAGCAATCTTTCTTAGCACGCATCCTAGCGGTTCTTTCTTTGCACTCATCAATGGAAATTATCATGGCTTTGAGAGACTCATTGATATCATGCTTAGAACGAATAGAACTAAGCTTTAAAGAATCAACATCAAGAGAAATTATATCAACGTTCCTAGCCAATTCATCAACTTTAAGCAATTTCTCTTCAAGCAAAGCATTGAAATTCTTTTGCGAATTCATAAACTCTTTAACACTAGTCTCAAATTCAGAGGGAATCTTATTAAAATTTCCATAAGATTTGTTGTAGGAATTACCATAATTATTAGAGGAATTGCTAGGATAAGGCCTAGGATTAAAGTTTCCTCTATACGCGTTGTTACCAAAATTATTCCTACCAACAAAATTCACATCCATAGATTCATTATTATTCTCAATCAAAGTAGACAAAGGCATATCATTGGGATCAGAAGAAACACTCTTACTAGCAAAAAAATTCATAAGTCAACCATCTTTCCACTCAAAACATTAATTTCTTCTATCGCATGCACTTTTTTATTAGTAGATCTTTCAGTGTGCCATTGAGAATAATTAACCATAATATTATCTAGGAGTTTGGTAGCTTCTCCTAAAGTGATTTCCATAAAAGTGCCTTCCGTGGCCAAATCTAAAAGATTTCTAGAAGCAAAATTCAATCCGGCATAAAAAATTTGTATAATCATCCACAAATTCAAACCATGAGTAGGGCAATTACGTATCATTAATTTCATCCTCTCCCAAGCTTGTGCAACATGTTCATGATCAAGTTGCTTAAAATTCATAATATCGTTTCTAAGAGAGATGATCTTAGCGGGAGGAAAATACTTAGAGATAAAATCATCTTTGCACTTGTTCCAAGAATCAATACTATTTTTAGGCAAAGACGAAAACCAAGCTTTAGAACGATCTCTAAGCGAAAAAGGAAATAGTTTCAATTTAACAATATCATTATCAACATCTTTCTTCTTTTGCATATCACACAAATCAACGAAGCTATTTAGATGAGTAACAACATCTTCATTAGGAAGGCCGACGAATTGATCTTTCATGACAAGATTCAACAAAGCAGCATTGATTTCACAAGATTCAGTATTGGTAAGAGGAGCAATCGGAGTGCTAAGGAAATCATTATTGTTGGTATTGGTAAAGTCACACAATTTGGTATTATCTTGAGCCATCGTGACAAACAAGCAATCCAACACATGAGAAAACAAAAAGCAAGCGAAAGAGAGGCAAACAAAAAGGAGAGGGAGAATAAAACGGCAAGGGTGAAGTGGGGGAGAGGAAAACGAGAGGCAAATGGCAAATAATGTAGTGCGGGAGATAAGGGATTTGTGATCGGTACTTGGTATGTTGACATTTGCGTAGACTCCCCAGCAACAGCGCCAGAAATCCTTCTTGCTACCTCTTGAGCACTGCATTGGTTTTCCCTTGAAGAGGAAAGGGTGATGCAGCAAAGTAGCGTAAGTACTTCCCTCAGTTTTTGAGAACCAAGGTATCAATCCAGTAGGAGGCTACGCGCGAGTCCCTCGTACCTACACAAAACAAATAACTCCTCGCAACCAACGCGATAACGGGTTCTCGATCCCTTCACGGTCACTTACGAGAGTGAGATCTGATAGATATGATAGGATAATATTTTTGGTATTTTTGGGATAAAGATGTAAAGTAAAATAAAAGAAAAGTAAAAAGCAAAGGAAATAAATAAGTGTTGGAAGATTAATATGATGAAGATAGACCCGGGGGCCATAGGTTTCACTAGTGGCTTCTCTCAAGAGCATAAGTATTTTACGATGGGTGAGAACGAATTACTGTTGAGCAATTGACAGAATTGAGCATAGTTATGAGAATATCTAGGTATATGATCATGTATATAGGCATCACGTCCGAGACAAGTAGACCGACTCACCTCTGCATCTACTACTATTACTCCACTCATCGATCGCTATCCAAATGCATCTAGAGTATTAAGTTCATGAAAACAGGTAACGCCTTAAGCAAGATAACATGATGTAGAGGATAAATTCATGCAATATGATAAAACCCCATCTTGTTATCCTCAATGGCAACAATACAATACGTGCCTTGCTGCCCCTCATCCACCGGGAAAGGACACCGCAAGATTGAACCCAAAGCTAAGCACTTCTCCCAATGCAAGAAAGATCAATCTAGTAGGCCAAACCAAACTGATAATTCGAAGAGACTTGCAAAGATAACCAATCATACATAAAAGAATTCAGAGAAGATTCAAATATTGTTCATAGATAATCTTGATCATAAACCCACAATTCATCGGTCTCAACAAACACACCGCAAAAAGAAGATTGCATCGAATAGATCTCCATGAGAGAGGGGGAGAACATTGTATTGAGATCCAAAAATAGAGAAGAAGCCATCTAGCTAATAACTATGGACCCGAAGGTCTGAGGTAAACTACTCACACTTCATCGGAGAGGCTATGGTGATGATGTATAAGCCCTCCATGATGGATGTCCCCTCCGGCGGAGCTCCGGAACAGGACCCAAGATGGGTTCTTGTGGGTACATAAGGTTGCGACCCTGGAATTAGGTTTTTGGCTCCGTATCTGATCGTCTGGGGGTACGTAGGTATATATAGGAGGAAGGAGTACGTCGGTGGAGCAACAGGGGGCCCACGAGGTGGAGGCCGCACCACAGGCGCGCCTCACCTCGTGGCCTCCTCCTTTGTTTCTTGACGTAGGGTCCAAGTCTCCTGGATCATAATCTTCCTAAAAATCACGTTCCCGAAGGTTTCATTCCGTTTGGACTCCGTTTGATATCCCTTTTCTGTGGAACTCTGAAATAAGCAAAAAACAGCAATTCTGGGCTGGTGTAACATCCCAAATTTCCTATTTGGAATGTTTTACAATTATAGCTAAGCATCTATCCATTCTGTTTGAATTTGAGTGCCATTTGGAGTTTCAGAAGATTTTGAGTTGGGAATTTGAATTCAAACTTTGGCAAATGAGAATCATTTCAAAAACTATACCTGATAAATACTTGAGCAAAAGTATGAGAGGAGTAAACATGACACTCCAAAAATATTAGAGGAAAACATTGCCAAAAGTTTTGAATTCAAACTTGAGTTTTATTTGAATTTGAAAAAAATTGAAATTTTATAAAGTTTGGATTTTGCCTTTGAAAATGTTCAAATGATAGGAATATTCCCCGATCATTTTGGTATATATATGTCCTATATAAAATATTTATATTTTATATTCTATCTCTATTTTATTTTTCAAAAAAAGAAAACCCACAGGCACCGCCAGCCAACCGCCCAGACCAACCCAGGGCTCACTGAGCCAGCCCAGCCCAGCGCCAGGCCGAGCCGCCCAACAGACCGACCGCCTCGCCTCGATTCGCCCGGCTCGATCGACCGACCGAGACCGCACTTCAAGACTCACCCGACGGGTGGGCCACCACCGTCGTCAACCTCGCCCACGACTCGCCAGCGCCGCCATCAGCTGCCACCGGATCCCGACAGATCCGGGATCCGATCCTCTCTGATTCACCCCGCCAAGGTGAGGCCCCGCCTATATAAGCCCCCCCCGCACCCCATTCCCCTTGCCCCCTCATGAACCCCTCTCTCTCTCACACGCTCGCCGGACTTGCTGAACGCCGCCGCCATTTGCCTCGCCGCCGTCGCCCTAGCCTCCCCGAGCTCCACCCACTCCACCAGACCACCCCTCGTCGCCCCAAGACCGCCGGAGCCCTCCGCCGACCTCCCGACGACCGGAGAGGCTAACGACTTTCGCCCCGAGCCTCCGCCGCCGTCGAACGCCGGTGAGTCGCGGAGCTTCCTCCCGTCCGATCCCAATCCTACGGCTAGGATTAGAACCCCAAGGGTACTGCTTTAAATAAAACCGGTTTTACCGGTTCGTTTGATTTAATTTTTGTTAGGTTTTATTTTTAGTACCGCCCGACTCGTTTAACCCTAGGGCCCATTTAGTTATATTACAGCGGTCTTGTACCTGGTTAGGCCCATTAGGCAATTTTTTTCTTTATTTTCGTTTTTTCTGTTTTAACAGAATAGTTTCAGATTTGAAAAATTCATATATTTTATTCTACTTAATATTTTTAAGTGATTCTTTTTTGTTGGTTTGCAAATTTCTTATAGTTTCTGTAGAAAATATAATTAGCTATGTTAAAATTATTTATAATTGCTTTAAATTTAGTTTTAGTCAGAATAGTAAAACTGTAATAACATGAGCTAGGAAATTTTTTTATATGATTCCTTTTGTCCCAACTTTGTTTTGACATTGCCAAACCATAGGAATTAATTTGGGCATTTTAGGATTAATAAAAAATAGTTTTAATCAGAATCATGTTATTCTTAATTAATTAACTAGTTACTGTTTTTCTATTATTTTAACTAGCAAATAAATTTATTTTTAACATGTGATTGATTATTCTAGGTTAGTTTCTGTCACCTTATAGCATGAACTTTTATTTATAATAAATAAAACTTTTAATTTTATTTTCTTAATAGAAATTGAATTAGGCCTAATAGGAGTTTTATAATAGCTTTTAAGTTAATTCTTTTTGCTCCTAATTACTTAATGCATCCTTTTCGTTAAGTTAACAAAAAACTCATGCTTAGGTTGTGTTAGAAATTTTTTTGTTATATAAAACTATTTTTAGTTGTTGCTTGAAGTAGGAAAAAACTTGAGTTGGTTTTTCTTTGAGTTTTCCCTTTGGGTTTTTGATTTGTTTGTTTGGTGTTATGTTACTATGCTATTGTATTATGTGATCCTATGCTATATGCTTATTGTGATTATTGTTTGTCTCGGTAGAGTTTCCGGAGTGCGAAGCTTGCTACTACGAGTCTTTAGCTTACGAGGATCATCAGCAAGGCAAGTCTTTGATCATGTTATTTTCAATACCTATGATTTTGTGCATTAGAAATTATACCACCCCACCATGCATGCAGTAGTTGAAATTTTGAAGTTATGATCTTGAGTAGTATCATGTGGTAGGATGAACCAATTCCCCTTGTTACCATGGCCGGGACGAAGTAGTTTACTTTTGCTATGCTCAGTGATCGGATTGGTTGAGTGAATTCATAAGCAAGATGTGAGAGTCAAGATGATGACAACCCCATGAACTTCAATGATCAAGATGGACTTGAATTCACTCTGGGTGGAGGATTTGTTTACGGGCACCTGGAGAACCCAGTGGTTGGCGGGATGCATGGAGAAGTGCCATGACATCTTGCGGAAAGCTTCACCCAGCCACGAAGAGACGGATGGATGCCCCATTGACCGGAAGCTTACATGCAGCCGCAAGCCATTATGGGCTTTGGCTGGGTCAACCCTAGTTGTGACGCTGGCTGGGCGGTACTACGAGATGTAGAAGAACGGTAGGATTGGATGGGTACCGCAGTAGCGGAAGAACTCTTTGGAAGACCCTGTTTCATTCGTCCGTCTTCAAACACCATGAAGTGCGAAGACTTAAAAGGAGGAATGATTCTTGCGGGTAAAGTGCACAAACCTCTGCGAGAGTTAAGATCTAATCGATTAGCCGTGTCCCGATTCACGGACAATTTGAGCCTCGGAACTTGGAAGTATTCGAAATCTCAACACTAAAACTAATAAATTAATTTGAGGGGTTATGACTTAATAATTCGGGAATGAGACATTGGTTGGCGGAACCATCTCAATAACTACCAACAATTTGTAGTAGTTTGCAAGCAAGTCCATTAGAAAGCGAGGAAAAACCGGCTTTTCGCAAAATGATGAAACTTAGAGCCCCACAGCCAAAATGCATATAGTGTTAGTAACTTTATTATTGTTATTCTCTTCATGACTTGCCAGCTTATTCAAAAAGCTGACCTACACGGCTGCAACGCCTTATGTTGCGTAGATTTATTCGATCAGAGTGAGGCTACGCTCCGCGCTTGGCGATTGCCCTATGGAGTCAGATGGACTCGCTATTTTCGTCTACGCTTCTGCAGCTTATTTTAGTTTATTTCTCATGAGTTGGCCTTGAGCCGAATTTATTCTATTGTAATAAAGACTCTATATGAGAATCGTGTAATAAATTTAGGTGTGATTGAACTTTGATTATTTCATCGATGTACTGTGAGTACCAACATGATCTTGGGATGGTACAGACACAGAGACTTGACCGATTTTGCGTCAGGTCGCTATAGCTGGGCCTCCGGTTAATAGGTTAGTCCAAAAAATATTATAAAAGTGAATAATAAAGCCCAATAATGTCCAAAACAGTAGATAATATAGCATGGAGCAATCAAAAATTATAGATACGTTGGAGACGTATCATTCGGCTCGCAACGAGCCGATCGCCGTGGCCGTCTTCTTCTTAGGAGCCATGGCGACAAAGAACTGCTAGGCTAACTACTAGACCAGATTCTCACAATTGCGCCCCCTACCTGGCGCGCCAAAGATGTCGGTGTGGAACGACACCTATGGGATCACAAGAATCCCAACTACGGTTGCCAGGGCGCAGGGTTGCAAGAAGAGCAGGATCAGTAGACAGCACAAGGATCGTTTACCCAGGTTCGGGTCGCGAGGATGCGTAAAACCCTAGTCCTGCTTTGGTGGGTGTATTTTCAGAGAGTTCTTGAGCTCTCGAACTAGCTGTGGTCAGTGCGTGGTTCCGAAGAGCCGAAACCTTCTCCAGTATGCCATGGGCCTCCATTTATAGTCGAAAGGGGCTGCCACAGTGGTACACATGAGGTGGAAAGGCGTACTGTGCCCTAAGCTTATCGCTCGTATTACAGGACATGACGCATTTAATGCGTAGCTTAGGTGTCCCCTTGCTTTATTGGGGATGGGGCGAGGCCCGTCCCGTCCGTCGCCGCTCCTCCTTGCTTCGACACGCGTCTTGGCCAGCGATGCGTGCGACCCCATGTAGGCAGGCAGGCAGCTGAGGTGGCGCGGTGGTGGAGCCTTCACGAAGATCTGCATGCCGCCACGTAGGCGCTCGATGAGTTGGCCTGTGAGCTGCATGTTGCCACGCAGGTGCCCGCCCAGCTGGTTGGGCTGGCAGCTGCATGCGAACGATGGTGGAAGCTTGGTTGGCGCGGGCCTGGCGGTGGCCCCGCTGGCGTCCTTGGCGAGGGTCTTGCCGGGTGGCCCGGCAAGGGTCTTGCCATGTGGCCCGGCAAGGGTCTTGCCGTGGCGCGTTGTCGTCCCCGGCAAGGACCTTGCCGGGGGTCTGGTGGCCTTCCTCGGCAAGGATCTTGCCGAGGACCGTCGTCTTCTAATCCTCATTTGGTCTTGAATATGTCTTCACAAAGATCTGCATGCCACCACAGAGGTGCCTTCCCGAGCCCTGGCCCCACTTGGATGATGGCGTTGGGGACCGTCGGTTCAAGGGTGGCTCGCTCTGTTGGTGTAGGGCGAGCTGCCCCGGCAAGGGTCTTGCCGGGGCTGCTGAGGCTGCCCTGCAAGGGTCTTGCCGGGGGAACCTGCTTCGTCCCTCTGCTCTTTGTGGTCTTGGCCTTGGCGTTGCTCTTATTATCTTGGGCTTCGGTCTTACCGTGGCTAATCTCCCCTGTTCTACTTGGTGTGGCCGCGGGCGCGGCTCCGACAGCCCATGCACAGGTAAAGGGGTACAAAAAACGCACCCCTATTTTTGTACACCGACAAGCATGAATAATAAACATTTATCATGATATAAGGAAATATAAATAACAACTTTATTATTGCCTCTAGGGCATATTTCCTTCAATCTCCCACTTGCACTAGAGTCAATAATCTAGATTACATAGTAATGATTCTGACACCCATGGTGTCTTGGTGCTGATCATGTTTTGCTCGTGAGAGAGGCTTAGTCAACGAGTGTGCAATATTCAGATCCGTATGTATTTTGCAAATCTCTATGTCTCCCTCCTTGACTTGATCGCATATGGAATTGAAGCGTCTCTTGATGTGTTTGGTTCTCTTGTGAAATCTGGATTCCTTTGCCAATGTTGTTGCTTCTCACACAAGATTTCCATTGGACCCGATGCACTAGGTATTACACCTAGATCGGATATGAACTCCTTCATCCAGACTCCTTTATTTGCTGCTTCCGAAGCAGATATGTACTCCGCTTCGCACGTAGATCCCGCCATGACGCTCTGCTTGGAACTGCACCAACTGACAGCTCCACCATTCAATATAAATACGTATCTGGTTTGTGACTTAGAGTCATCCGGATCAGTGTCAAAGCTTGCATCGACGTAACCATTTATGACGAGCTCTTTGTCACCTCCATAAATGAGAAACATATCCTTAGTCCTTTTCAGGTATTTTAGGATGTTCTTGACCGCTGTCATTGATCCATTCCTGGATTACTTTGGTACCTCCCTGCTGAACTAATAGCAAGGCACACATCAGGTCTGGTACACAGCATTGCATACATGATAGAACCTATGGCTGAGGCATAGGGAATGACTTTCATTTTCTCTCTATCTTCTGCAGTGGTCGGGCAATGAGTCTGACTCAACTTCACACCTTATAACACAGGCAAGAACCGTTTCTTTGACTGATCCACTTTGAACTTCTTCAAAATTTTATCAAGGTATGTGCTTTGTGAAAGTCCAATTAAGTGTCTTGATCTATCTCTATAGATCTTGATGCCCAATATATAAGCAGGTTCACCGAGGTCTTTCATTTAAAAATTCTTATTCAAGTATCCCTTTACGCTATTCAAAAATTCAGTACCATTCCCAATCAATAATATGTCATCCACATATAATATCAGAAATGCTACAGAGCTCCCACTCACTTTCTTGTAAATACAGGCTTCTCCAAAAGTCTGTATAAAACCATATGCTTTGATCACACTATCAAAGCGTATATTCCAACTCCGAGAGGCTTGCACCAGTCCAATAATGGATCGCTGGAGCCTGCACACTTTGTTAGCACCTTTTGGATCGACAAAACCTTATGGTTGCATCATATACAACTCTTCTTTAAGATATCCATTAAGGAATGCAGTTTTGACATCCATTTGCCATATTTCATAATCATAAAATGCGGCAATTGCTAACATGATTCGAACAGACTTAAGCATCGCTACGGGTGAGAAGGTCTCATTGTAGTCAACTCCTTGAACTTGTCGAAAACCTTTCGCAAAAAGTCGAGCTTTGTAGACAGTAACATTACCGTCAGCGTCTGTCTTGTTCTTGAAGATCTGTTTATTCTCGATGGCTTGCCGATCATCGGGCAAGTCAACCAAAGTCCACACTTTGTTCTCATACATGGATCCCATCTCAAATTTCGAGGCATCAAATCATTTTGCGGAATCTGGGCTCATCATCGCTTCCTCATAGTTCGTAGGTCCGTCATGGTCAAGTAACATGACCTCCAGAATAGGATTACCGTATCACTCTGGTGCGGACCTTACTTTGGTTGACCTACGAGGTTCGGTAGTAACTTGATCTGAAGTTTCATGATCATCATCATTAGCTTCCTCACTAATTGGTGTAGGAAGCACTGGAACTGATTCCTGTGATGAACTACTTTCCAATTAGGGAGCAGGTACAATTACCTCATCAAGTTCTACTTTCCTCCCACTCACTTCTTTCGAGAGAAACTCCTTCTCTAGAAAGGATCCATTCTTAGCAACAAATATCTTGCCTTCGGATCTGTGATAGAAGGTGTAGCCAACAGTCTCCTTTGGGTATCCTATGAAGGCACATTTCTTCGATTTGGGTTCGAGCTTATCAGGTTGAATCTTTTTCACATAAGCATCACAGCCCCAAACTTTAACAAAACGATAGCTTAGGTTTCTTGCCAAACCACAGTTCATATGGTGTCGTCTCAACGGATTTAGATGGAGCACTATTTAACGTGAATGCAGTCGTTTCTAAAGCATAACCCCAAAACGGTAGTGGTAAATCGGTAAGAGACATCATAGATCGCACCATATCAAATAAAGTACGGTTACAACGTTTGGACACACCATTACGTTGTGGTGTTCCGGGTGGCGTGAGTTGCGAAACTATTCCGCATTGTTTCAAATGAGGACCAAACTCTTAACTCAAATATTCTCCTCCACGATCAGATCGTAGAAACTTTATTTTCTTGTTACGATGATTTTCCACTTCACTCTGGAATTCTTTGAAATTTTCAAATGTTTCAAACTTATATTTCATCAATTAGATAGACCCATATATGCTCAAATCATCTGTGAAGGTCAGAAAATAACGATACCCGCCGCGAGCCTCATTACTCATCGGACCGCATACATCAGTATGTATTATTTCCAATAAGTCAATTGATCTCTCCATTGTTCCGGAGAACGGAGTTTTGGTCATCTTGCCCATGAGGCATGGTTCGCAAGCATCAAGTGAATCCAAAATCCCATCAGCATGGAGTTTCTTCATGCGCTTTACACCAACATGACCTAAACGGCAATGCCACAAATAAGTTGCACTATCATTATTAACCTTGCATCTTTTCGCTTCAATATTATGAATATGTGTATCACTACAATCGAGATTAAACAAAAATAGACCACTCATCAAGGGTGCATGACCATAAGATATATTACTCATATAAATAGAACAACCATTATTCTCTGATTTAAATGAATAACCGTCTCGCATCAAACAAGATCCAGATATAATGTTCATGTTCAACGCTGGCACCAAATAATAATTATTCAGGTCTAAAACTAATCCCGGCGGTAGATGTAGAGGTAGTGTGCCGACGGCGATCACATCGACTTTGGAACCATTTCCCACGCGCATCGTCACCTCGTCCTTAGCCAATCTTCATTTAATCCGTAGCCCTTGCTTTGAGTTGCAAATATGAGCAACAAAACCAGTATCAAATACCCAGGCGCTACTACGAGCATTAGTAAGGTACACATGAATAACATGTATATCAAAAATACCTTTCACTTTGCCAACCTTCTTATCCGCCAAATACTTGGGGCAGTTCCGCTTCTAGTGACCAGTCCCTTTGCAGTAGAAGCACTCAGTCTCAGGCTTAGGTCCAGACTTGGGTTTCTTCACTTGAGCAGCAACTTGCTTGCCGTTCTTCTTGAAGTTCCCTTCTTCCCTTTGCCTTTTTCTTGAAACTAGTGGTCTTGTTAACCATCAACACTTGATGCTCCTTCTGATTTCTACCTCCGCAGCTTTCAAAGATTGCGAAGAGCTCAGAATTGTCTTATCCATCCCTTACATATTATAGTTCATCACGAAGCTTTTCTAGCTTGGTGGCGTGATTGAAGAACTCATCAATGACACTATCATCGGAAGATTAACTCCCGCTTGAGTCAAGTGGTTGTGGTAATGAGACATTACGAGTATATGTTCACCGATGTAACTATTCTCCTCCATTTTGCAATCAGAGAACTTATTGGAGACTTCATATCTCTCAATTCGGCATTTCCTTGAAATATTAACTTCAACTCTGGAACATCTCATATGCTCCATGACGCTCAAAACATCATTGAAGTCCGGTTCTAAGCCGTAAAGTATGGCACATCGAACTATCGAGTAGTCATCAACACGCCGATCGCCAGCATTCACAATGTCTGCGATGTTTGGCTGGTGGTACACCTAGCGGTGCTTCCAGGACGTAATTCTTCTATGCAGCAATGAGGATAATCCTCAAGTTACGGACCCAGTCCGTGTAATTGCTACCACCATCTTTCAACTTAGCTTTCTCTAGGAACACATTAAAATTCAAGAACGGTAGCACGGGCCATTGATCTACAACAACATAGACATGCAGAATACTATCAGGTACTAAGTTCATGATAAATTAAAGTTCAATTAATCATATTACTTAAGAACTCCCACTTAGATAGACATCCCTCAAGTCATCTAAATGATCACGTGATCCAAATCAACTAAACCATGTCCGATCATCACGTGAGATGGAGTAGCTTTCAATGGTGAACATCACTATGTTGATCATATCTACTATATGATTCACGTTCGATATTTCGATCTCAGCATTCCGAGGCCATATCTGCATATGCTAGGCTCGTCAAGTTTACCCGAGTATTTTCCGTGTGCAAAACTGGCTTGCACCCGTTGTATGTGAACATAGAGCTTATCACACCCGATCATCATGTGGTGTCTCGGCACGATGAACTGTAGCAACAGTGCATACTCAGGGGGAACACTTATACCTTGAAATTTAGTGAGGGATCATCTTATAATTCTATTGTCGTACTAAGCAAAATAAGATGCATAAAAGATAAACATCACATGCAATCAAAATATGTGACATGATATGGCCATCATCATCTTGTGCCTTTGATCTCCATCTCCGAAGCACCATCATGATCTCCATCGTCACCAGCCTTACACCTTGATCTCTATCATAGCATCGTTGTCGTCTCGCCAACTATTGCTTCTATGACTATCGCTACCGCTTAGTGATGAAGTAAAGCAATTATATAGCGATTGCATTTCATACAATAAAGCGACAACCATAAGCCTCCTGCCAGTTGCCGATAACGGTTACAAAACATGATCATCTCATACAAAATTTATATCTCATCACATCTTGACCATATCACATCACAACATGCCCTGCAAAAACAAGTTTGACGTCCTCTACTTTGTTGTTGCAAGTTTTACGTGGCTGCTACGGGCTTCTAGCAAGAACCGTTCTTACCTACGCATCAAAACCACAACGATTTTTCGTCAAGTGTGTTGTTTTAACCTTCAACAAGGACCGGGCGTAGTCAAACTCGATTCAACTAAAGTTGGAGAAACTGACACCCGCTAGCCACCTGTGTGCAAAGCATGTCGGTAGAACCAGTCTCATGAAAGCGGTCATGTAATGTCGGTCTGGGCCGCTTCATCCAACAATACCGCCGAATCAAAGTAATACATTGCTGGTAAGAAGTATGACTATTATCGCCCACAACTCTTTCTGTTCTACTCGTGCATATAACATCTACGCATAGACATGGCTCGGATGCCACTGTTTGGGAACGCAGTATTTCAAAAAAATTCCTACGATCATGCAAGATCTATCCAGGAGAAGTATAGCAACGAGCGGGTAGAGTGTGTCCACGTACCCTCGCAGACCGAAAGCGGAAGCGTTTAGTAATGCGGTTGATGTAGTCGAACGTCTTCACGATCCAACCGATCCAACACTACAAAAAAAAACACTTCCGTGATGATACGTGTTTGTCACAGTAGGTCACGTTTTCTGTCATGCATGTACATCCATGACAAATTTATGACAGAATGAAGATAGTCGTACCTGTGTTGTCATAGAAGTGTTCCATGACATTACCAAAATTATCATCACGAAAGTGTCCACTTCCGTGACGATAAATTGCGCGTCACATAAGTGCTTTCGTCAAGGGTGACCAACACATGGCATCCACCGTAACGGAACGCCGTTAAGCTATCGGGTCCGGTTTTGGATCCGATAACCTATTAACAGCCCCGACCAATGGGGATTTTCGACATGTAAAATCATCATTGGTTGGAGGAAACACGGTCGGCTCACCGTTGGGACAGATGTCATCCACTCATTGGACCCAAAGCGCCTATGATACGTCGACACATGGCACGGCCCAACAGAGGCCCATTCCTGTGAAAAAGGCCGGCCCGTTTGACTTGGTTAAAAGGTGGCGGGCCGGCCCACGGCAAGCCTGTTAATGGCATGTTCGCATATAGCCCATTTACAGCCCGCTAACCCAGGGCCCGTTTATGGCCTATCCGAATTAGGCCCAGTAGCGTCATCTGGGCTGTCCAATATAATTCCAGCCCGTTTTAACTTCCGGCCCATGGATGGCCCATGACGTCTTTCGGCCCATATGAGGCCCTTAGTAACCCTCGGCCCCTTAACGACCCGTGGTAAAACAGGCCCGTAATGAACAGTGTATCACTTTATACCCATTAATGACCCATTATTCAGTTGGGCCATTTCCAGCCCATGTTATCTTTCGGCCTTCTCAGGCCCATTTATTCTTGGGCTCATTTCGTGATTCGCTTACTTACGGTCCACATCGCATTTTACGCTTGGGCCAAATTCAGCCCGTGGTTATAGTTGGCCCATTTGTGGCCCATTAATACGCTAATGCTTATAGCGTCATCAACACGGCCGATTAACGACGGCCCGTTATGGTCGTCCCATGAATGGACGATTTCAACTCTAGCCCATTTACGGCCATAATGTGGTCTGTTATTGGCCCATGTTTGGCCAACCGATCATACGTCCCGTACAAGGCCCATTGATGATACGGCCCGTGGAAGGCCCATTGTGTCTACGGCCCATATAAGGCCCATTGTTTCTACGCCGCGTAGAAGGCCCATTGTTTCTACGGCCCTTAGAAGGACCATTGTTTCTACGGCCCATAGGAGGCCCATGTTAACTACAGTAAATATGTAGCCCATGGTTAATGTGGCCTAGTTTTAAAAAATACGTTATTGCGGCCACTAGAAAACCGCGGAAAAAGAACTGCACTGACTACAAGAAAACAAATAAACAAGACAATAAGGAAATAAATAAGCAAGCAACTTACGCTAGGCTATCACGGCTATTACACATATTACATCCACTGGGCATCAAAGTTCGCCACCAGTGCAAATATAGGGAACACCCTACACTATACAAAAATGGCTTGCTGTTTTCTTCAGCCGGTGGCTGCACGTTAAGAACAAATTTTGTATCGCACCAAAACAAATTACAACTATAAAACAAAAGGAAGGTTGGCATAAAAGTTAATAGTCTAGCAGATAAGTGCACCACCAGAAGTTCAGAAGCTCATTTCATTTGACTCGATTACGTTTTCATGTCAGATTGTCCGATGGAGCACCATAACCTTCGCCTTCAGTTCTCCTAGGCTCCTGAACAACATAGCAAATGTCTGATAGTCTGGTTTCAAAACCATGCATATCTTGACAACATCGAACAATGTCTCTCCTTGTTTCACAAAGTGTCTCTGTTAGGGAATGGACTTGTGTCTGGAGCGCAGATACAACATTGTTTTGAGCTTGCATATCTTGATCATGAGGCAGTTTGGATGAGATTGCCTTAACAACCAACCCAGTATTACACAGGAACATGCTTTTGGCGCTGTTAGTGGACAGTAATTGACAATGAAGAGTCGACATTCTTGATTATAGTTGCCTCGCCACCTTCAGAAGGTGGCGGTTCCACCATTTTTTCCATAGCTCGCTGAAAAGTTGAGGTTTTACATTAGTAGCACCAGAATAGAAGATATTAAGGAGGCAAAAAAACCAAACAAAATAGCTTTGGTCTATATACATAACTTATTCTGGTGAACCCGTGTAAATATTAGTTGTATTTTATTGCAATGTACATAATAAAACCAGGTTCCAAACATATGACCATGTACCATCGCTAATGTATTGTCTATTTCTTAACATTGTATTGAGGGCTAAGGATAAAGAGAAAAGTTTATAATACAGTAAGCATAGTATGACATCATTCATATCACAAAACAACTGAGAACAGACAAATAGGCAATTGTAACATTGTGTGAGCAAGTCCAGCACAGACCTAGATTACAGGTCAAGATCAAAGGAACATCACTCCTTTCTTTTAAACCTTATAAGGTGCAATGATATGCTAAGGCAAATGTATATAAAATTGAAAAGAGTAATAGACATTGGCTGCAAACCATGCAGTTCAAGGCACAAGTCAGAGTAAGTAGTAGTTAAAAGGCATGATGATTAAGGACTTACAACAACGGCTTTGACTGTTGTAGTCATGCCCTTCTTCTTGCTGGTGTGACAGTCCTTGAAGATTTCCACAGCATTTGGTTCAGGTGCTTTTTGGTCCTTGTGGGCTTTCCTCTGCATTTGGAACAAGTCAATATAGATCTGATAATATGGTACAGCGAAAAGAGTGAAACATCAGCTAATTACAAGAGCCTCGCAGTGTGCAATATAGCTACGAGATCCTGTCATCTGTTGGAATTTCACCTTTGTACGGTTGGCCTTGTTCTTTGAACAGTTCACCTACAAGAAGATAGATTTGTGTGGCACATGCGTAAATAGGACTTCAACATGTGATCTGATCACATATATATAATGTACCTGATACTTCGGATCGGACCAGTGTTTGCTACCTCTTGAGCACTGCGTTGGTTTTCCCTTGAAGATGAAAGGGTGATGCAGTAAAGCAGCATAAGTATTTCCCTCAGTTTTTGAGAACCACGGTATCAATCCAGTAGGAGGCCACGCACGAGTCCCTCGCACCTACACAAACAAATAAAATCCTCGCAACCAACGCAATAAAGGGGTTGTCAATCCCTTCACGGTCACTTACGAAAGTGAGATCTGATAGATATGATAAGATAATATTTTTGGTATTTTTATGATAAATATGCAACGTAAAGAAAGCAAAATAAACGACGCCAGAAATAACTTGTTGACGGGAGATTAATATAATGGAAAATAGACCCCGGGGCCATAGGTTTCACTAGTGGCTTCTCTCGAGAGCATAAGTATTACGGTGGGTAAACAAATTACTGTTGAGCAATTGATGGAATTGAGCATAGTTATGAGAATATCTAGGTATGATCATGTATATAGGCATCACGTCCGCGACAAAGTAGACCGACTCCTGCCTGCATCTACTACTATTACTCCACACATCGACCACTATCCAGCATGCATCTAGAGTATTAAGTTCAAAAGAACCGAGTAACGCTTTAAGTAAGATGACATGATGTAGAGGGATAAACTGATGCAATATGATATAAACCCCATCTTGTTATCCTCGATGGCAACAATACTATATGTGCCTTGCTGCCCCTACTGTCACTGGAAAAGGACACCGCAAGATTGAACCCAAAGCTAAGCACTTCTCCCATTGCAAGAAAGATCAATCAAGTAGGCCAAACCAAACTGATAATTCGAAGAGACTTGCAAAGATAACCAATCATACATAAAAGAATTCAGAGAAGATTCAAATATTGTTCATAAATAAACTTGACCATAAACCCACCATTCATCGGTCTCCACAAACACAACGCAAAAGAAGATTACATCGAATAGATCTCCACAAGAATCGTGGAGAACTTTGTATTCAGATCCAAAGAGAGAAAAGAAGCCATCTAGCTAATAACTATGGACCCGAAGGTCTGAGGTAAACTACTCACACATCATCAAAGATGCTATGGTGTTGATGTTGAAGCCCTCCGTGATCAACGCCCCCTCCGGTGGAGCTCTGGAAAAGGCCCCAAGATGGGATCTCACGGGTACAGAAGGTTGCGGCGGTGGAATTAGGTTTTTGGCTCCGTTTCTGGTAGTTTGGCGGTACGTAGGTATATATAGGAGGAAGAAGTACGTCGGTGGAGCAACGTGGGCCCCACGAGGGTGGAGGGCACGCCCAGAGGGGTAGGCGTGCCCCCCTACCTCGTGCCTTACTGGTAGCTTTCTTGACATAGGGTTCAACTCCTCTGGATCACGTTCGTTCCGAAAATCACGTTCCCGAAGGTTTCATTCCGTTTGGACTCCATTTGCTATTCTTTTTCTGCGAAACTCTGAAATAGGCAAAAAGCAACAATTCTGGGCTGGGCCTCCGGTTAATAGGTTAGTCCCGAAAATAATATAAAAGTGTATAATAAAGCCCATTAATGTCCAAAACAGTATATAATATAGCATGGAACAATAAAAAATTATAGATACGTTGGAGACGTATCAAGCATCCCCAAGCTTAATTCCTGCTCGTCCTCGAGTAGGTAAATGATAAAAACAGAATTTTTCATGTGGAATGCTAGTTGGCATAATTTCAATGTAATTATCTTAATTGTGGTATGAATATTCAGATCCGAAACATTCAAGACAAAAGTTTAATATTGACATAAAAATAATAATACTTCAAGCATACTTACTAAGCAATTATGTCTCAAATAACATGGCCAAAGAAAGTTATCCCTACAAAATCATATAGTCTGGCTATGCTCTATCTTCGCCACACAAATTATTTAAATCATGCACAACCCCGATGACAAGCCAGGAAATTGTTTCATACTTTTGATGTTCTCAAACTTTTTCAATCTTCACGCAATACATGAGCGTGAGCCATGGACATAGCACTATATGTGGAATAGAATGGTGGTTGTGGAGAAGACAAAAAGGAGAAGATAGTCTCACATCAACTAGGCGTATCAACGGGCTATGGGGATGCCCATTAATAAATATCAATGTGAGTGAGTAGGGATTGCCATGCAATGGATGCACTAGAGCTATAAGTATATGAAAGCTCAACAAAAGGAAATAAGTGGGTGTGCATCCAACTCGCTTGCTCATGAAGACCTAGGGCATTTTGAGGAAGCCCATCATTGGAATATACAAGCCAAGTTCTATAATGAAATTTTCCCACTAGTATATGAAAGTGATATCATAGGAGACTCTCTATCATGAAGATCATGGTGCTACTTTGAAGCACAAGTGTGGTAAAAGGATAGTAACATTGTCCCTTCTCTCTTTTTCTCTCATTTTTTTGGGCCTTTTATCTTTTTTTATGGCCTTTCTTTTTTTTAGTCCGGAGTCTCATCCCGACTTGTGGGGGAATCATAGTCTACATCATCCTTTCCTCACTTGGGACAATGCTCTAAAAAATGATGATCATCACACTTTTATTTACTTACAACTCAACAATTACAACTCAATACTTAGAACAAAATATGACTCTATGTGAATGCCTCCGGCGGTATACCGGGATATGCAATGAATCAAGATTGACATGTATGACAAAATTATGAACGGTGGCTTTGCCACAAATACAAAGTCAACTACATGATCATGCAAAGCAATATGACAAAGATGGAGCGTGTCATAATAAACTGAACGGTGGTAAGTTGGATGGCAATATATCTCAGAATGGCTATGGAAATGCCATAGTAGGTAGGTATGGTGGCTGTTTTGAGGAAGGTATATGGTGGGTGTATGATACTGGTGAAAAGTGCGCGGTATTAGAGAGGCTAGCAATGGTGGAAGGAAGAAATTGCGTATAATCCATGGACTCAACATTAGTCATAAAGAACTCATATACTTATTGCAAAAATCTACAAGTTATCGAAGCAAAGTATTACGCGCATGCTCCTAGGGGGATAGATTGGTAGGAAAAGACCATCGCTCGTCCCCGACCGCCACTCATAAGGAAGACAATCAGTAAATAAATCATGCTCCGACTTCATCACATAACGGTTCACCATACGTGCATGCTACGGGAATCACAAAATTTAACACAAGTATTTCTCAAATTCAAAACTACTCAACTAGCATGACTCTAATATCACCATCTTCATATCTCAAAACAATTATCAAGTATCAAACTTCTCATAGTATTCAACACACTCACAAGATTTTTTTACTAATCTTGAATGCCTATCATAATTAAAGCAAATTACCACGTTGTTTTGTAGGACTCTAAAAATAATCTAAGTGAAGCACGAGAGAACAAAATTTTCTATAAAACAAATCCACCACCATGCTCTAAAAGATATAAGTGAAGCACTAGAGCAAAAACTATATAACTCAAAAGATATAAGTGAAGCACATTGAGTATTCTAACAATTTCCGAATCATGTGTGTCTCTCTCAAAAGGTGTGTACAGCAAGGATGATTGTGGCAAACTAGAAAATAAAGACTGAAATAATACAAGACGCTCCAAGCAAAACACATATCATGTGGTGAATAAAAATATAGCTCCAAGTAAAGTTACCAATGGAAGTAGACGAAAGAGGGGATGCCTTCCGGGGCATCCCCAAGCTTTGTCTTTTAGGTGTCCCTAGATTATCTTGGGGTGCCATGGGAATCCCCAAGCTTAGGCTCTTGCCACTCCTTGTTCCATAATCCATCAAATCTTTTACCCAAAACTTGAAAACTTCACAACACAAAACTTAACAGAAAATCTCGTGAGCCCCGTTAGCGAAAGAAAACAAAACACCACTTCAAGGTACTGTAATGAACTCATTATTTATTTATATTGGAGTTAAACCTACTGTATTCCAACTTCTCTATGGTTTATAAACTATTTTACTAGCCATAGATTCCTGAAAATAAGCAAACAACACACAAAAAACAGAATTTGTCAAAAACAGAACAATCTGTAGTAATCTGTAACTAACGCAAACTTCTGGAACCCCAAAAACTCAGCCAAAATAGGAAGACCTAGACAATTTGTTTATTGATCAGAAGTAATTGGAATCAATATTTTATCACGTTCTGGTGATTTTTAACAATTATATTCGTGAACAGAAAGTTTCTGGAATTCTCAGCGAGATCAAATAACAATCATCCAAGAAGATCCTATAGGTTAAACTTGGCACAAATACTAATTAAACATAAAAACACATATAACCAGAGGCTAGATCAAATATTTATTCCAAAACAGAAGCAAAAAGCACAAAACTAAAAATAAAATTGGGTTGCCTCCCAACAAGCGCTACCGTTTAACGCCCCGAGCTAGGCATAATACCAAGGGTAGATCTAGGTATTGCCATATTTAATTTTAGGGAAGAAAAGAGCAAACTTGTTATCTATAGAATTAATCTTTCTATTTTGATAAAGCACATGGCTATTAATGGTAGAAGAAATATTAAGGACATTGAGGAAATTTGCATCTAGGCTAGCTTTTATCTCTTTGATAGATTCGTTTTGGTAGGAAAGCAAAAGAGATGTAGATTCAACTTTCTCATTCATGGGGTGCCCGAATATGGTTTTCATCTTTTCATAAGTATCTACGGAATCCCCTTCAAGAAAGCTTTCTTCAAATATAGAATCTAAGGCATGCTTAAATGAAGAAGTTAGGGCAACATAAAAGCTTTTTAAGTAAATTTCAATTTGGTATTGGGGTACATAGTTAGCCCGGATCCTTAACAGTCTATCCCAAGCATCTTTCAAAGATTCATCGAGTAAATAACGAAAAAATCCAGAATCATCTTCATCAAAATTATTAGGAATCCCATTGACAACTCCGGCAGGTTTTTCCATAGCATTATTTATGAGTTTAGATAGAATAGAAGGATCGTCCAGAGCACTAAAGCTCGGGAGAGAACCCCCAACTCTTTTTGGTTCCGACATGGCAAAGGAAAGGCGAGCGGAAAAGAGAGGGCGAATAAAACGGCAAGGTTGAAGTGGGGGAGAGGAAAATGAGAGAAAAATTGCAAATAATGTAATGCGGTAGATAAGGGTTTGTGATGGGTACTTGGTATGTTGACTTTTGCATAGACTCCCCGGCAACGGCGCCAGAAATCCTGCATTGGTTTTCCCTTGAAGAGGAAAGGGTGATGTAGTAAAGCAGCGTAAGTATTTCCCTCAGTTTTTGAGAACCGAGGTATCAATCGAGTAGGAGGCCACGCACGAGTCCCTCGCACCTACACAAACAAATAAAATCCTCGCAACCAACGCAATAAAGGGGTTGTCAATCCCTTCACGGGCACTTACGAAATTGAGATCTGATTGATATGATAAGATAATATTTTTGGTATTTTTATGATAAAGATGCAACGTAAAGAAAGCAAAATAAACGGCGCCAGAAATAACTTGTTGACTGGAGATTAATATAATGGAAAATAGACCCGGGGGCCATAGGTTTCACTAGTGGCTTCTCTCGAGAGCATAATTATTACGGTGGGTAAACAAATTACTGTTGAGAAATTGACAGAATTGAGCATAGTTATGAGAATATCTAGGTATGATCATGTATATAGGCATCACGTCCGCGACAAGTAGACCGACTCCTGCCTGCATCTACTACTATTACTCCACACATCGATCGCTATCCAGCATGCATCTAGAGTATTAAGTTCAAAAGAACAGAGTAACGCTTTAAGTAAGATGACATGATGTAGAGGGATAAACTCATGCAGTATGATATAAACCCCATCTTGTTATCCTCGATGGCAGCAATACTATACGTGCCTTGCTGCCCCAACTGTCACTGGGAAAGGACACCGCAAGATTGAACCCAAAGCTAAGCACTTCTCCCATTGCAAGAAAGATCAATCTAGTAGGCCAAACCAAACTGATAATTCGAAGAGACTTGCAAAGATAACCAATCATACATAAAAGAATTCAGAGAAGATTCAAATATTGTTCATAGATAAACTTGGTCATAAACCCACAATTCATCGGTCTCAACAAACACACTGCAAAAGAAGATTACATCGAATAGATCTCCACAAGAATCGTGGAGAACTTTGTATTCAGATCCAAAGAGAGAAAAGAAGCCATCTAGCTAATAACTATGGACCCTAAGGTCTGAGGTAAACTACTCACACATCATCGGAGAGGCTATGGTGTTGTTGTGGAAGCCCTCCGTGATCAATGCCCCCTCCGGCGGAGCTCCGGAAAAGGCCCCAAGATGGGATCTCACGGGTACAGAAGGTTGCGGCGGTGGAATTAGGTTTTGGCTTTGTTTCTGGTAGTTTGGGGGTACGTAGGTATATATAGGAGGAAGAAGTACGTCGGTGGAGCAATGTGGGCCCCACGAGGGTGGAGGGTGCGTCTAGGGGTGGTAGGCGCGCCCCCTACCTCGTGCCTTCCTGGTAGCTTTCTTGACGTAGGGTTCAACTCCTCTGGATCACGTTCGTTCCTAAAATCACGTTCCCGAAGGTTTCATTCCGTTTGGACTCTGTTTGATATTCTTTTTCTGCGAAACTCTGAAATAGGCAAAAGCAAGCATTACGGCTGGGCCTCCGGTTAATAGGTTAGTCCCAAAAATAATATAGAAGTGTATAATAAAGCCCATTAATGTCCAAAACAGAATATAATATAGCATGGAATAATAAAAAATTATAGATACGTTGGAGACGTATCAGTGTTTAACGAGGCCTCTCCAGTCTTCATCAGATATATTTTCCACTGGAGACGTTTGGGCAAGTTCACTGTTAGCCTTGCCTTCAAAGTGAGTTTTCCTCAAGTTATGCCGATACTGTCGCAAAGCAGACTTGAAAACATGGGTGCAAGCTTGTATGGTTGCATCATCTTGGTTATCCAACTTGAACCTCATATGTTGAAAATTATGGGAGTCTCATTATCAGCAACCTAGAAAGTATTGGACAGAGCAAGACGATATTACTAGTTTCCATGCATAAGCATACTTACAGATAAATGGTCGAGGAAGGTGTTGAACTGGGTTTCGTCTTTGTCATTCCTGTACTGAATCCATGTTGGGAGGATACGTACATGACACCTAACAACAACCGTTGCCTCTGATACTAACTTGGCTGACTCTGTAGCATCACGTGGCCTTTTTAAACTTGCCTCAAAACGGATCTCCATTCTTCCTCCTCTAGATTTAGTTAACTTATCGAGCATTATCCCTGATGTTAATTTCCTCTTGCGCCTAGGTGCTAGTCCAACAACAAACATAAGAAGTGTTAGTGTACATCAAACTGTGAGACTACATATAAAGAAGCATGCAACTGTAACTTGACTCCAACAACTACCTTCTTGCTGTTGAAGCTCACAAAGTTCATCTGATCTTGCCAACTCATCTTGTGTCAAGAGTGCTTCGGAAGTAGTGTCAGGTGGCAAGGGAGCTTGGGAACATGCTACTAGCTGAGTTCACCGACGAGTAAATCGTGCAGCTGGTGGTACTATGGAAGGTGTTGCAACAACTAGGGTTGTCTCTGCTTGTTTGGTGGTAGCTATTTGTTTCTGTTTGGCTTGTTCTGCAGCTCGTGTAGCACGGGATACCCTGTCGGTACAAATTTCCGCTGGACTTTGACCTTCTATTGCACCATCAGTACCAGCAGAATCTGCAGGATTCTTCTGCTTCCCTTTCCCTGTCGTTCTGTCTTGCTTCCTCTTTCTCTGTGCCATGTTAAGTCAAGCTGACAAGAAAAACGAATAACAATTTAGTTCTTCAGAACAAGTTGATGCGTAATACAGACGAACTGAACTTTGATGTTAGACAGCCACATGATAGGAGGATGTAATATGTAAGAAAAACAGGACGACATGAGATAACCAGAACTATGATGTGTAAACTAAGCAGAAGACATTTCACTAAATTAGAAGCAATGCAATGGAAGGTAGACACCATATGAAAGATGCTACAAATATTGCTCTGCCAAGTTAACAGTGTCTCATCATAAATGTCGTTTAAACAAATGTGAAGCAGTACAAGAAATAAATCATATGCAAGATGCAAACAACATCACACTATCAAGTTAAAGGTCTCTCGTCATTAGTGCCATTGCATATTCACAGCATTGCATATTCACAGCTTATGATGTGTAAACTAAGGAGAAGGCATTTCAACAAATTAGAGGCAATGAAAGCTAGACACCATATGAAAGATGCAACGAATATCACCCTACCAAGTTAAAACTGTCTTGTCATAAGTGCCATTTCAACAAATTAGTAGTACGAGCTAGAAAAGAATGCGAGATGTAACCTATATCACACTCCAAAGTCAAACATGTCTTATGATAAGTGATTGTTGCAGGGTACACAACAGTAGTAATTTGATGTAAGAACATGGTGTGATAGACATATATTGTATGTTCTAGAAACAGGAACACGTGTCTTATTCAAGTATAATGTGTAAAGTAAGCAGATGGAATTCAACAAAATTAGAAGCAATACAAGCTAGACATCACACATAACATGCAACCACATATAACAGTGCCAAGTTAGAGGGAGCACCGGTGATGGTGCACTAGGGGAGACGTGCTCATCATAAACACAGCTACGTTGAGTGTCTATGCATGTGTTGTCTTGGAAATCATCTTGGGGGGATGGAGGAGTAGAAACTGTAGAGGCCCTCCGTTTGGAAGGAGCACCTTTATCCGATGCCTTGCTAACTTCCTTCCGCTTTATTGATTTTGAATTGTCAAGTAAAACCGACAAGAAAAAGCAATAAAATTCTCTCTTCAGAACTCATTCATGCATGATACTGACAATCACTACTTTGATGTAAGGCAAACACATGATACCATGATGGAATATGTACGAAAAACAAGACAGCATGGCATGTTCACAACTGTTTGTGTAAACTAAGCAGAAACCATTCCAACAAATAAGAAGCAATGCAAGCTAGACACCACATGAAAGATGCAACCAATATGACTCTGCCAAGTTCAAAGCGTCCCATCATAAATGGGATTTCAACAAATTAGAAGCAGCACATGCTATAAATCATATGAAAGATGCAACTAATATCGCACTGCATATACTAAAGGTGTCTCATCATATTGATTGATGCGGGTACAAAAAAAATAGTTTTATGTAAGGACATGCTTAATAGACAAATGTACTATGTACTAAATACAGGAAGGCATGTCACATTAACAGGTATAATGTATAAGCTAAGCAGAATAGCACATGCAGTTTAACCAGATTGGAAGAATTACAATCTAGACACCATATGCAACATGCAACCACATATCATGCTGCCAAGTTAGAGCAAGCACCTGCGATGCTAGTGTAGGGGAAATGCGGTAATCAACTACAGAGCTACGTTCACTATCTTCATCTAGCCTTGTTGTTTCTTGAGAATCATGTCGGAGGCCGACGCTGCATTCTTTAAATGAGGAGTAGTCCACTTGCTGACCGCCTCATCATAAGTGATTGATGAGGGATACACAAGAACATTAGTTTGATGTAAGAACATGGTTAATACACAAATGTACTAGTATGTACCAAAAAATGAAAGGCATGTCATATTCAAAGGTATAATGTGTAAGCTAAGCGATGCAATTTAACCAAATTGGAAGCAATACAAGCTAGACATCCGGCTAGAGTGGTGAGCATGATCATCTAGGACCTAAGAGCACTGGTGGGAGGCGGGCTGCTTCGCCACCATCGCGCTTTTAGTTGGCTTCGGTGATGCCCGACTTTGCTTTGGGCTTGTCACTGGCTCGGCTAGTGCCCTGAATAGCTATTTGTCTTCTGGTGCTCACGGGATGGTGGTTCATGTAAAAAATATCTTTCCTTATCTTAATAAAAACCGACTTCGGCCTTTCGAATACAAGCTAGACACCATATGGAACATGCAACCACATATGACACCACGAAGTTAAAGCAAGCACCTGGGATGGTGGTTCATTGCGAGCAAGGTCATCAACTCCAGAGCTACATTTACCGTCTCCATCTGCTGACATTACACCCTTTAAAGTCTTGAAACGTGTCTGGTCTAGCCGCGTACCATGCTGGAGCAACTTCTCTCTACTCTTTTCTCCTTCTGTCAAGGCAGGGTCTGAAATACCCTTGCATAAAAACACAATAGTGAGTGCATGGGTGAAGTGTGCGCAGAACTAGTGCACTGTAAAAGTAGCAGATAGCAGGTGGCTGAAAAATAAATGACATGAGACATATGATAGCTCTACAACATTGCATGGTAAAGAAAATTAGATTCTGCTCCATATGATTTTGTAATATATGAGCACAGGAAATGCAGCTACTCCTCCAGCACACCACCACATGTGGTCATATCAAGATAACAGTCGACTGAAAACAAATAGGTGAGTCGATTTTTTTTAATGAACCGTCTAATCTATAAGGAACGGGCAGATGGACTTCTTCTACCTCCCGCCAGTCACTGTTGATGATCTTTCTCGAACCGCCAGGGACCACCGGCCCAGAACACTGCCTCCGCCGCCCCGCCCTCCCCTCGACCTCACACCACCGCCATGCTTGGTAGCGCCCCCAGGCCATCCCTTTAATCCCGGCCGACCTCCAGATCGGGCGCCAGTAGCTCTAGGCCCCACACGCCCCTAAGATAAACACCGAGGCGCTGCTTCCCTGGCGTAATAGGCGGACTGGCGCCCGTTACGCCGGGGAATGCTTCCGTTATTGGGAATCAACTGACCAGGAATTTAAGTTCAGGGGGCGACGGACCTCTAGCTAAGGTGAAATAGTATATGAGGAGAAACCTTGTGCATAGCGAGTTACTAGGAACACCTAGTATCAAGAAGAAGCGGTCAACTAGTGTCTTCTGTGGCATGAATACCATTCAAGCAGACACGTAAGATTTGCACGAATAAGGGAAGAGGAGTACCCTTATCGGTTGCCAGTGTGGTCTCCTCCATATGTTGTGGCGATCTTCTTTTTTGTCCCGGGGGAACCGATGTTTTGGACAACCGTGGATCCTTGGACAAACCCATGGCCAAATTGTTGAATGTGTTGTCGTGGCCGTATATCAGCGGAGGGGAAGCAGATCCGAGGCAGCGAAGGACGGCGTAGCAGGAACAGCTCCGGTGCGGTGGAGGGTGGCGAAGTTGGAGCGGCAGCGGTGAGGGGTAGGACGGCGTGGTTGAACTGGCTCGGGTACGGACGGCTCGGCCTCGGCTTCAACTACTAGCCGCGGAGGGCGTTGCAGTTGAGGTTGCGGTGGACGATGATGTCGGGATATCGACTTCAGTGTGATGGAGGAGGGTGGCGGTTGATGGGTGGGATGGGTGGCGGACGAAGGACGCCGGGGTTTCGCGGCTGGTGGAGAGGTAGGTTTTGCACCCACGAAGTACGAATGGGGAATCGGACGGGTGGGCGGGGGGGAGGGGAGAACCATGTTTAGGTCTGGGACGTGCTTGTTTTTTTGGCTTTTTTGAACAGAAGATGGGACGCGCTTGCTTGAAATTTGGGGAAAGTACAAACTTTGCCCCCCTCTTAAATTTTGAACCTCTCATGGTCGGGGTAGGATGGTAATCCTGTGTCCCAAATAGTGGGCGGGGCGATTTGACGTTGCAGCTTGTGTGCTTAGGCAGCCATTGTGTATGAATGTTTTTCGGAGGCGGTTGCGTGGCGGCTAGATAAGGCTACAAACCTACCTTGGTTTAGACCTTTGGAACGTCGGGCCGGTAGGTTTCATGGGTCGGAGTTATTAGAAAAGTAATTTCCTTGTACTACCAAGCATTGGTCTCACGCGGTTTTGGGCGAGTAGAGGCTCTTTTGGCGCTTCGTTCGAAATTTTGAAACACAAGCATTCACGTTTAGAGTACTCTTGAACTTTGAGGATTGACCTAAATAGACAACGTTAAATTTGACCTTGTATGTTTGAAAACCTCATTAAATTATCCGCTTCTTTTTGAAATTTTGACACTTGAAAATCCTATAACTACGATTATTTTGGAATGGAGGAGCTAAATTTGAATCTATTTTGTACATGACTACATATGCTATTATGTACATAATCAGAGCAAAGATTGGTGCCCCCATAATTTAGGTATGATTTACAAATGCCATGATATCAAATTCAAATAATTGAATGGACTTCATGTTGAATTCGATTTTTTTAAACCACCTTAAGTTGAATTCAAATGTATTCTAGTTCATAGGTAGCTATTTATAATGTTCATTGTGTAACTTTCGTATGTATAATGTGCTTTACACACACAACATGAACTATACTCACGTTTATATTTGATTGCTAAAGCGATGCATTGTCTGGAGTTCAAAATACTAACTATGTGGATCAATTGTGTCAAATAATAACATAGACATGCTCAAATTCGATAGAATCTAGATGTCTGATGGATCAATGACCGTTCCTTATGCGAATTGCAAATATCATGATCCCATCCTAATATTTGGATACAATTTATATCTTTAATCAATGTGTACAACAGTCTTTTACGTGTAGTTTCACTCTCCATCGGTGGTCTCTCACACATGCTCGCACACTCTCTCCCGAGGTGTCTTTCTCGCACACATGCTCTCGATATAACCCTCCCTCCCTCTCGTAACCATTTACAACTGTTTTCACTAACCTTTATAAGCACTCTTCCTCTCGCAAGCATACACACGCACAATCCTCATCGACCCTTTCTATATACATAGACCTTCATATGTGTCTCATGTACGCACATTATCTTTAGGCTTGTCTCTCACGCATTGTCTCACACCTCTCTTCCTAATCGATGAATATGATTCTAGCAGAGCATTCTGTAGGATGCCCCTTAAAGTTAGGTTGGATGAATAGTAATATCAGAGATAAAGGGGTTACCTTATTCCGAGAACCTAGGGTTACAAATCCTAGCCGGCTTTGTCAGTGGACACATAGTCCTTCACAATTATGCTATCTTTGTCTTGTACGACTAGTCATCCATGGGTCTCCCTAAATGCGTCACGGGCCGACCAATGTGGCGCAGGACGGAACCGAACGAAGGGCCTCACCTCGACCCACCGGACCTCACACGGTGACACATCCTCTGCCCCCATGCCTCATTATCTTCTCACACCCACACATACCAACACAGACACCACACACAAAAAATATATTCTCCTGGTGCCTCTATCCACTCCCCCCTTGCATACACACACTCAAGGGAATCTCTCGCCGTGACGTCATATTCGTCTCTCTCTCTAGACCACTCTCAATTCTTGTGCTACCTCTCCCACGCCCCACGGCCCCTCTATCCATGCCGCTCTCGAATACATAATACACACACATACCTCTCTAGGCCCTGCCAAATGCATCAACTACACATTCACACATGTTACATCACGTACCCCATTGATCTAAAAAGCCCTCTCTTCACGTTTATTTCGCATACAACATTCCTTTTGAATAAAGTGTGGCCAAAAAATTAATTTAGAATTTCTACATATATACAACATTACAAAGTTATATGGAGGAGTATGAACGCTAATTTGCATTGCATGGTGCCCACAATGATATTTATTCCGCACTGTGAATTTGTATATTTTTATACTATATATAAAGTTAGTCATAATAAAGAGAAACGAAGAGCATCTCCCTCTCCATCGCATACCCCCTCTACGCCCCTTTCACGTACGCACACAAACTATCTCCAGGTCCTCTAAAAGTAAGCCCCCGGCACATTCACGCATGTTTCATCTTTCTCTCGTGATATATACAGTGACGGTCATTGTATTTGAAGCGAAAGCACGATACGTACATTGGACTTCAGAATCCACTCAGTACGGTCACCATTTATGTTTTGTGGTTATTATACAGTCATGGGCTCACCATACAACTTTGTATTTGCTCAAGACACGACTAGTTGACCAGTTAAACACTCCACGTGGCACCTCTAATGTTGCATCACATTATCTCACTACCATCGGGCCCACTTGTCGGCTTGTATCTACTCTACATCTACACTCTTATAAAATATAAAATACACTCATATAAAAAGCAGAGTTGATGATGATGGTGTGCCTGCCATCCTGCAATATAGGTCGTCCAATTTATATCTGACGGATAGGAAAGAAACTATGACAATTTTGCAAAAAGGTACCCACACACCTCTCCACATTTGCAAATAAGGCCTTCCCTCGTTCATCCTTTTCTCTCACAAGATAAACTAGTTATATAAATGCATCTTGATGTTACGTGCAACACACAGGCATCTTGCTAGTAAGAATGAAAACAAACGACAAAAAAATATTGGACGGTGGTTCGAAGTCATGACCGCGGGCACAGCGGACAAGGTGGCCTTGTATTGGTATGCTGTGCCGTCTGTTTTAACACACAAGAGCTAGTGTGGTGATTATACACACACACACGCATGCACACGAACTGCATGCACGCAACACTCACACGAACACATGCACCCACGCACGCACGCAACACTCACACATACACACGCAGCCACGCACGCACGCACGCAACACTCACACACACACACACACACACACGCACGCACGCATGCACACACCAGTACACCACACGACCAACACACACTCTCACACTCAAGTACTCAACCTCACATGCATGCGCACACATCAGCCCCAGCAGATACATACACAACCAGGTGATTCCAGCACGGGTTGGAGTCTTGTCGCTACTGCAGAATTTGTGTTTATCTGACCTTTTCCCTATGCGAACTGACAGGTGGGACCCACAAGGAACATGGTCAATTTAATTAGTCAACATGGTGCCACGTAGACTATTTGGCCGGTCAACAGAGTGCAATCCGATGCTGAACCATGAGCAAGTGACCGTATAATCACCGCAAAACATATATAGTGACCGTAATCAGCTTATTCTGAAGTTTGGTGACCGTATACACTTTTTCTCTCAGAGGCCCTCCAAAACTACATCTCTACACGCTCGCTTGTTACATCTAACAACTATGCAATACAGCACTACTACTACACTCTAACACAATAAATCATATGTGTTTTCAGTTTTAGTAGATATCATATTGTTACTTAATTATTCAGTTTGCATACATTAAAATTGCCTTTGAAATGTATGGCGATATTATATACCGCAAGGAAAAATCCGCCCTTTCCTGTTTAATCGGGTTTGTATCGATGGATCGTATGAAACAACAAAACTATAGTACTATACAAGACAAGTGACAGATTCAATGGGCGTCGTGTCGTGTACTCCTCCGTCAGAAGAGTAGAGCGCTTCGCTTTCATAAATCTTCTAGTCCCTTTCACCGACGTGTGGGACATCAAGCTACCGGTCCACGTGCTATACCGAATACGGTGCAGAGGAGCCGGGTGAAGCACCATCATGGCGCCGGCGTAGTAATGAGCAATGAGGCGTCAAATCACAAAGCTGCACCTTTCCCGCAGCTTGTTGGAGGGATGAAGTAATAATGCTAAAAAAGAAGTTGGAGGGACGAAGCAACCATCATTTCACTCGTTGCTGAATCCGCTTCTCCCTCATCTTCTTCAAGTTAACAACGTGTTGCTTCTGCCTCATATGGGACGCGGATCGGCTTGGTAAAGCACTGTCACATGGGAACCATGTTAGCAAACCACCAGGACAACGTCCTCTAACAATAAGAAACCTCCCCCGCCATCCGCGCGGCAAAATCACCTCCTTTTTACTAATCTTGATTCTATAATTTTTTAGATCAATATAATTGAGATTTGTATAGATAGCACACAGGAGCAAAACCAAGTGGTACTGTTAGAGCATCTCTAGTGGATGGTGTAAATTTGGATGTGTATATCTCCATATACACGTCCATATACACCTTGCTAAACTATACACCTCCCAGTTTTTCAGTGGAACGTATAAATTAGGACATGTATATTAGAAACGTGACGGCGACCTGGGGGCGAGCTCCTCCGATCCTTCCTCCGGGCGGGCGCGGGACGAACCAGCGGTCTCCTTTTCGCGAGCTCACGAGTGTGGCTTGCTCATGTATATTTCCATGCCTCGTACCGTCGTGGCCTGGGCGTGGATGTTTACACGCCCTTTTACACGAGTCGCTGGGAGTAGTTTTTCAGCTCGCATCGTGTATATTTGATATACACGACCATATAGATGATCCACTAGAGATGCTCTTAAGGGCATCCAGAATGTGTAGCCAAATGTGAAAATAGCTATTGGCATCGTGGGAACCATTGTGGACGGTGTTGCCAAAGCCAAAAGGATGGAACCGAAGCTCCCTGATTGATTGATTGAAGGAATAGAAAAATGCAACGTCTCTCCTCTTTCTCCCATGCTTGGACGCATGTACATTATAGAGCATAGAGTCTACCCCCTGTCCCTTCTATCACAAATCACAAAGAAGTGAGGCGTCAAATCACAAAGCACGGACGAAGCAACCATCATTTCACTCTTCGCTGACTCCGCTACTCCATCGTCTTCTTCGAGAAACCATCTCACCGTAGTAAGCTGTACGGACGACGCTATTGTGTATGAGTAGTACTAGTACATTTACGCGTCCTTTGGTTCAACGGACTTCCTGGATGCAAATAAGGCGGTTGTCTCGGCTTGCAGGCGGCGCTTGCGAATGACTTATCATGGTCTCCCTCACTCGATGTTCTCCGTCGAACGCACTTCGCCAAACCACAACGTTCGAGATATCATCGACGTCACCACAATGGGGAAGGAAGTCAAATATAGTTACTACCTCCATTTTTTTGTGCACAAGGCTAGTATATCAAAATTACAATTTTCAAAAGGCCACTAATACTAATCGAGGCAAAATTGATGGGGTTTGCCTCGTACTAGCAACCAATGACATTAATATCCCCTTCATGCATGCGGAAGTGAGAAGGTTGGTTTGCATGGCGCTGCATTAGTCAAGCGATGAGGAGTGAGATGGTTAGCTCTTTGGGCTTTGGAGAAAAAAATATGCATTAATTGACACGTGAAACGAGGATTTGTATCGATTAATCCCGCGAAGGAAAACCCCGCCTTTCTTTATTAACACTAGTACTCCTAGTACGTAGTACGTACTTATCATGTTTGGGTCTAGGCCTTGCATTGCCATACTTCACCACACATTTTTGCCAAGCTTGTCTAAAGTTTTCAAAATGAAAAGGAGGTACACTTGCGACGGCTCTCGCGGTCGCACCGCACCCTCACACGGTCGCTCCTGCACGCCGTGGTCGCATCGCACCCTCACGCAGTCGCTCCTGCACGCTGCAAAGCCAACCAAGGGAACGCACCCTCACTGACACATGTTGTCGCATGTGAACAAATCAAACTCAGCCATCCTACCGCTGACACATAATTTTCGTTCATAGAGTATGTTTATCCAACCGCATGTTGGGGAGTATCCGTACGGCCCGTGCGGTGGTCTGTTGGGGAAGAAGAAGAGGTGAGGAAGAAGGGTTAGGAGACGTAGGATATTCATCCAACCGCCTGAAATGGTAGATTGACCCAAGTCAGGCGACTTGAATAACAATATATGTTTTTACACAAAAAAAGATCCATAAAAATAACAACATAATGAAAAACTATCACCGCTCGTGGAACGAGACGGCCTCGTCGTCTTTGGCTGCCGGCGTGAACCAGCCATAGCTGCCGACGTGTGTCTCCGCACCGTGATTGTCCTCGGCCTCAAGCTACTCGTTTACGCGGAGCGTGCGGGCGCTCTTTACGGACGAGAGCACCGCCCGGTTCAAGTCGAGGACGTCCGGTTCTGCCTGCAGGAGGGCCTCGATGGCAGCGGCATCCGCGCGCTCCGCGTCGAGTCGTGCCTCCGCCACCCGGTTCAAGTCAAGGATGTTGTCCTCGGCCTCAAGCTACTCGTTCACGCGGAGCGTGCGGGCTCTCTGCACGGACGAGCACCGCCCGGTTCAAGTCGAGGACGTCCGGTTCCGCCTGCAGGAGGGCCTCGATGGCAGCGGCATCCGCGCGCTCCGCGTCGAGTCGAGCCTCCGCCACCCGGTTCAAGTCCAGGACGTCCGGTTCTGCCTGCAGGAGGGCCTTGATGAGAGCGGCATCTGTACGCTCCGCGTCGAGTTGAGCCTCTGTCGCCCGGTTCAAGTCCAGGACGTCCGGTTCCACCTGCAGGAGGGCCTCGATGGCAGCGACATCCGCGTGCTCCGCCTCAAGTTGAGCCTCCGCCGCCCGGTTCACATCCACGACATCTGATTCTACCTGCAGGAGAGCCTCGATGGCAGCGGCATGCGCGCGCTTCGCGTCGAGTTGAACCTCTACCTCCCGGTCCTCCTTTAGTATCGCCAGGTTGAACCGCTGGTCCGCCTACACCATGGGGGACTCGGACGCCGGCACGAAGTCGACGTCCATCGTCTTGTACCTATCGGGGGCCTTCTGCACCGCGACCTCAGCCTTGAACATTGGATCGGCTTCCTCCTCCTCGCAGCTTGGCTCCAGAGAACTCGGGGATTGGCCCGCCGCAAAGCAAGCTTGGGAACGGAGGTCTGTGGCGCCGACCACCGCCGCAATTTCTGCGTGGCGCTCCGGCGTCAGCATCTTGTAGTACGTGATCTTGCGGCACACCATGGATTTTCGGCGAACTAGTGGACGCTTGATGCGGGCTAGGGGATCGAAAGGTAGGGGAAGGGGCTGGAGATTAGGTGTGGTTTTAGGGCAGTGGCTGGCGTAGGCCGAGCAGCGAAGGTTCTGGTGTGAATAGTGGTTCTGGTGATGACCGGTCAATCGGTTTTGACTGTACATCACTCTTATTGCGTTCGCATTGCAGCCCGGCACGCTAGACCCTCCACGTCGCTCATCGAATGGAACGTGCTTCGTCTTGCGTTTTCGCTTGCTTGTGGGACCGCAGTTGAGAGCAAACCGACGTCCCTCCCCCTCCCCCACCCGCGTCATTTATACTACTCCCTCCGTTTTATGCAGAGTATATAAAAATAGATGGAGTATACTACGGATGAGGAAGCCCTGGCATGGCCGAACCGATTGAGTAACTGACATGCGGGGCCTAGCAAGCACGGGGGCCGCCAGTCAGTGACCGAAAGGCAGGGTAAGGCAGGGATACCTACGTCATAGGATCAACTTCCACTACTACTCCCTCATTCCATCTATACAGGGCCTAATGCATTTTTCAAGGCCAACTTTAACCAAATGTTAGAGTAATAATATATGACATGCAACTTACACAAAGCATACTTACACAGGGCCTAATGCGTTTTTCGAGGCTAACTTTGACCAAATGTTAGAGTAATAATATATGACATGCAACTTACACAAAGCATACGGTCAAATTCGTATGTGAAAGGAGCTTCCAATGATATAATTTTCACATTATACATCTTATGTACTATTAATCTTGTCAATAGTCAAATGTGGTTTTGAAAAACGCATTAGAGCATGGTTAATAATATAGCCAGTCGATGGCTATAAGGAACTACCATGTCATCTATAGACATCATCTATTATATGCACTCATACAGGAGTGTGGGCTATAAGGTTGGCTATTTCCATAAAAAAATTATAAGGTTGGCTATTGTATTAGTACTTTTTCCATCTCCTCTCCATCTCTTTCTTCATATTTATTGTATTTAACTAGGAATGCATATATAGCTAGGTTCTTGCATGAGAGCTCACTCCCCTTACTTTTTCACATCTCTCCTCCACATAGGCCCTATATAAATGGAAGGAGGAGTACTACTATGAGCACTGCATACTCTAGTACAGATGTTGTCGAGACTCCACTAGTACTATTGGACAGGAGCTTAAAAAGTTACTATTGGACTGGCTATACGTGGCGAAATCCTAGTAGGAAGAGCATGCGCGAGAACAAGCACATTCACGTGGTTGAAAACAAATTGGAAACCATCTCAAATACAAATCTAGGAGTACGTACGAATCTAACAATATTGATTGGGCGTTGTTGAATGTTGATACTTTTTTTTATCAAAGTAGAGATACTTTGACTACACATAAAATTTATATGTAAACTAGAAAGGATAGGAGGGAGTGTATTGTACGTTCAAAAACAAAACGAACATTGAATACCCTTTATATATGATTTGCGGATGCTATGATTACCGGTTCAAAATTTTGAATCCGCCTTAGGTATCACACATGCCCCCACTCATTCTCTCTCGATGTCATCTCGGGGTCCGGAGATCGATTCAAAGAGGACTAGGGTGGGTACAATACGTTCGTTTCGCTTATGAACTACAATACTCCCTATGATCCCCACAGCACTTCGCTGGTCATTTCTATCACAGAAAAAGACCGAACCTTTATCTCCTTGCACGACACGCAATTGATCTCTGAACATCAATCGATCTCGTCAACATGTGTCGGGGCATGAACCGAATGGGATGTCAAAACTAAGACGCGAAGCGACACGTAGTGGAGGCAAAGTGAAACTTTAAACGAACCGTTTGTTTGTATGCATATCGGACAAAATACAAAACATTGGAAATACAAGCATGGTCTAGGCCCACATGCGAATGATACTCGGCGGAATGTTCAAATGAGGCATGCGGGAGGATGGACTCGACCGGAGGGCAACATGGTCGATGGAGAAGAGGGTTGGAGAGGAATGAGAAATAAGCAAATGCCACATGATTATACTTGAACGACTCAAATAAACAATAAGTTGTCTCACTTGGCCTACATAGTGAAAGGCCTAATGCGCAACACGGAGCACTGACGCTCCAATATGGTCGGGAAAACAGGGAAACCGACATGTGGGGCACACCTGTCGGGACGACGTAGCACAGACTAGTCCAATGGAGGAGCTGGCCCACGACCTCCTCGCCACCGGCAACCGTTCATGTAGGTCGTGGGGGCCAACAACGTGGCGCGGCTCCAGCACCGCCTCTGGACACGGCGACCGCGGTGAGCGACACGCTCATCGCCGCTAGACACAGTCGGTTTTAGTGCGCCGAGGATGGCATTAGTGCTATGGCACAACCAACTGTATGTTTGGTTTGTGCCCAAGGTTGCCCCATCAAAGCATTGGGTAGCCAAAATTTTGGTTGAGGTTTTGGTTGCCCATGATTTGGCCGACATTGGCAAGAAAAATGAACTAGAGTTGGCTAGAGTTCATTGGCATGCCAAAAAAATGGCAACCATCCAAACAAAGACAAATCTTTAGGTCATGTCCAAAATTTTGGTAAGGTGCACTTTGGCCACAATCCAAACACACCCCAACACCCGGCTCGTCGAGGATGCACGGGGCAGCGGGACACGTCCGCGGAGTGGTGTAGTGCGGCCAACTGCATCCTCAGGACCTGAGACCATGCCGGGTCGTCTTGCTTTTTCAATGACATGCGTCGATCGCATGTGAGCAAAGGGTATCTCCAACGTTGCCACAACCGTAGCTGACTACCCTGGCACACCAAAAACCCTCATCCCTCGCGCCGTTGCGCGGTGCGTTCCCAGCCGGCGCCAGCTGCCCGCATTCATGCCGTCTGTCTGTATGCCGTCGTTAAGAGGCTCGGTGCCCGAGGAACCAACTCCGGTGACTTAATGACACACCAGGATGCTTGGCCTCACCGGAATGCACTACTTAAAGCGGCAACGCCCAGCTAACCTCCACACCATAGCGCATTGTCCTCCTACTTGGCACCACATCCGCCATGACCGCAAGCGCGAACGCTCTGCAGGAGAGCTTGTCTTCGAGGATGAAGCTCGAGGTCGCCGCCCTCGCTCAAGTCGCCTCTCATGATGCAATAGCGGCGTAGCCGGACGCGGACGCGACCGCACAAGCGGTGGCCACGCTGGCGGCCGACAACGGGAGCACCGTTAGCCACACGTCCTACTTGCCGCCGTCCAACGTCCGACACCGCTGAGGTCGGGGACTCCTCCGAGGATGAGTAGGGCATGGTAGGCGGCAGGGCATGGTGTGCCAACTGGCCGGTCCGTATCCCGTGTTCTACTCTTCCTCGCCGGAGACCGCACCTTCACTTCACGGGTCTTGAATCCCGCCCCCGTACATAGAGATCGCGATGGAGGACGCCGATTGCCGCCGTAGAATAGGTTTAGGGTGGGGTTTCTTTTATTTTTCTGTCCTATAAAAGTTCGAAATGTAATGAAAATCTGCCGTGTTTGCATTAATCTCGGCCGGTGTATATGAACTTTCACAATAATATAGTATATTGTAGGAGTACTAGCAAGATGCCCGTGCTTTGCACGGAAGATCAAGATCTTGTGGGAGAAAAGGATGAACGAGGGAAGGCCTTATCTGCAAATGTGGAAAGGAGTGCGGGTAAATTGTCATAGTTTCCTTCCTATCCGTTAGATATAGATCGGACGGCCTATATTGCAGGATGATAGGCACACCATCATCACCAACTCTGCTTTTTATTGAACCGATACAAAGCTAACATGTGAAGTAAAATAAACACATAGGGTCTATACATACACAATTTATCTTAGGCACTCCAATAGTACGTCCACTACACATTCACGCATTTCACATCTTTCTACATCTACGGGAACCTACGAAAGGGTTAACGAATTGCCTCTCTCTCTCCTCCCCGATTTTCCTGGTGGTGGCCCTCCCTCCCCAATATACAATCAACAGCTCACACGCTTCACATTACGTTAATTACGAATCGGGATTACGAGGTGTGGCATTACTCGTCCTAAAAACCCAACTAAGCCAACCTCCCAGATATCGCTGGAAAAGACCCACCCGCGCCGTTTTAGTCGGGATTACCGGATTACTAGTAGTAGTATCGATGGATCGCGCAAGCAACAAGTTTTTTAGGGGCGAAGCACCTAGTTTAAAAGGAAAAAGGCGGTACACTCACAAAGCACTTCGCCATGCCGCATTGCACCCCACACACGCTTGGTCCTGCACACGCCCACGCAAATGTAACGCTTTGGCTTGCCTCTTCACCGACACGTGGACTTCACTTGGAGAAAACGACCATGCGCCAAACTCCCCGCCCACCGCAAAAAATCCTCCCCCACCCAAAAATCCCCCAAATCCTAGATTCAACCGCCTTCGCCAATTAGCCAATAATATTCCCCAAACCCCTCTCCCCCCGTCCCCCTCCACTCCATTTGCTTCGCCAAAGCCGCCCTCCCCGGCGCTGATACGTCGGTGCCGCGGTTCATCGAGGGGGACGCACGGCGATCCTCTCGCTCCCACAGTACGCCCTCGTAGACTGTCGTCCTCTAGCCGCGCCGCCACCGCTGGCGACGTTCTTGTGGAGGCGCATGGCGGTCAGCGCCGCCATCGCTGGCGACGTTCGTGTGGAGATGCACGGCGGTCAGCTTCTCCCATGGTACGCGCATTCTAGACTGAGGCCTCGTGCATGCCGGTGTAGCGCTGAATGTTAGCTAATAGACGTTGTTAATCTCACTGTTTGCCAAAGTAGTTTACGGTCAACATGCTCTGCTTAAGAAGCTTCCTTGCCCTGTTCTGCACTCAATCTGCTTAGCTGAGATGGCATGCCAAGGCCGATTAGTTGCTAAAATATCCTGCCATATATTTATTGTGACGTAGATTGCCATGGTCTAGTAGCCAATCTGTTAGGTGAAATAGCTCTACACCGTTTTATACTCGATCTTTGTTGCTGCGATGGCCTTCGATAGTTCGATGGCTGTGTGCTCGGCCTCATTGACTGCTGAAACAGCCTGCCATAATTTAGCACTCAAATCTATTTGCGGAATTAGCTTTACATATATTTCGTTACTTAGATCTGCTCGTCCAAATATCTTGCCATAGCTTTAGACATCGGCCTAGGTATTTTTTCTGGACTTCATAAAAAAGCATATATGTTTTTCCTTTAATATCTAGTAGAAGAACTAATTTGTATGTCTAACAGATGGACAGGACTTGGATAACTTCTGCTTGAAGATTCTCTGCTGCATATGTCGAGGGGGTTGAAAACTTCATGAACTTTATCAAAGCTGAGTACGGTGGTTCGAAATCAGATGTGCTCTGCCCATGTAGCAGTTGTATGAATTCAGTTACAAGTCCCCAGTCAACTGTGCAAAATCATCTACACTTGTATGGGATGTCGGTCACATATACTACGTGGGTTGATCATGGTGAAGCTGTGAACGTCAATGTTATTGACTACGTGGAAGCAGCAGATCACCATCTTGATCTTCCCGATGCTCGTGGAAGAGGAGGAGGAGGTGGTGGTGGCGGAGCCAGTGAGTTTGACCAACATTGAATAATGCTACTAAATGCTCGTGCATTCCGTGAACTTTCACCGCAGAAGAAAACGGCGGGCCCGCATGTTGGAACAATGCAACATGGCTGTCACCCGTGAAATAAGCTGTCAAGATTCTCAGCTATGGTCACCTTTCTTCGTGAAGACATCTGAGCGGATGACCAACAAATCATTCGATGCGATGTTGGCTGCTTTCCGCAAAGCTTTCCCAGATCGCTGAGCTGCCACACACCTACAAAAAATGAAGAATTTCCTTCGTGCAGTTGGAATTGGATATGATATGATCCATGTTTGTAAGAATAATTGTGTTCGCTCTCGAAGGATTATGCCAACTTAAGTGAATGCCCGAAATGCAAATCATCAAGATGGAAAGATGGTGATGCTGTGAAGAGGATTCCCCATAATGTTCTGAGACATTTTCCAATTACACCAAGATTGCAGAGGTTGTTTCATGATGTTGAAACAAGAGAGGATGTACTGTGGCATTCTAGGAACCAGGAGTACAGAGATTAGAATGTAATGAGCCATCCATCACATGGTAGTGAGTGGAAAAGCTTCAATCAGAAACACGAAAAGTTTACTGCTGGCCCGAGAAACATTAGACTTGGCTTAGCTTCAGATGGATTTAACCCATTTGGCCACCAGAGCGCCACATATAGCATGTGGCCAGTGCTTGTTATCCCTTACAACATGCCTTCAAATGTCTGCACCAAAGAATCAAACTACATGATGGCCTTGCTCATCCCAGGTCCAAAAAGTCCTAGAAAGGATTTTGATTTGTTCATGGAGGCTCTCGTGGAGGAACTTCAATAGCTATGGCGGGGTGTTCTCACTCGAGACCTGTATAGCAGCCCACCAGCTGATTTCTTTCTCACAGGTTGTTATAATTTGGTGCATCCATGATTATCCGCTTTGGGCACTATGTCGTATTAACGACACATGGTTACAATGCATGTGTTCGCTGTGACAGAATCCGCTGTCATACGCAATACTTAGCAAGATCTGTTACATTGACACCGCTGCTTCCTTCCCAAGGACAAGCCGCATCCTAGAAAATACCAAGACATGTGTTCAATGCAAAGCATGAAAACCGTGATGCACCAAAGAGGCTCACCGCCGATGAGTTGCAAGTGGAATTAGAGAAGGTCGCATATTACACCGTGAAACCATCATGGTAATGGTAGCGGAAAAGGAAGCGTGGCAGGTAGAAGAGAGATTATTGTTTACCCGCAGTCCACTTTGTGGGACTTGGAGTATTGGAAAGATTTGGATCTGCGGCATAATCTTGATGTGATGCACATCGAGAAAAATATATGTGACAACATTATCGGCACACTTCTTAATATTGAAGGCAAGACGAAATATACCTTAAAATCTAGGATTGATTTGACACACTGGTATCGATGTGATTTGCAGTGCAAGATGAAGGTAAACCACGGATATGGCACCACTGTGTATGCCTTGGACAAGGTAAAAGAAAAGAATTCATGAGGTCCTCACACGTGTGAGATTCCCACATGGATTTGCTTCCAACCCGAAAGGAGAGTCGGTCAGATGGAAACAAGGTACAAGGGTTGAAAACTCATGACTGCCACATCCCACTTCAAAGGGTTTTACTGTTATCCTTAGAGGATTGGGCCACCTTACTTATACAGCAGCATTGCTGAGTTGGGACAATTCTTCAGGAACTCAGTAGTAGAAATATCGGGATAGATGCTTTGGAGCATCTTAGAGACAAGATACCAACTATCCTATGCGACCTTGAGAAGATATATCCTCCAAATTCTTTGATGTGATGGTGCATTTGGCTGTTCATCTACCCGATGAGGCACTACTTAGAGGTCCAAGATAGTATGGCTGGATGTACACTATTGAAAGGCGGCTAGGCACTTTCAAGGGCTATGTTAGGAACAGAGCTAGAATCGAGGTTTCCATTGCAGAGGCCTACATTGCTACAGAAGCGTTGACATTCTGCTCAAAATACATTGAAACAAATTGATCAGCTTAGCAAAGAGGTGGATGAAGACAATCCGGGCTCAATGTTTTCGATTATTCTGTTCGAGTTACAGGGAAGAGTCGACAAGAGGACAAACCTAAAGATTTGGAAAAAATGGTTTGGTATGTGTTGAATAACTATCCTGAGATACTACCTTTTATCAAGTAAGTGCTAAGTACTGCAGCTTATACATCGTAATCTACTAAACTTGCAACACATTCTTATATATTTAGATGTTTGACGTGATCACTATGTTGTGCAGCATCTACAAAAAGGAGTTACTGCTGCAAAATCCAAGAAACATTGACAAACTGGTTATGGCAGGATTTGCGAAATGGTTCAAGAGCCATGTAAGCTTTTGAATTGCAATCGCCGCTTTTTTTAATATATTGAGTACATAAGATGATCAGCTTGTCTATTTTCTAACCATAGGTTAAGAAGATGCGGAGGATGGGCAGGCACTTGATGATGCCCTTTACTCACTAGCAATGGGTCCCGATACTCGGGTAAGACATTATGAATCTTGCGTTGTTGGAGATGTGCGCTACAACACCCTTGCACGAGACGAGGGCAGAAGACACAAAACAGTGCCATCATGAGCACGGATACGTATGATAAAGAGACAACTGAAATGTATGCTAACATAATGTATATTCTTCGCTTGCAGATATCTCCAGTTTCGAGGATCATCGGTGTGTGGTTCTGTTGTGCTGTCGTTGGTAAAACCTGTTTTCCAGGATCGCAAAACCCAGAGCTGATGATTATCCATCAATGTCAAGGCGGCATACCAGACAAATGAGCCTTTTATTTTGGCAAATAAAGCAACACAGATATTTTTCTTGGAAGACACATTTGCACGTAGCGATGATTGGAGAGTATTGCCAAGGTTTGAGCAGAGGAATTCGTTTAATGAAGTTGCACAACAAGATGATGCTTACACTGCTCCTGATGTACAAGATAACACATATGTTCCTAATATCTTTGATAACCATCATGTCGATGACGCCGGCGAAAAGATTGCCTGATGTGCTGTGGACATACAAGAGTTGATCAAGAAGAAGCCAATGTTCGAGGACGTTGAGGACGAAGAAGAAGATGACACCATGGGGAATTACGATTCAGACTGATACACATGGCGAAGATGTTGACGCTGCTGCTGCGGATGATGATTACATTGATTTTGTCGTATTTGCCTGTCAGAAGACATTTTTTATCTACTATGTGAAATTGTGTTTGCTATGACAATTGAAACCTGATGAACATGTTGTTTAGTATTTTCCTATGAGAACATCACTTGTTATGTATGCTGATTTGTGTTTGGTGATTGTATGACGACTAAAACATGATGACATTGTTGTTTAGTTGTACTCATATTTGGCTGTGAAACTTGAATTTGATGACATAGTTTGCTGTTGGACTGCAATTTGCTCGATGTCTTTGAATGAGAACAAAGCTGACCCGACAGGGCCTCTGCTAATTTATTTATTTATTACCAAAAGGGCCTCTACTATTTATTTATTTATGAGCAAAAGGGGATACCCCTGATTTCCGTTAATAGAAATCATTAGATGTTCACAACACTACGCCCAGCCTGTTACACAGGTTTCATTTATTACTAGTTTCAGCAAAGTGCTCATGTCATAGCCACTGAATACATCACGAGTGCTACATACACTGCAAATAAAGAGACAATCATCCTACAGAGCACATCGATTTTGCCCATTATCTTCACAAGCTCTTTCATCTCCTCATTCTTATCAAGGCCGTTCAGCAGCTGTTGCTTGGCCATGATCAGAGGAACTGTATCTTTAACCTTCTGTTCTGCATCTTCCTCTTCTGTCGTTCCTTCAGTTACTTGTCCAACACCACAACCTGATGGTATTGGGATTCCTCGGCTAACCAAATAATCAGCGTAGTTGCACTCCCTCACATCAGCAACTTCCCATAAATACAAATCACACGAACCTTCCCTTTTCTGCACGAATCAAATTGGAAGATCATCAACCAAACTATTAAAAAAAATCAGCAACTGAAAGCAGCAGAATAACACTTAAACATATTATTACCCCATGATTCGGGCATTTGTGGAAGACTCGGCCAGGGTTGAGGATTGTGGTTGAGACGCGATGGATGACTCTGCTTGATTTGCAGCAGTGGCACCACACCAACAGCAGCGGGTTGCGATGAGCAACCGGCTGTGGTGCACGTGCCGGCCGGGGTGTGATGAGACCCACAGGCGATGGTAGGGGTGGTGACTTGGCGCATATTTGGTTGTTGCCTACTGAAGAGCAGGTGGACGAGTAGCCAGCGGACATGGTTGCTGCGGCCAGAGCTTCTGATGCTAGGCAGAGTAAGTAGAGAAGAGGAGAAGAGAATGTTGGATATGTTAGTTTCATTACTTGCAGAGTAGCATAGCACCATATATAGTCATAGTCTATGTTTGGATTCGAACCAGCTACAGGAGCACGTCTCTGTTTTTTTCTAAAACTCAGCAATGTCTCTTTACAGGTACACTAGCTTGTTCTGTACGCCTTCTCAACTCTTTGATTCCTCCACTTGACATCTGGGACCCACCAGAAGGGCCTCTGTATTTCACGAAAAAACGTGCCCCTCGCTGACAGGTTGGACCCACCAGCTATCTTCGCACGCAAGGAAGTGCCTCCATATTACGCACAAGAAAATGAATACTTGTCAGGACCGGTTTTTCGGGGTATTAATTTCCCAGAAAATGGCCCTTGTGCTCACCAGCCCCAGGATTACTGTTAGCTGATGAGGCACCAACTTGATACAGAAATTTCAAGCAACATACAAAATATGTAGTACAAGACCATTCTGGCCTATGAGTACAACAAATGGTTTCTAGTGGTCGATGGCGGAAGCGGTTTGTGGATCATCAGCGTTATGGGACTCCATTTCCCACAGGAATAGCTGACCAGGTTAACTCCTATCTTCGCAAGGCTGTTATCACCATTGCTTAGGTTGTGGGGCCGTCATCGCAACGCTCCTCTCCATGCAAGAAATCTGGCCAAGACAATAGCCCAGGACAAGCCAGTGAGTACTTTGAATGTACTCGCAAACATTATGAACACGGGTATAATATAACAACCGATAATCATGCTCTGAAATATTCTGTGATCACAACGTCAGTCACGAAATAAAAATCCAAGATGCACGCAAGCAGGTTGTTCATATAAAACATGGATATGCAATCAGAGAATAAAAATAGAATGCACCGATCGGGTGTCTGAAGCGACGCCTCGAAAGGATAATAATATAAAGCATGCCTCAGTCGGGCGTCTGCGCGACACCACATACAGGGCTTATAAAGTAAATAAATAACGAGCATGCCACAGTCGGGCATCTGAGCGACACCACATAAGGGCTTGTAAAGTAAACAACAAGAATGCCATAGTCGGGCGTCTGAGCGACATGACATAAAGGGCTTATAAAGTAATCAACAAGAATGCCACAGTCGGGCGTCTGTGCGACACCACATAAAGGGCTTATAAAGTAAACAACAAGAATGCCACAGTCGGGCGTCTGAGCGACACCACATAAAGGGCTTGTAAAGTAAACAACAAGAATGCCACAGTCGGGCGTCTGAGCGACACCACATAAAGGGCTTATAAGAAAATAATCACAGTGAATATCCAGGAGGTAGAACTGTCCCAGGGATACTCAATAATCTCAAATAATATAATGGGTTAGTCCGTAATAATAATAATCACAATCATCACAAGTCACCAGTCATGATCCATGTTCTGTTTTAGTAGTTTCTCCTCCGAAGACCGACACTAAGACCGACACTTGACCCATCCCAGACTGTAGTCCTTACCCATGGACACGGCTATTCGAATAGGTTTAACCTCTGCAGAGGGTGTACTCTTTACCCACGAGTAACGGATTCCTTTAGTCCATCGGGACTAATTCCATTTACTGTCTTTTAATTGAAAACACGCCTAACTCGCACACACCAGCTTAACTTACCGGTGTCTGGAATCACCCACGACACCTGTTAAGCAAAACTCTAAGTGGGGAGGCTACAACCTCGCGTAGCATGGGATCAAATTTATATCGCGCGCTCTAAGGGGTGCCCCCCTCTCGGTCCCAACCGAAAACACCCATGCCCCCAAACCAGGTGGCATGCCTACCGGATGCAGCCGGTATTTTCCACCATGGCCTCTCTGTACGGTGTGTGCTAGGAAGGGGTTTACAACTTACTGAACCGTACCCTACCTATGGCAGGGACACGTGGTGTCGGGGAAGCTGATCGTGGCCCACGAACACCTATGGGACCTGGCGGACCGAGTCCCTTTTGGTTCGGAGGGGGGCGGAGATTGCACAAAGAGCAGATCGAGGCCATGCACACGAGTAGTTTACCCAGCTTCGGAGCTCTCCGGAGAGATAATACTCCTACTGCTGCTTGGTTGATTGTATTGTGTTCTTGCTAGGGAGCAATGGGAGCTACCAAACCTAGCTTGAGTGAGTGTAGTCTCGAATGAGTCGAATGAACCGAACCCTTTCTACGTTGCACATGGGCCTCCTTTTATAGGCTCAAGGGGTCACCGACAGGTGGCAACGTAGAGGAGGGTACAAATGGAAAGACAGTAGTTGGTACACCGACTTGTACAAAGGTACAAAGGCATTATACCTAACTCGACGGCAAGGGACAAGATCAATAAATGCCCGTCCCTCATCGCCTAAACAAAGGCAACATGGACCGTCAAGTGCACCACCGCTTGCCACGATGGTAAGCTTGTCGGCCGCTTATCTCGCTCCCCGCTGGCTGCACAGCCTCTTGACACGTCGCTGGAATGGCCCCATGGCGACACGCTGGTAGATGAGTGGAGCGGAGATGAAGAGAGGTTGCTCGCCGCGGCAAGCACCTTGCCGCAGCTGAATCCTTGTCGCTTCGGTAGCTTGTCGCCACCAAGCCTTCCCAAGCTCCTCTTGCCGGGTCTTGTTTCCTTCGTGCCTTGAGTGGCCTTCCGGCAAGCTCCTCTTGCCGGGCCTTGAATACTTTGTTCTTGAATGGCTCCAAAGGAGCCAGCCGAGACCTTGGTGATCACTAGGCAAGCCTTGCCGCTGGGTGCTATAACTGCCCGCACGAAGTTCGGGATACTAGGGTACCCTACTCTAGTACACCGACAGAGCCCCGGCCCGGGCCACACACGACGCCGAGCTCATGGGCCAGGCCCAAAACAGGCACGGCAGACGCGCTGCCTAGATCACGCCGTTACTGCCTCGACCCACCCGTCCCCCACGAACAGACGCTACTTAACATGGCGTCGTGGGAGAGATCGTGGGGCTTTCTTTATTGAAAGCGAACGTCCGCCCCTCTCCCCTTATAAGCAGGGGAAACAGGGGACGCCCACCTTGCCATTGCAGTCACATCAAAAACCACCGCCGCCCCTTCTTCTCTCAGTCGAGAGAGCAACGCGCGCCCCCATCGCCACTCAGCGCCATCAACGCCGTCGGCCTCCTCCACCGCCTCCGCCATGGTTCGAAGGCGACAAGGGAAGGGCGTGAAGTCGGCGAGGCGCAGCGGCTTCAAGGGCGCTGCGCAAGGAGCGCCCTCTTTGACCCCATTCCGATGCAAAGGAGCTGCGGGAGGGGTACTACCTCTTCTGGTCGACAGAGACGCGGGCGCACCCGCGCACGAGGGTGATCTCCGCTGCCGCATCCGAGAAGGTTTCTGTCGGGTATCCTTTCTTCGCGCTCTTCTTCTACTGCGAGCTCTGCCCGCCCTTTTCCGAATTCTTCTGTGATGTCATGAATACCTACGGGTTTCGCCTCCTTGATTTCACCCCCAACGCTGTTCTGACTATGGCGGTTTTCTCACACCTCTGCGAGAACTTTGTCGGAGTCCACCCAAATGTAGCCCTTTTCCGCCACTTCTTCATGCCCCACGTAGAGAGAGGAGAGCCACTTGCCGGAGGGTTTGCTTGGATCTCCAGGATCGGCAAGAAAGAATCCTATCTTGAAGGAGAGCTCCATGAGCAAGTGGGAAGAGTGGAGAGCCGATTGGTGTTGGATTGTAGAGGAGGACCCACAGCCTTTATGCCCAGCCAAACTCCCATAGTGTGCGGCAATGATTGGAGCAACTTGGCGCCGGAGGATGCTAGGTTGAAGATAGTCGTGACTGGATCTTGCGCCTCGTGCTTGCCAGACTCACCGTAGGCGCGGCTGGCGCAGATTTCTTCGCCGCGCACGCTTCCCCGCAAGAGAGGGAGGAGGTTTGCTTGGGAGTTCCAAAACCCGGCAAATATCATGAGGCTGCGCCTGGCCTTAATTGAACTTCACTGTCTTGGAGTTGGACGCAATGCTGCTGAGTTGTTCAAGCATGACCCCGATCACCCAGTGGTTTATGTTGCCGAGGGGTCGCCTTTGTGCAATAATTCTTCTCTTGACCGCATTCGCGCCATGATGCCCTTGTGCGATTCCCATGGGATCGCTCCAACCTGGCAAGAGCCTTCCGCGACATCGTGGCGCGCTTCTTCGACAGCTTGGAAGAGGTGCCGATCCGCGCCGACGAAAGCGTAGGTGGCTCACCCGCGACACCACCGAGCAAGAGATGGTGCGCATTGCCACAAGGTTGAGAGGCGGCGGCAGCTGCTGCGCTGGTGTGTTGGGTTCACCGTGGAGGAGGCAGAGGCAGCCGAGGCGGCAAGCCTTGCCGACGAGAGGAGTTTGTCGGCGAGGAGGAGCAGGCCGAGCCCGATGCTGAGCCGAACGAGCCTGCCTGGGACGCATCCCTCCACCTTCGAGATAACTTGTCGCGGGAGGAGCCCAGCTCCACCAAGAAGGCACCTCCGCAGGCTGGGGAAGTGGCGGGCGGCAGACGGGCTAACAGCTGTCGGCACAAGCGACGCTGGGCCCAACAAGCAAGCTCCGCTGCAGCTGGAGTGCCTCACGCCGCCACAGCAACTGGAGTGGGGCCTTCTAGGACCACGGCTCCCGCACCCGCCAAGCATCCGAGGGAGCCTACTCTTCCAGCTCGTCGCACCGGAGGCGGAGCGGAGTTCGACTTCTCCGCCTCTCGCCCGAGGAAGAAGAAGAAGAGTAAGATCTTGTCATTGTTATTTGTAATTCTTCAATTTGCTTCTTTGTCTTGTATCTGATTTGCTTCATTCTCGAACCCTTTCCTTTTTCAGGATGCTGGCTCGGAGGGCGTCGAAGAGGCCAAGACTCCGTGGTTGTCATCGAAGACGATCCCAAGTGGCGGCAGAGGCGCGGCTCGAGACCCCCTGCCGGATCCGCAACCTTCCACAGCAGCCCCCAAAGACAGCCCCAGCGTAAGTAATTGGCTTATTTCTTACAGTTAGGTGTGCATGGGTGCTCCTTCTTCTTGATATCGACTTGTTGACTTGTGTAGGAGCAGAGCAGCCTCATCAGAGGCCCCGGAAGTCACTCCCGGGTTCTGTGCTCGCCTAACCTCGCCGCCAAGGGAGAATTCTCCGGCAAGGAGCGCTCTCCAAGGGAGGCCTCTCGATAAGGGATGCTTCTCGGCAAGGGCAGCGCCATGCGATCCTCCGTGGTGGAGACATGCGCCACGGATCCCATCGCAGTAATCTCCTTGCCTGAAAATTTCCCTTGGGTTCCTTTTCTTCGTTCTTCCTTTCAACATTTGCTTGACCGTTCTTTCTTTTTCGATCATCGATCCATCTCGCGGAGAGCCGATGGAGACTGAGGTTGCCGGGCGAAGGACGCTTGGCAACAATGACGACGCCACCCACATGGAGGAGGAGGCCGGCGCCGATGGGTCCGCCGGCGAGGAGGCCGCCAAGGCTACTGGCGCAAAGGCTGGGGAGGGGTCTGGTGATTGCACTGACGACCCTGAGGCCGCAGGAGCGCCAGGCGCTACGCCGACCGCCGATCCTCCGCCACCGATCGCAGCACCGACCAGTTCAAGAGCCCCAGCGCGCCTATCTCAAGGCCGGGACGGCGTTTCATCAAGCTCCCATGGGCGTCGAGCCTGTGGCGCCGGTCGAGGGAGAGTTCGATGAAGAGCTGCTTTCCTCCGCTGGGTTGTTGTTAGTTAACGCGCCAAGCAAAGCGATGGGCGAAGTTCGAGGAGGAGCAGCTCTTTGAAGAAGCTGCTGCCGCTACCGCGCCTCGGCAAGCCAAACTGGAGTCCCGGAAGCACTTGTCGCGAGGGCGGGAGCTGACATGGAGAAACGCGCAGAAGAGCTCCGGCGCGCCAACAAAGAAACCCTCCGGGACGTAGCGGAAGTGCGGGAGCAACTCTCCGATGAGCGCACAGCCTTCATTCTCGAGAAGGCTGAGGTCGAGGAGCAGCAAAGGCTTGCCGGCGAGAAGCTATCTGTGCAAGAAGGTGAGCTGGCGCAGCGGAAGATCAACCTTGACAGTTATGAGGAAGATCTTACCGCGCGCGAGCAATCAATTGGCGGAGCACTCAAGGAGGCAAAGGACGCTGCCGCAGCTGCCGAGGCCGCCAAGAAGGAGTTAGAGATGAGGGTGACGCAGCTGGAGGCCACCCTCCAGAAGAGAGGCGAGGAGGTCACCGCGCTGAAGCACGAGCGTGAGAAGGACGCCTACACTCTTGGCGAGTTGCAGGGCCGTCTCGCTGAGAAGATCAAAGAGCTCGACGCCGGCAAGGACTCCAAGGCAGATCTTGAGCTGAAGCTGTCCACCCTGACGGAGACGCTGGACGGGGCCAAGGAGCGGGAAGTGGGTTTGTTGGAGAAGATCAAGGCCAATGAGGAGCTGCTGGCGAATGCCACGAATGCCCATAACACCTTCAAGGAGAACGTGATGCACTGGACGGAGGGTCTTGTGGATACTGCCGCCGCCATCGACAAGGAGCTGGTGGAGATGGGGATGGTGGATCTCGGGTACTCCACTGACGAGCATCTCCAACCTAGCGCCAAGCTCAGCCTGTTCCTCAAGGGCGTGGTGACGGCTCTCCAGCGGCTCCGGGAAGAGATCCCAAAGCAGCTGGCCGATGAGTCGCGCCAAATCTGTGCAGGGGCTCTCCAGAAGGTGCTGATGAAGGTGGCCTTCCGCAATCCAGGCGTCAGCTTCGCCAACGTCCTCAAGTCCCTGCCGCCAACTACTGACGTTGAAGCGCTCAAGGCCCTTGTCGCACCCATTGTGGACAGGGTGAGCGGAGTGAAGAGGGTTGATGGCCACCGCGTGGACTAGGCCGCCAAATTTATCTTTCCCTTGTCGCTGCTGATCATGTTTAGGAGAACAATTTATTAGATCAGCGACAAGTTATTTTGTAATATACTCTATCTTAGGTAACGATTGCAATGTTATTTCCTTTACTCGATTCCTTCCTTTGTATGTTTGTACCCTACGCTTTTAGGGAACTTGTCGGCGCGGGCAACTTTGCATGGGCCGAAAAGTTGAGACGTCAAGAGCCTGCTTGGCGATGCCGCCTCCAACAAGCAACCTTGTCGCGAATCGTTGCAGCTCACTTAAATTGTTGAGCGGACTCGAAACAAAGTAAGGGCGCAAACCAGCCGCGAGTTGGTTCCTTCGCGCACAGGTTTTCCATACAAAGTACTATCGTTCGAGGAAGATAACTCAAAAATTTAAAACAGACTGCTCAGACTGCTCAAACTTTGGCAACTTAGCTTTTCTGTCGTTCGCTTCCCGGCAAGGCGATATTTCCTCGAGCGACACTTGGTGGCCCACACCATTATCTTCTCCTTCCCCGGCTAACTTGTGGGCGAAGGAACCTTCCTTTCTTTTGAGAAGAAGGAAGAGAAAATAAAGTTATGGAGCCTTGTGGCTCGTTATTGCTTACCGGGTGTCGATGCTACACAAAGCGTCAGACAAAGCATGCAACAAAATTATGAAAGCATGAAATTGACAAGTTGTGCGCAACACATAAGCTTTACTGATGCACGGGGTCTGCGCCCGGCTTTGTACAAAGGATTACATGCAACATCCGCAAGACTTGTACAAAAGGGTGGTTGCCGGAACGGGTTCCGGCAACCGTGCCCTATGGGTAAAACTTACGAAGATGCTCTATATTCCAGGAGTTGCTCACCGAACGCCATCTTCGGTCTCAAAGCGGACAGCGCCAGCCTAGTGACTCGCTTTCACCCGATAAGGGCCTTCCCACTTCAAGCGCCAACTTGTTGGAATTCTTGGCGGACTGAACGCGCCAAGAACAAGGTCGCCTTCCTCGAAGCTTCGCACTAACTTTGCGGTTATGGTAGCGGCGCAAAGCTTGCTGGTAACGAGCAGCTCGTGACAATGGCTTTGAAGACGATCCTCCTCAAGGAGCAGCGCGTCATCTTGTTGCAGCTGCTCTTGCTCAAGCTCATCATAAGCGAGCACTCGAGGTGACCCGTATACGAAGTTCCGTGGGGAGAACTGCCTCGCTCCAGAGACTAGAGCGAAGGTGTCCGCCGATGGCTCGATTTGGTGTCGTCCCGATTGACCAAAGAACCACCGGCAGCTCCTCAATCCAGTTTCTTCCGCGACTTGCGTAGCTTCGCCGAAAGTTCTGGTCTTGAGTCCTCGCAGACTTCAGCATTTGCCCTCTCGCTGACCGCTGCTCCTTGGATGAGCAATGTAAGCAAAGCAGACCTTGGCGCCAAGATCTTGGACGATTGCATGAAGGTGCGACTCGTGAATTGTGTGCCATTGTCGGTGATGATCCGTTAGGAATCCCAAACGGCAAACAATTGACTCAAGAACTTGATCGCCGATCGTCTTTGTCACCTTCCTCATCGCTTCCACTTCCGCCACTTTGTGAACTTGTCGATTGCAACGCATAAGTACTCAAAGCCCCGGCAGCTCGGGAAAGGGGCCGAGGATGTCGAGCCCCGCATCAAAATGGCCAGGATAAAGGATCGTCCGGAGAGCTTGTCTTTGCCGGCGGTGTATCTGCTGAATGGAACTGCACGCTTCACACTTGGTTACTTGTGCAGTTGCATCCCGGAGGGCTGTAGGCCGAAGAAACCTTGTCGGAAAGCTTTGCCGGCAAGTGCTTTTGCGCCAATGTGGTGACCACATATGCCTCCATGTATCTCTCGCCAACAGCTTCATCCATCTTCCCGATGAATACACTTCAATTTCACACCGTTGAGTCTTCTTCCATGCAGTGTGTTGTCGACAAACTGGTACATACTTGACTGCCGGGCTACTCTCCCGCTTCTTCTTGCTCTTCGGAAGTTCTCCCGTCTCAAGGAAATGGACAATCTGCTGCGCCCATGCCGGAGCTTGCGGCTCGACAACAAGAACTAAAGGCACATCTGCCGCTGCGGGAACATCAGCTTCTCACGGCAAGAACTCGCGCTCACCGGAGTTGATGATCCCGGCAAGCTTGCCGAGCAAAACTTGTCGGGAGCGCCTCGCTTCAACGAACAAACCTAGGGCTTGTCGGAGCAGATCGCTCCTCGGCGATATCTGCGTTGATTTTGGGGACCTTCTTGGCGGCGGCTTCGGTAGCTCGCCGAAAATAGTCACCGAAATCAACTTCCTCTTCTTGTTCTGTCCAGTTGATGGCGTTACGAGTTGGTTGAGTCAGCTTGAGCACAAAAATTCCTGGTTCCATTGTGTAACTTGAGTGCAGCGCACTTTGACAAAGCTATCGGCAATATCATTCGAGCTCTTGGAACATGTTCCATTTGCAGCCTTCAAAGTGTTCTTCTAGCTTTCTCACTTCATCAACGAGGCTTCCATCAACGGACTCGATAATCTTTGTTCACTTGGCGGACGACAAGCCGCGAGTCACCCCGACAATAAGCTTCCTGATCCCAAGGTCCACTGCATCTCGAGACCGCAAGCAAACCTTCATACTCTGCAGTATTATTTGTTGCTTGCTCCTTGGAAAGTGCATCCGGACTATGTACTTGAGGTGCTCTCCGGTGGGTGCGATAAGCAGCACGCCGCACCGCGCCTTGCAGCGAGAAGGCACCATCAAAATACATCAGCCACTCTTTACTTGCTTCCTTAACGGGATGCTCGCTCGAATTTCTCATCTTGCGTCGGCGCCCACTCGCTATAAATTCTGCCAATGCTCGCTCTGGATAGTTGAAGTGCTTTCAAACTTGAGACCAAAGCTTGACAGTTCCAAAGGCCCACTCGACAATCCTGCCTGTTGCTTCGGATTTTGCAATATTCTCTTCAGCGGAAAGCGAGTGACAACTGTGATCTCATGTGCTTGGAAGTAATGGCGCAGCTTTCTCGAGGCCATGAGGAGGCCGAAAAGCAATTTCTGCACACCAGAGTACCTTGACCTAGCCCCCTGCAGAAGGGAACTGACAAAGTAGACCGGTCGCTGCACTATCCTTTTCTGCATCTTCTCGCAATCCTGCGCAGATCCGTCCTTGTCGGGACCAGAGCTTGACGGTGAAGCCCCCTGCCTGTCGCTGTATGTATCTGCCATGGTTGCCGGCTCATCATCCGCCTCCCTCTCCGCTACTAACGCAGCACTAACCACTTGATTGGTTGCCGCTATGTACAGCAGCAACTTCTCTTGTGGCCTAGGTGCGACAAGTATTGGAGTAGAGGACAGGTACCTCTTTAAGTCCTGCAGCGCAGCCTCCGCTTCGAGTCCATTTCATTGACCTGCCTTTTCAAAATCTTGAAAATGGCAGGCGCTCCAGCAGACCTAGAGATAAATCTGCCGAGAGCAGCCATGCAACCGCAAGTCTTCGAACATCCTTGACGCGCTTTGGTGCTTCAATCTGCTCAATGGCCTTAATCTTGTCGGGATTGGCTTCAATTCCCGCTGAGACAAAAGAACCGAGAAGCTTGCGGAAGGAACTCCAAACACGCACTTCTCGGGTTGAGCTTGAGGTTGATCTTGCGCAGATTTGCAAAGGTCTCATCCAAATCTTGAACCAGAGTTGCTTTGTCCTTGCTCTTGACCACTATGTCATCCATGTAGGCTTCTACATTTACGTGCATTTGTGGCTCAAAAGCGCCATGGACCACTCTTGCAAACGTTGAACCAGCATTTTTCAAACCGAAGGCATCCGTGATGAAACAAGATGTGCCACATGGTGTAATGAATGCGGTTTTCTTCATCCTCTTCTACCATGAAGATCTGATGATATCCTGAATATGCATCAAGAAATGAAAGCATGTCACATCCAGCCGTGGAGTCAACAATCTGGTCGATGCGTGGCAAGGGAAATGGGTCTTTGGGACAAGCTTTATTAACATCTGTGAAGTCAATACAAAGTCTCCATTTCCCATTTGCCTTGCGTACAACTACCGGATTGGCCAACCACATGGGATGGAGCACTCCTCTGACAAGGCCTGCTGCTTCCAACTTCTTGATCTCTTCTGCAATGAACTCTTGGCGCTCCACTGCCTGCTTCCTTACTTTTTGCTTGACGGGCCGCGCATGAGGACAGACAGCTAGGTGGTGCTCAATTACTTTCCTGGGAACACCGGGGATGTCAGACGGTTGCCATGCAAACACATCGACATTCGCCCGCAGGAAAGCAACGAGCTCGCCTTCCTATTTAGGGTCGAGAGTGGCGCTGATGGTGAAGGTCCCACCAGAGCCGTCCTCCTTGGCGGGCACTTTCTTGGTCTTCGGCGGAGCTGCCATCATCTTCTTGCACTTGCCGGTGGAGCTCGATGGTGCGCCCTGACGGTAGCGCAGCACTCAAGAGGTGCGCTTCGGAGTGGGCATCGAGCTCTTGCCGGACTTGGTCTTCTTCTTCCCCGGAGCTTCAGTGACAAGTGACTTGCTTTCACAGTGCATGCCGCTTCCGGTAAATCTTGTCGGCGCAGATAAGAGCATCTTTCTTGTCGCCATGAACAGAAATGACACTTATCGGGCCGGCATCTTGAGCAAATTGTATGCATAATGAGAGGCTGCCATGAACTTGGCGAAGGCCGGACGGCCAAGTATTCCATTGTAGGGCAATGGGAAATCAGCAACGCCGAATGTGACCTCTCGATCCTGAAATTCAGTTCGCCGCCAAATGTTACCGCAACGTGATCTTCCCTTTCGCTTGCTCCTTCCTGGATTGATTCCTTGAAAGTGCCGCCTCTTCGAGCTCATTGTCGGGGATCCAAGCTTCGGAGCACCGCGGATGAGATCAGGTTTGCCGCCCCGCCAACTAACATCTTGGTGACCTTGAGGTTGCGGATAGTTGGTGAGACCAACATCGGCAAACACCCGACCGCAGTTACGCGATCGATGGTCCTCAATATCAAAGATGATAGGCGTCTGGACCACTTCGAGGTCTCGTGACTCTACGGATGGTTCTCGCTGCATTAACCTCCGCATCCATTGCTTGAGTTGGCGGTGTGAGGTATGCAGAGAAGCACCAGCTTCAACGCAGAGGACCTCCATTGCTTTCTGAAACTCCTGCTCATCAGCTTCATCGTCTTCCATATCCTCATCGTCATCTTCGTCTTCATCCTTGTCGCGGCCGCGAGGAGGTATGTCTCCTTGCCGCTGCTTGGCTTTGCTGCGGCGTCCTCCCCGGCCGGGTCTCTTCTTGCTAGCTGCCCCTGCACCTTCCTGGGCCTTCTCCTTGTCTCGCCGCTCGTACTCAGCCTTCTGCAGTTCAACAAGCTGTTCGACTTTCTTGCAGCTCTGGAGGTCATGGCCCTTGGTGCGGTGAATCTTACAGTAATGTTTGTTGGAGCTGTCCTGCTTATCGGCGGCCGCCATAGCTTGGCGGTCGGTGTCAGCGCCAACCTCCTTGCCGGAGCCACCAACCTTGGCCTTCTTGGCGCCACCTCCGTTGCCGGACTACTCGACAACTAGTACCTCTTTGCTCTTCTTCTTTCTGTTGTTCCGCCGCCGGCTCTTCTTTGTCGAGGCGGTCTCCTCACTGTCAGACCCTGCTTCTACATTCTCCCCTGGGAGTCTTCTTCCTTCTTCAGCACGTGCACACTTGATAGCCAAGGCATACAGCTCACTGACGTCCTTGACTTTGCACATCGCCATCTCCTCCCTCATCCTGCGGTTCCGACGCTCGATGAAACGCGCTGATCACCATGCAGGGTGGACATCCGGGATGTTGTAGTGCACACGCTAAATCTCTCAATGAACTTGCACAAGGACTCTCCTTCCTTCGGGCGGCGGTGAAGGTCACTCTCCAGCCATGAGGCTTGTGGTCGCGTGAAGGCGCCGACAAACTGATGGCATAGATCTGCCAAGAAGATATGGAACTGTCCGGCAAGTGCATGAGCCAAGATCTCGACATTTGGCTTGAGTACCGGCGGGAAGTAGTTGGGGAGGATCTTGTCGCCTCGCCCCCGCAGCTGCACCGCAATGGTGTAGATGCCGAGGAACTCCGATGGTGCGCCCCGACATCATACTTCTACGCACATCGGCTTGAAGTTTTTCTTGTCGGGCCACCGGACTTGCCGCAGCTCACGAGTGAACGCAGGGCAACCTATCGCGTCTGGCAAGTCACCGTTCCCTGGCGCTTGCATGTCAACAGCGGGCCCAGCCGCTGGTCGGATTGACGCCGCGCTTCTCTTGGCGCCGATGCGAAGTTCGAAGCGTCTTCTTGTTGCCGTTTGAAGAACTTGGCGCTGATCACGGCGAGCTCGTGGATCCGGCGACGTGGTGGAGTCGCGCCGAGGTGGATCCGAGGAGCCGGTGATCTTGGCCTTCGGTGGAGAATGCATGGTGGTTGCACCCCATATGTTTAAATGCCACCGCTCGTGCCTTTTGTCGCGCGCCGCCGCAAGGATGAAGTTGGTTGTCAGCGGAGTCGCCGCTACGGCCGATGAGACTTTGGATGGTGGCCTCCATTCGTCGACCTTGTCCGCCGTCGGAGGGTAATCCAGGAGCAGTTGAGCTCGCGCCAAAGCTTCCGCTTGAGTGGTCGGCGGCAATGGCGAACGGTGCGAGGAGCGGGATGTGCTCGGACTTCTAAATACATTAGAAGGAGCAGCATCCCGCCCAGCGATCGCGTGCCCGCCAGTACCAGCTCATTGGCGCGAGCTGCTTCTTGAGCATCTCTCGATCCGCCAGCTCGATCTTGGCCCAACGAACGCATGGCGCTGCGAGCACCATGGCGTTGTCGGTCTCGCGGCCTCTGATGGACGCTGTACGATCCGACGCCGAGGTCTGCGCCGCCTTGTCCTTGGACTTGGCAGCGTCGTGGGCTCCCTCGACGACGCCGTTCCTCCGCCAGCGCCTTCCCCACCACTTGTCAGCTCCGGTGGTGGTGGGTTCGACGCGGACGGCTCTGCTGCCGCCGAAGCCTTCTTCTTCGGTGGCATGTTGATGAAGGTGATGAAGAAGTTGCTCTTGTGACCGCTGGATCAGGTTCACACAGCCTCGACCCACGAACAACTATGGGACCTGGCGGACCGAGTCCCTTTTGGTTCGGAGGGGGGCGGAGATTGCACGAAGAGCAGATCGAGGCGATGCACACGAGCAGTTTACCCAGTTTCGGAGCTCTGCGGAGAGATAATACTCCTACTGCTGCTTGGTTGATTGTATTGTGTTCTTGCTAGGGAGCAATGGGAGCTACCAAACCTAGCTTGAGTGAGTGTAGTCTCGAATGAGTCGAATGAACCGAACCCTTTCTACGTTGCACATGGGCCTCCTTTTATAGGCTCAAGGGGTCACCGACAGGTGGCAACATAGATGAGGGTACAAATGGAAAGACAGTAGTTGGTACACCGACTTGTACAAAGGTACGATGCATTATACCTAACTCGACGGCAAGGGACAAGATCAATAAATGCCCGTCCCATCCGCCTAAACAATTCTGCAACAGGACCGTCAAGTGCACCACCGTTTGCCACGATGGTAAGCTTGTCAGCGCCGCTTATCGCTGCTCCCCGCTGGCTGCACAGGCTCTTGACACGTATGCCTGGAATGGCCCCATGGCGACACGTTGGTAGATGAGCTGGAGCGGAGATGAAGAGAGGTTGCCTGCCGCGGCAAGCACCTTGCCGCAGCTGAATCCTTGTCGCGCTCGGTAGCTTGTCGCTCACCAAGCCTTCCCGGCAAGCTCCTCTTGCCGGGGTCTTGTTTCCTTCGTGCCTTGAGTGGCCTTCCCGGCAAGCTCCTCTTGCCGGGGCCTTGAATACTTTGTTCTTGAATGGCTCCAAAGGAGCCGCGGAGGACCTTGGCGATCACTAGGCAAGCCTTGCCGCGGGGTGCTACAACTGCCCGTGCACGAGTTCGGGATACTAGGGTACCCCTACTCTAGTACACCGACACGTGGTAGTACGAAACAAGTATGGGGGTTACCGGAACAAGACTCGATCTATGGTCGACTTTAGAGGTTTAAGTATTCCCTGCATGATTAGCATAACAAAAATGTATTTTCAACCAACAGACAGAATCACCACTCCTCATACCCCGTCATGCCATACCGGGCACACTCGTCTCGATGAGGAACTAGGGACAACCTCGGGTCTACCCAAGACAGAGACTTTCCCGGCTTCCTTCCGGTATGCATGAAAGGCATACGAGGGTGATTACTATCAGGACGCATCAAATATCAGTAGCACGGATTCACCAATATGCACTCATGAGTAGGTTCACATCATCACACAAAATATCTAAAACTCTTGAGACGAGGAGTGTTATAACCATATCAAAGGACACAAAAAAAATATTATGCTAGAGTTCAGAATGCTTGCCTTCAAGTTGTGTAGAGGCAGGGTGCATCCTAAAACTTTTGAAAGTTTTCTTCTCCTCCAAAAATCCTATTTTGAAAAATATTCAAATTAACACATAGTTTCAAAATGGTACAAAAAAGTTGTCTGAAATTTTTTCAAATAAATCTGAAAATAAATTAGGCAATATTTGAGAGAGGTAGGAAAAAGAATCAACTCATTTGAAGTTATATTTAAAAAGTTAGCGCTAGTCAAAGTTTAGTCAACTTTCTGTTTTTAAAATAAAACAGAAAAAAGAAAAACGCTTCGAAATGGGTACACGTCGAAGACGCATTATGGGAAATACGCCCACTTACGCCAGCGTGGACCGGCCTCGGTCACCGACGGTCGTCCACGGGCCCATCGGTCTGGTTTGACCAATCGCTCTCCTCCTCTTCCTCGCCGGCGGAGGCGGGACTCAGCGATGCAGCCACAAATAACGGCGGCACTGCTCGGGAAACCGAGGCCATCCAGCGGGCTCGGGGGTCGAGGCGGTCCTTCGTGGTCGCTATGGTCCTCGGGTTGACGCCAGCGCGCCGGCGAAGCTCCGCGGCGACGGTGGCCGTCGAGCGGTGGGGCTCTTTCCTCTGGCGGCTCCTGATCAAAATCGAGCAGGGGGATGGATTCACGAGATGAAGAGAGAGCTTCTGGTGAAGAGAGTGGAGAGGGGGAGGCCCTGGTGGCGCCAGAATGATCGAGACAATGCCGGCGGCTGTGGTTGCCGGAGAAGAAGAAGACGACCATCTCTGGTCTCTCTATTGCTACGGGAGGATCAGTGAGGGAGTGAGAGAGGTGGTATGAGTTTGCTTGAGGACCTGGGCGAGCTCGGGGATCCTTAAATAGGCGATCGGGGTCGGTTCCGACGGTGGCCGTGGATAAGATCACCGGCGACCGCCATTCTGTAGCTAGGGCGACGTGGCGGTGACGTGTGCTATAGGACGAGTTTGCGGATGAGCTTGAGCTACTCCAGGGGGCAGCTGGCGAGCGCTAGTGGCTCGGGCGACGCCGTCCGGGGCAGGAGCCCACTTTGGCCGGCCGCTAGTCGCCGTGGCCGACTTCGACGGCGGGCCAGAGGGCGCCTGTGGGCGGCTCAAGGCAAGGGAGGGGCGGGCGGTGGCTGTGTGCGAGGAGTGGCTGAACAAGCGCAGGCGTCGGCGATGGGACGGCGGCTCGGTCGCTGGCAGCGTGCAAAACGTGCGCTCTGGGCGCGCCCAGAGCACGCACGCTGCATGTTCGACAAAATGCCAACACTTCCTAGGAGGCCCCAACTCATATGAGGTTTAGCAGGTCTAGGCTAGGGTCCTCTAGGAGATTAGTGGACATGTTGGTTAGGCAAGGCAAGCTGGTCCAATGCACAAACCAGAAACTATGTCAAAACTTACCATGCACATAAGGTGTTTGACAAAATGCCAAGGGAACCTAGGCATTTCTTGGGGTGGCCAAACTCTCCAGACTAGTGTCTCTTTGGATGTATAAGAGGGTGGCAAGGTTAGTTTGTCACAATCAGAAACTTGTTAGTGCAAGTTTTTGAGAAAACCCATTCTGGACAGAAAGAAGAGGGCATAATTTCATGGACCAAAGATCTTCCAATGGGTCCAATCTCCTGGACTTAGGGGTTTTGCAGGGTGGTCTATGAGTAGGAAAAAAATCATGGGTAAAAGAGCAAGTTAAAATATGGTTGCTGTACAAATCACCAAGCTGGACCAGAATGAAGATGAGGTTGATTTACTCAAATTTTTCAAAGGACATAACTGGTTTTTTTGCATAAAGTTGAATAATATGCTCCTATTAACAGCCCATAATTTTGGTGGAAGCTTTAAAGAAATATTTAAATAGGTTGTAGTGCAAAATTACCCACTGGACCAGATTTGAAAATTTGATGTAGAGCTCAAAATATCCAAAGAATGAAATATATTTTTGCATAAAAGTGATTTAAAAACATCACATGACATCCCCAAATTTTGGTGGAATATTTGAATGAATTTATAAAAGGGTTGCAGTGCAAATGGGACCCTAAACTTATGAAAAACCATTTTAGAGAGATAAAGCTCAGGGATAAATAATTATATAAATAATCCCACTGATAAAAGAATTGTTATATTTGAGAGGGTAAATAAGTCCAATAATGATTGAAAAGTTTTCACTTGGGGTAAAAACTCCATAATAATAAGAAAAGAATGGTTCTGAAATCAAAAGGAAATCCAGAAAATAAAAGTTTAAGTTTCCTGGAAATATTTTAATAAACAAAACATGGTTAAATTTTTGGGGTGTCACAATACTCCCCTGCCAGCTGGAACCCAGCATAGTGGGAGGCTGACTTGTGGGCCTACCAAGTTGACGGGGACGGAGGGCTTTATCAACTTAGTCAATATGAACAATTCTAGCTCCCGTTACCGTACAATGTTCATCCAACCACCATAGTGCTTCTTCAACCTTTGGTCTTCTTGCTCCAGCCGCCCAAACCAACGCCGGTCGTGCCGCGTGCTCCTGCCTCCCGTGGCCGACTGTGATGCCGCGGAGGCCTCACCGCCCCCTACTACTCCCACCACTGGCGGGCATCCTCTACTCACCCACACCCTGTTATTCTGGGCGACGGCAGCCTCACACCGCAGCCGAACCAGTGAACCCTCGTACTCCTCTCCGCGTGGGCATCCACTGCCGCGTCTTCCCTGGCTCTGCGTCGTCCCCTTCCTAGGCCTCTCCGTCGTCCACCGCCTTGGTGCCCTCGGCGCGGCGTGGTGAATGTGGTCAACGACCGACTTCCATCGGAAGAGTACTGTACGTGGAGAGGCTAACAGCTGGGTCCACGGCCGCAGTTGGGTCCACGGCCACAAACCAGTTTTTTTGTGATTTGCCAAGTAGGTCGCATTGTCAGGCCTGTTGGGCTGCAAATCTTTCAAGACGAGGAGAGCTTCATTTGGCTGGCCGAGAAAATGGCCTATCAGTAATGAGAAATGGGTTGTACATTTTTAAAACACATCAAACCGGCAATTAGTTTGAAATTTCTTTTTTTCATTTCGAGATTTTAAATTGCATTGACTTTTATGCGTGGAAAATTTGTTGGATTTTATATTGATATACATTTATTTTTAAAATCACTTTGAATGTGACTCGAAATTTTGGGATTAAAAACAATTCGGACCACACCAAAATATGCAAAATTTCGTACAATTTTTTAACCGTGGCCACAATGTGGGCAGTAATGCTAACAAAAAGAATATGGGATCCAAAAAAACCTTAATAATTAACAAATGGGCTGTAAATTATTAGAAATAATGGCAGATGGGTTGTATGCTGTTTTCCACAGATTTGAGGCTTTCCTAAAAAAAGGATGACGCACAAGCAGTGACTGTTGGTGAAGGAAATATGCCCTAGAGGCAATAATAAAGTTATTATTTATTTGCTCATATCATGATAAATGTTTATTATTCATGCTAGAATTGTATTAATCAGAAACATAATACATGTGTGAATACATAGACAAACATAGTGTCACTAGTATGCCTCTACTTGACTAGCTCATTAATCGAAGATGGTTGAGTTTCCTAGCCATGGACATGAGTTGTCATTTGATTAACGGGATCACATCATTAGGAGAATGATGTGATTGAATTGACCCATTCCGTTAGCTTAGCACTTGATCGTTTAGTATGTTGCTATTGCTTTCTTCATGACTTATACATGTTCCTATGACTATGAGATTATGCAACTCCCATTTACCGGAGAACACTTTGTGTGCTACCAAACGTCACAACGTAACTGGGTGATTATAAAGGTGCTCTACAGGTGTCTCCAAATGTACTTGTTGAGTTGGCGTATATCGAGATTAGGATTTGTCACTCCGATTGTCGGAGAGGTATCTCTGGGACCACTCGGTAATACACATCACTATAAGCCTTGCAACAATTGTAACTAATGAGCTACTTGCGGGATGATGTATTACGGAACGAGTAAAGAGACTTGCCGGTAACGAGATTGAACTAGGTATTGAGATACCGACGATCGAATCTCGGGCAAGTAACATACCTATGACAAAGGGAACAATGTATGTTGTTATGCGGTTTGACCGATAAAGATCTTCGTAGAATATGTGGGAGCCAATATGAGCATCCTGGTTCCGCTATTGGTTATTAACCGGAGATGTGTCTCGGTCATGTCTACCTAGTTCTCGAACCCGTAGGGTCCGCACGCTTAAAGTTTGGTGACGATCAGTATTATGAGTTTTTGTGTTTTGATGTACCGAAGGTAGTTTGGAGTCCCGGATATGATCACGGACATGACGAGGAGTCTCGAAATGGTCGAGACGTAAAGATCGATATATTGTATGACTATGTTCGGACACCGGAAGTGTTTCGGGAGGTTTCGGACATTCACCGGAGTACCGGGGGGTTACCGGAACCCCCCGAGGAGTATATTGGGCCTAATGGGCCTTAATGGGAGAAGAGGAGGGGCGGCCAGGGCAGGCGCGTGCCCCCTCCCTCTCTAGTCCGAATTGGACAAGGAGGGGGACGACGCCCCCCTTTTTTCCTTCTCCTCCTCTCTCCCTTCCTTCCCTTCTCCTACTCCAACAAGGAAAGGAGGAGCCCTACTCCCGGTGGGAGTAGGACTCCCCCCTTGGCGCGCCCTCCTTGGCCGACCGCCTCTCCCCCCTTGCTCCTTTATAAACGGGGGTAGGGGGCACCTCTAGACACACAAGTTTATCTGTTGATCTCTCCCAGCCGTGTGCGGTGCCCCCCTCCACCATATTCCACCTCGGTCATATTGTAGCGGTGCTTAGGCGAAGCCCTGCGTCGGTAGCAACATCATCTCCATCATCACGCCGTCGTGCTGACGGAACTCTCCCGTGAAGCTCTGCTGGATCGGAGTTCGCGGGATGTCATCGAGCTGAACGTGTGGTGAACTTGGAGGTGCCGTACGTTCGGCACTTGGATCGGTCGGATCGTGAAGACGTACGACTACATCAACCGCGTTGTGCTAACGCTTCTGCTTTCGGTCTACGAGGTTACGTGGACAACACTCTCCCCTCTCGTTGCTATGCATCACCATGATCTTGCGTGTGCGTAGGAATTTTTTTCAAATTACTACGTTCCCCAACAGTGTCATCCGAGCCAGGTTTATGCGTAGATGTTATTTGCACGAGTAGAACACAAGTGAGTTGTGGGCGATACAAGTCATACTGCTTACGAGCATGTCATACTTTAGTTCGGTGGTATTGTTGGATGAAGCGGCCCGGACCGACATTACGCGTACGCTTACGCGAGATTGGTTCTACCGACATGCTTTGCACATAGGTGCCTGGTGGGTGTGAGTTTCTCCAACTTTAGTTGAACCGACTGTGACTACGTCTGGTCCTTGAGAAGGTTAAAACAGCACAAACTTGACGAACTATCGTTGTGGTTTTGATGCGTAGGTAAGAATGGTTCTTGCTCAGCCCGTAGTAGCCACGTAAAACTTGCAACAACAAAGTAGAGGACGTCTAACTTGTTTTTGCATGGCATGTTGTGATGTGATATGGTCAAGGCATGATGCTATATTTTATTGTATGAGATGATCATGTTTTGTAACCGAGTTATCGGCAACTGGCAGGAGCCATATGGTTGTCGATTTATTGTATGCAATGCAATCGCCCTGTAATTGCTTTACTTTATCACTAAGCACTAGCGATAGTCGTAGAAGCAATAGTTGGCGAGACGACAACGATGCTACGATGGAGATCAAGGTGTCACGCCGGTGACGATGGTGATCATGAAGGTGCTTTGGAGATGGAGATCACAAGCACAAGATGATGATGGCCATATCATATCACTTATATTGATTGCATGTGATGTTTATCTTTTATGTATCTTATTTTGCTTTGATTGATGGTAGCATTATAAGATGATCTCTCACTAAATTTCAAGATAGAAGTGTTCTCCCTGAGTATGCACCGTTGCCAAAGTTCGTCATGCCGAGACACCACGTTCATCTACAACGGGTGCAAGCCAGTTTTGCACACGCAGAATACTCGGGTTAAACTTGACGAGCCTAGCATATGCAGATATGGCCTCGGAACACTGAGACCGAAAGGTTGAGCGTGAATCATATAGTAGATATGATCAACATAGTGATGTTCACCATTGAAAACTACTCCATCTCACGTGATGATCGGACATGGTTTAGTTGATTTGGATCACGTGATCACTTAGATGATTAGAGGGATGTCTATCTAAGTGGGAGTTCTTAAGTAATATGATTAATTGAACTTAAATTTATCATGAACTTAGTACCTGATAGTATTTTGCTTGTCTATGTTGTTGTAGATAGATGGCTCGTGTTGTTGTTCCGTTAAATTTTAATGCGTTCCTTGAGAAAGCAAAGTTGAAAGATGATGGTAGCAATTACACGGACTGGGTCCGTAACTTGAGGATTATCCTCATTGCTGCATAGAAGAATTTCATCCTGGAAGCACTGCTGGGTGCCAGGCCTGCTGCAGATGGAACTGACGACGTTAAGAACGTTTGGCAGAGCAAAGCTAATGACTACTCGATAGTTCAGTGTGCCATGCTTTACGTCTTAGAACCGAGACTTCAACGATGTTTTGAACGTCATGGAGCATATGAGATGTTCCAGGAGTTAAAGTTAATATTTCAAGCAAATGCCCGGATTGAGAGATATGAAGTCTCCAATAAGTTCTACAGCTGTAAGATGGAGGAGAATAGTTCTGTCAGTGAACATATAATCAAAATGTCTGGGTATAACAATCACTTGATTCAACTAGGAGTTAATCTTCTGGATGATAGTGTCATTGACAGAATTCTTCAATCACTGCCACCAAGCTACAAGAGCTTCGTGATGAACTATAATATGCAAGGGATGGATAAGACAATTCCCGAGCTCTTCGCAATGCTAAAGGCTGCGGAGGTAGAAATCAAGAAGGAGCATCAAGTGTTGATGGTCAACAAGACCACTAGTTTCAAGAAAAAGGGCAAAGGGAAGAAGAAGAGGAACTTCAAGAAGAACAGCAAACAAGTTGCTGCTCAAGAGAAGAAACCCAAGTCTGGACCTAAGCCTAAGACTGAGTGCTTCTATTGCAAGCAGACTGGTCACTGGAAGCGGAACTGCCCCAAGTATTTGGCGGATAAGAAGGATGGCAAGGTGAACAAAGGTATATGTGATATACATGTTATTGATGTGTACCTTACTAGAGCTCGCAGAGCACACGGTATTTTATAATTTGGTTACATTGCTAATATTTGCAACTCGAAACAGGGACTACGGATTAAGCGAAGACTAGCTAAGGACGAGGTGACGATGCGCGTGGGAAATGGTTCCAAAGTCGATGTGATCGCCGTCGGTGTTGGGGAACGTAGTAATTTCAAAAAAATTCCTACGCACACGCAAGATCATGGTGATGGCATAGCAACGAGAGGGGAGAGTGTATGTCCACGTACCCTCGTGAGACCGAAGCGTGAAGCGTTATAACAACGCGGTTAATGTAGTCGTACGTCTTCACGATCCGACCGATCCAAGTACCGAACGCACGGTACCTCCGAGTTCAGCACACGTTCAGCTCGATGACGATCCCCGGGCTCCGATCCAGCAAAGCGTCGGGGATGAGTTCCGTCAGCACGACGGCGTGGTGACGATGATGATGCTCCGTTAAGTATGGAGTTTCTTCATGCGTTTTACACCGATATGACCCAAACGGCAGTGCCACAAATAAGTTGCATTATCATTATCAACTCTGTATCTTTTGGCTTCAACACTATGAATATGTGTATTACTACTATCGAGATTCAATAA